>CM047810.1:77548332-78145325 GCA_026214975.1 Gentiana macrophylla
TCCTCACGGATCGGCCTTTCTATCTCGCGCCTCGGGTGAAGCATTCATCGGTGATGTGGCCATGGTCCTTGTGATAGTCGCGATATTTGGATTTATCGCGCTATCGATCGCCCTCATAGGCTTTGGTTTGTCGAAATGTTCACGAATTTCAAACAATATTTGGGATGCTTTGGTGTTGAGCGGGTAAAATTATCCTCGCTAAACTTGTACGGCTTCTTTTACCTCACGATCGCGATTAGTATCTCGTCCTTTTCTTTTTACGGTCATCCACGCGATCCTCGCTTGGCGAACGTGGCTCTGTCTTAGGCTTTGCTTTCCCGGCAGACGGCGCCTCGACCCCCCATCATTCTCGCTCTTTCTAACATCTCCTGAGACCCGCTTTGGGGGCGTAGATTGAATTCGCCATCGGGCCTTTGGCGATTCCGGTGAGGAACATGTTATGACCGCATCGTCCGAATGTTCCTTGTTTGATCATATATTACGACGAACCGTTCGTAATATTCTTTTCCAGATTCATGTCCTCCCATACGAACCTCATATAGGTCCTCAATGGTTTTCTTCGCCTGCTTGCCGACTCAAACTCTCGACAAACTTTTCCGACAAGTCCTCCCAACTTTCAAGCGAGCCGCGAGGAGCCCAGCGTATCCAGGGCGCAGCCCCTATCCTCGCATGTTGCCAACCAATGCGATGCACCAGGTGGATTTATTTTGTGTAGCAAGGGTGATGCGACCTTGAACGCGGTGAGCCAATCGTTTGGGCATGAATTTCCATTGTAATAGTTGTAATCGGGATAGCTAACCTTCTCTCTGCTTGGGAGGCAATGTTTGGTAATCCCTTTAGGCGAGTACGTCGATCCCGAAATAGGCGATTTTCTCGACGGGCCTCGACTTTTTAATTCTCGCAAGCTCTTTTCTCATTACCTCCATCCGCTCGCCAAAAATAGGGTCGATTCGGTCGTGGATCGTGCTTGCGTGTCGGCTCGCTCCGTTTCTACGCCTGATTCCCTATGATTTTGTGATCCTCTTGGCGGGCCCTTTTTCCTCGATAATTGTGCGAGCATCTTGTGCGGGTCTATCTCGATGGATGGGCATCTCCTTCTGGGAAGGCCGAGACGACTTGGGGCTAAAGCCTTGTCCTTCTCACCCAACCTATTAAACGCGACCCTTTGTCGATCCTCTTTCCTTTTTTGATGGTCGCGATCTTGGGGCCGAGGTTCGTGGAATTTCTTTCCTCGGTCCATAGCGACCAAGAGTGCACGCTCTTCTACGTCGATTCTTTGGGTTGGCTCTGGCGGCCTGTCTGCGACCGCAAGAGGGATTTCGTTTTCGGGAGGATTCGGGGTCGAATCGTCATAGGGGCCTGGCCTTAGCCACCAAAGCGGGGTGGTGAGATACATAGTTTCAAATATGCACTGGCGTATTCCTCATTTCGGCGACCTCTGGGTCCTCCCCGAAAGCCGGTTGTATTTCGGGATCGATCTTTGGCTTTGCTTTGTGACCTCTCTCTGCGAGTTCCATCCAGGGCAACAATAGCCTCTCTCGACTTGGTTTTTTGATTAATGACATTTCGAAGGCCGCTGGAAGTGCTAAGACCCTCTCTCAGGATCCTTCTCCTTCTGCGGGAGATTGTCTAGTGTTTCTCCTGCGCCTCCCCACGAGCTTGATGTAGCATAGTACCTTTTGCAGGGGTTTGGGGTGTCAGATGCCCTTTACTTCCAGCCATCTCTGCGTGGTGGCTCTTCGAGCGGTTTCTTTGGTAAAGGGAAGAAATAAAGGTAGTTTGAGGATTTTTCTTTGTAAGATTATCTCCTCCTGAATGAGAGCTCTAGGTGATTTTTTACACAATCGGGTTCCCGGTAACGGAGCCAACTGAAGACGTCTAAATCCTCACGGGTGTCCTTGCGGTGTTCTGACGGTGGATATCTGGCTGTATTTAAAGTGTGTTGACGCTCCGGCGGGTGGTGGTGTGGAGAGTTAGAATGGAGAGAGCTTTTGCTTGGGAATATAGTGTGTATTTTTATCTCATCTCCCTTTAGTTTACAATGACCACCCCTTTTATAGAGGTGGTTAACTTAGGGGGTAAGTAATCTGTTAGATATTTTACTAGTAGATAGGTCTTACTTAGATATTAAGCAAGGTGAAATATCTAAGTTACAAGTGGGGAAAAGATCTGGATCAATCGGCGACCACTTCTGCCTGGGTCGCAAAGAGCAAGCCCTCTTTGGCCTCGCCCTGGCGACCCTTCTGGACTCGCCTGGATGAGATTTCACAGGGTCTGTTGCCTTTGCCTGAGGCCGCAGATGCCTTGATTGCGGCGAGGTAAGATCTCGGCCGCCCGTTTTGCGATCTCTCTTGTCATGCCGAGGGTGGTGCGGTGGGTTGTCTCTCTTCGTTGAGGTGGTGGAATTATTTGTACCCATCGTGAGGACCTTGAATTTTCTTTTAAACACCTGTTAAGATATAGCGCTGACCGTTCTACTAACACCAATTGGTGCCAGTAAAGGCCCTACTTTATTTCTTATACATTAAGAGTGTGGGAAATATGTCCTAACACCCCCCTCAAGTGTTGGCAATAAGAAATAAAGTAGCGCCTTTGAACAGCAAAGGAAACCTAATTGATACTCATCCTGCGTTTCTTCTTCAACAGCGGTTCATCCTCCGTTTCTTCAACAATGGTTCTCTCTCGATATCAACCTCTCCCGGTGCAGATATGATGGCAGAAGGTGTTATTGAACGCCTAGTTCGGGTTACCGACGAACTCAAGGATGACATGAAAGAAATCAAGAATAACATGAAAGAAATCAAGGAAGACGTGAATAAATTAATGGATTTAATTGCACAAATGGTGACAGGTAAAAATGGTTGCGACAAGACAGCTATGAATGAAGCTGTGAATGAAGAGGGTGCTGTGAACAAGGCTGTGAATGAAGGAGAAGAAGAGGATGTGAACGAGGAGGCTGAAGGTGATGAAGCTCTCCTACCTGTTGTTGTTGCTGCTGATACCATTATCAACTGCAAAATATGTCAATTAGTGCTACCTAATCAAGCTTTAAAAAAAGCTCACATGGCACAAGAACACTTTGACCTTCAAACCAATACATGCATGGAATGTTTGAAGGTGCTTCCAACCCGACAGGGTCTTTACAACCATATGCCAAAATATTTTGTACCTGGAAATCATATGTGTGACAAGTGTCCAAAGGATTTGAGAATGTATTTCAGCTAA
Source organism: Gentiana macrophylla (assembly GCA_026214975.1). Classification (NCBI taxonomy): domain Eukaryota; kingdom Viridiplantae; phylum Streptophyta; class Magnoliopsida; order Gentianales; family Gentianaceae; genus Gentiana; species Gentiana macrophylla. Next base: position 77,551,558 of record CM047810.1, read on the forward strand.
ATGCCCACAAGGCAAAGCATAAGGAAAAATTTACATGCAATGCGTGTCATGGAAGGTACAAAAATGAGAGAAAGCACAAATGCAAGGCAAATGCAGCCCCAGCCCCTGATGAAGTTGCAAATGCAGCCTAGCCCCAGCCCCAAATGCATAAAGAAGTGGATATGTGACAAATTTATTTGTTGTTTTGCTATTTTTATTTGCTATTTTGCTATCCAAAAATGATGACTTTTCCTGTTGTGACATTAAAATGTATTCAACCTTCTTTCAAAAAAACAAAAAAATTAAAATAAAATAAAATAAAATTGTGTAAGTGTTGGGAAAGATTGTCCACACTTGAGGGGTGTTGGAAGAGATTGCTCACACTATTGAATGAAAAATTGTGTAAGTGTTAGGACAGATCCACTCTTTGAATGCCTAAACAAATATAGTTGCGCCTTTACTACAATCAATTAGTTTTAGTACAATGATAAGCGCTTGATCTTAACATGGTATCGGAGCCAGAGGTCACGGGATTGAACCCTGGTTGGAACATTATTTTAAAAAAAATTGTGCAAGTGTTGGGACAGATTGTCCACACTTGAGAAGGGGGTGTTGGGACAGATTGCCCATACTCTTGAATGCCTAAAGAAATATAGTTGCGCATTTACTACACCTATTGATTTTAATAGAATGATAAGCGTTTATTCTTAACAACACCACACTTTGAAAATTTGAGCTTTAGCCATGTGAATACCGGTCAACTTGCACCTTCTCAATCGCGTTGCGGCCTTTTCTTTTGTTTTGTCTTTACATGAGTATCTTTTCACGACATGTTATTGTGTGGTGAGGAATTTAAGGTGAAGTGACGGGTGAAACGATCGAAACCACACACTTTAAATCTGAGAATAAAATCGTATGTGGTGCAGGTCTTTGTCTCACACCGTGTGGAGACACCACACAATAACTTCCCCTTTTCACGAGTATCTTTTCCTTCTACGACACCTTCAATGCTGCTTTGAATGCACCTTCAACTGCTGTGAAGGTTGATTTGTTTAAATTTTTTATTTTTATTTTATTTTATTTATATATATTTATTTGTTATATTTTCATTTTTACTCAGATCTAAGTCTCATATACAATGCCGATTTATAAAGCATCTGAAACCCAGACATCTAGCCACAGTCCTCGACCTACAGCCTACATTCTCAAAAGGATCCACTATATCGTTAAAATCACCAACAATTAAGAAATTAGCTCCCCACTTCTTCTTTATGTTCTATAAAAATCTCCACTGCTGTTTTCGAACTTCTATGCCCACACATCCATAAATCCCTATAGACCACCAGTCTGTAACACCTCCATCCTCACTGATTCTCAATTAGTTCAATGGTGAAACTTGACTTAATGACTTCCAGAACCATCACGTTGCACTTCCAAACCACCAGCAGTAGCCACTGGCTAACTGTAGAACAGCCACCATAACCAAATTTTTTTGACTGTCTTCCAAGTATTTTTAGTCTCGGAAAGGAAGATAATTGAAGGAGAGAATTGTTTAACTAGATCCCTTAAGGATGGAATTGCCAAGGGACTCCCCAAACCTTGACAATTCCAAGCTAAAAGCCTCATTGGGCCTCTGAAGCCCACTTAGGGCTGATCTCCTCCACCTCATTAACACTTTGTATTTCTTTAGCCTGGCACTGTTTTTTGCATACGAGCTCGACCTCCATCGATCACCGGCAAGATCCAAATCGACATCTTCCGCTTGCAAACCAGATTGTCACATTGTTCTTGATTAACATCGAAGAAGTTGCTTTGTTGTATCGCCCGCTTCGGATCACGAGTCCTTATCCGGAAAAAGCGTTCAGCACGTATAACATTAAACAACTTCAACATTATACGTAAGCCTCCATGTCATCATATCGAGTTAAGCAAAACGGAAGCTAAAGAGACTCGGGTGAAATCATAAAGGAAACTAGAATAAGTGCCATCCACAACTAAAGATAGAAATAAAGCTTACAACAACGATATCTCAAATCTTACAAGGTATGAAGTCTTATGGAACAAAGTAGTTTATCTTACAAGAAGGTCTTAAAATAACATACAACGTGTCTCGAAATTAAAAAAATAAACAACATAGTTTAAAGAAAGCATTAAAGTTTCTATCATAACATAGCGTCAATGATCAAACATCATCATCCTCAAAATCCCCACCCATCTCGGGCTCACCCTGCATATCTTCTCACACAAAGCAACAAACAAACATGCAATAGAGGTAAGTACAAACGTACTTAGTAAAAGGTAGATGCTATTGAACAATTAAGTTTTATAACGAAAGGTAAACATATTATTATTAATTAAGGCTACCTTAGTGAACACGACTCAACTCTGGGGTTCACTTCATTCTCATCAATATGACGTGAGGGTCCTATTTTGTTTCTAGCTTAGCTTATGTTTGTTACATCAATAATTCAAAGGCACTACGCATGGTGATACTTGCCATGAAGCACCTGGTTGCAACCTACCAGTGATGCTACACTAGTAGCCTTGGGCTAGTCCCATTTGTGTGTGTGTTCGGCGAAGTCCTTCCGAACTTGGGGTCTTAGTAACCTATGGAGTTATTCACTTTATGCTGACCACACCACACATCGCGATATTGTGTTGTGCTTTACCAAGAACCTTGATGTTTAGGCTTTTAACTACACAAGTATGTATGTTATTAACCGTTAACTAGCCATATAAGTGTTTTCAAGTCAGGAGCTCACTTACACTTCTACTCCCACACTAAGACAACTAGACATTAACGAAAGCCTAACACATACACACAGATATTGGTGGATCTGATCCATCAAAGCACAAGGCCAATCATAGTCTTCCGACGGTCCGTAAAATGAATGGTTGTAATATATATCACTTGAACTTTCAAAAACAAAATATATATATATATATATATATATATATATATATATATATATATATATATATCACTTGTACAACCTTCATATGACGAGTATCTTTTAACGAGTGTTAAAAGATCTTAGTTTGTTGATGAAAAGATCATTGAGTTCACGAGTCTCTTTTACTTCTACGACACCTTCAATGCTGCTTTGAATGCACCTTCAATGCTGCTGTGAAGGTTGATTTGTTTAAATTTTTTATTTTTATTTTATTTTATTTATATATATTTACTCGTTTTATTTTCATTTTTACTCAGATCTAAGTCTCATATACAATGCCGATTTGGTGGCTACCGTTCCTGTGACAGTGGTAAAGACTTGAAATTCTTTTGCCATGTCGATTTTAGTTTTAAAAAAGGAAAAAAAAAATCTGAACTTATTTCTCCCTGCTTAGGGGTGAACATGGTCCGGTTCGGCCGGTTTTTATCATTTTTAAAACCGAACCATTTTATACGGTTTCAAATTTTTGAAACCAAACTAGAACGGTTTGAAGACGTAAACCATGTTATTCGGTCCGGTTTGGTTCGGCTTGGTTCCGGTTTATTACGGTTTTCACATTGTTCTTATCTTACTCGTTTCAATTCGATCATCAATGAATCATCAACTTAAAAAAACTACTATTAATGAACAAACAACTATATTATTAAATGACATACATAAATCTCAAAATGCATAACACAAAATAGTATTTTGAGTAAGATTAGGGAAGAAAGAGGAATAGATTTGTTTCATAAGTAAGGAGAGACAAATGGAAGATAGATAACACACACACACACACACAAACACACACACATATATATCAAATGAATAAACATGTGATACAGATTTGAGCTTTATTTAGTAAGAAAATATTCATGATTTTATGATCTCCAAAACACTGATATTGATTATTTGTACAATGTTATTGTCCAACATAACCTAATTATAAGCAAATCAAAGACAATCGTATATAAAACTAAGGTTTATAAATGCATTTATCCAGATAATAAAAAATATACATTATGCAGTTTATCAATATCATTAAGAGAAGTAAGTCATACAAATCAACATCGACAAATATCCATAATGAAGTTCATCAATATCATTGAGAGAAGTAAGTCATTCATATGAGCATCCACATATTTCAAATATTGGTGTTGAGCAATTATAAAGAGAAGAACGAGTTAGCAGTGGTGAGTTGTGAACCGAAACTCAAGATTCTTTCAAATGATTGAAGACAATTCTGTGAAATGATCAACAAAATTTGAATATGTAGGATATGAAATTAACGATGTAGCAGCACTATATTACACATAAAAAGTTCAAATAGATTGAGATAGATAGTAAAAAGCGTATAGATATTTTAAAGTATTAGATGTAGGTGTGTGTGTGCGTGTGTGTGTGAGTGTGTGAGTGTGTGTGTGTATATATATATATATATATATATATATATATATATATATATATATATATATATATATCATCCGGTTTGGTCCGGTTTTAAGCGGTTTTTTTTTTTTTAAATTGGAACCAAATTGTATTCAACGGTTTGGTTTTAAGTTATATGAAAACCGAATCAAAACCATGGTTTATACATTTCGGTTTGGTTCAATTTGGTTCAACCGGGTTGGTTTGGTTTTTAGAATTTTTGTTCACCCCCCTGCTAATGTATTTAAATTTGTATCTGTGACATGAAAGTGAAAAATAATACGATATTTAGAAATTATGATTTTTATTGATATTCACAGTTGAGCAGTATTACACTATATATAGGAGAATACAGTAAAGCTACAAATATAGTAAAGCTAAATTAAGGCTAGATACATTCCTATAAATTCTCTAACAATAAATACAAATATATTATCAAAATAATATATACAAATATATATACAGCTAATACCACCCCTCAACGTGGACGAGGGACGAGACCCAACTTGCTGCGCAGCTGAACAAAGGCCACGTGAGGGAGAGACTTGGTGAGACAATCAGCAAGTTGATCCTGAGCACTAACATGAGCAACCCGTAAAGAACCGCGTTGCACCTGATCGCGTATGAAGTGATAATCAATGGCAACGTGTTTCATTCGTGAGTGAAAAACCGGGTTGTGACAGAACTGCATAGTGCCCAAATTGTCACAGTAGACAACCGGAGCTCGAGGTGGAGAAAAACCAAGATCACGTAGCAAAAAAGTAACCCACATGAGCTCCGTAGTGGTAGAGGCAACAGAGCGATACTCAGCCTCAGTAGAAGACCTGGCAATAGTAGACTGCTTCTTGGAGCTCCAAGAGATGCCATTTCTGCCAATATAGACAACGTAAGCCCCAGTGGAAGCATAATCATCATGAGAGCCACCCCAGTCAGCATCAGAGAAAGCATGAAGAACCGGAGGGGAGTCATGGTAAAGCTGCAGGCCTAACTCAACTGTCCCAGCCAAATAACGAAGCATGCGCTTAGCATAAGTCCAATGAAGATCTGTAGGGGCATGCATGAACTGGGATAGTTTATTCACTAAAAAAGCAAGATCCGGATGGGTAAACAAGAGATATTGCAAACGCCAATAACCATCACGATACTCGGACACATCATCAAGTGGAGAACCAGGTCGAGCGGTAAGGCGGATAAATCGGTGGCGGCGGAGTAGTGACGGATTAGCCTGATCCATGTGGCGAGCAAGGAGCTCGAGTGGCATATCGCTTCGAGATAAAATACACCCGTGATCATTGTGTATAATCTCAATGCCCAAAAAATAAGAGAGTGCACCAAGATCCTTGAGAGCAAACCGACGACCCAACAAAGATATGAGCGTCTCAAGAGCCTTAGTGTCATTCCTCAGTAAGGATGATGTCATCCACATATACCAAAAGATAAATAATAATAGTACCGGTATTGTAGATGAAAAGCGATGAATCGGCGAGTAGCATTCCTGAAGTTACTAGAAAGGAGAAATCCTTAAGCTCCACATACCAGCCACAGGAGCCTGCTTGAACCCATAAATAGCCTTTAAGTAACTTACACACATTTTCGGAAGCTCTGTCTTTGATGAACCCGGTGGTCGGGCCAAGTATACATCCTCAGACGGATGACCACCAAAAAAACGCGTTGTTGATATCTAGGCGGCATAAAGACCACCACGAGATAGAGCAGGTAAGAGAACAACACGCCTTTGTAGTGGGTTTAACCATCGGGCTAAACGTCTCGTAATAGTCAATGCCAGGGCGTTGAGTGAATCCCTTAGCCACAAGCCGAGCCTTGTGACGATCAATAGTGCCATATGGGTGACGCTTGAGACGAAAAATTCACTTAGGACTGATAACATTATGATTAGGACGAGAGGGAACCAGAGACCACGTCTCATTGCGAATGAGAGCGTCATATTCCTCTTGCATGGCAGTTCTCCAATTTGGATTTTTAAGAGCTTGGGTTATGTTGGTAGGTTCAGTGTCAAGAGATGTCGGAAGGTGAGTGTGGAGGTTGAGCTTTTGGATAGGTTTATGAATGTGATCACGAGCTCGAGTACGCATGGGATGGGTGGATGTGGAGGTTGGTGGATGAGATGACAGGGGAGGGGGAGGTGGCGGGGAGGGGGAGGTGGAGTGGAAGGAGGGGAAGGGGAATGAGGTGGAGTGATGATAGGAATATGAATAGGAGGAGAGGGGGGTACCCAGTCCGAGATAGAGGCAAGAGTAGGAGAGGAAGTAGAGGGACCCGAGTGTGTGGTGGAGGTAAAAGGGAAGACAGACTCAACAAACTTTACATGACGTGAGATATACATACGACACTCTACTAGGTCATAGCAGTAGTACGCATGTTGATTAAGAACATAGCCAAGAAAAACACAAGGACGAGAACGAGGTTGAAGTTTGTGACTAATGTAGGGACGCAGCCAGGGATAGCAGAGACAACCAAAAATACGAAGTTTAGTATAGTTTGGGGGCGTTTTAAAGATGGGTTCATAGGGGGTAAGCATGTTAAGATTAGGTGTTGGCATACGATTAATAAGGTAAACAGCAGTGGAAAAGGCAAAAGGCCAGTAGGAAGTAGGGACGGAAGCGTGAGATAAAAGGGCTAGGCCAGTTTCAACGATATGCATATTTCGGCGTTCAGAAATACCAATATGTTCAGGAGTGTAAGGCGGAGTGGTAAATAAGGAAATGCCGTGGGTTGCAAAATATTCACGTAGAGATAGAAATTCACCACCATTATCAGAATAAATTATTTTAATTGGATTTTCAAAGTATTTTTCAACAATGGAGCGGAAGCGTATAAAGGTAGAATGAACATCATATTTTCGTGCTAGTGGATAAAACCAGATATAACGCATAAAATGATCAACAAAAATAATAAAATATTTGAAACCATCAGCGGAAATAACAGGTGATGTCCACACATCACTAAAAATGATCTCGAGAGGACGAGACGAATGCAAAGTAGATTCACCAAAAGGCAGTTTATGGCTTTTACTTTCTAAGCATGCAGAGCAATGTGAAAAAAAAAAGTATTACTGAACTGTAAATTAAATTTTCTCAAAACAGAAGATAAAATTGGATGAGCCGGATGACCCAACCGATGATGCCAATCTTGAGAGGAGGCTTTATTGGAAGCAAAGGAAACAATGGGAGGATTGGGCCACTCGTACAATCCGTTTTTAACTGGACCACGGAGGATGGACTTGGTCGTATGAATGTCCTTCACAACAAACTCGAGATGGTAAGAATTAAACGGATAAATTATTGGCTTTACACAATTGTGATATAGAAAGTAAATTACGGGACATGCTGGGGACACAGAGGACATTACATAACGGAATAGATTTAACGAGATTAATGGGAATTGAAGAAGTGCGGTATGAGTAATAGAGAGGCCACTTACCATCACCAACCGAAAGGTCATCGATGCGGTGTATAGGCATGTAGAGCGGTTACGCAAATCCGGCGTCACATGATGCGATGCTCCACTATCCAAAAGCCAATTGGGAGCATTCGAGTCAAAGCGAGCGAGTCGGGTGTTGGGGCGACCACATTTTCCTGAGGCCGTGGTGATCGTTGACCCGGTGAACCAAAAATGTGGTGGTGACTACCAAGCGTGGGGCGATTCACGTGCATAATGACCACTGAACAAAAGCGAGTTGGCACATACCCAAAACGGAAGGCGGTTCGCGTTATTAGAGCCATAATTCTTGGCTAAATTTGAGGACCCATTAATCTTCTGTTTCCACGCCATAATGGCTGCTGTTGAACAGAATTACTACCGCTGCCACTACCAAAACTTCCGGTGGTATGCTGACCATAAGTATTACCTGCGCTAGGAGAACGATGGGCCTGCTGCTGTGAAGAAGAGCCGGTGTTCCTCCATTCTTTGGTGAAAGCGAACCGTGAAGGGTGAGACGGCGGCTTTGTGCGCCGCGTAAATTTGTGGCGGTCCAAATTGCGCGCAGCGGAGGTGAATAAATTTGAAAGTTCAATAGCTTCTCGCTGAAGCTCCTCAAACGATATTACGGTGTCCCGAACAGCAATAATGGCACACGCAATATCGAAATATTCATGGCTTTATATTGTTGAGGACGAGATGAACAAAATCGTCATGATCCATTGGCGACCGAGTAAAGGCGAGTTCATCACGTTTGTGCTTCATCGTGTAGAGAAATTGATGAACTGAGGTGGAACCGCGTTGATGAGCCCTCATGGCGTCTTTAAAGTTGCGGATTCGGGCCCGAGATGGAGTGGAGTAGACATCTGTTAACGTTTTCCACACCTGGGCAGCCGTTTTGGTGCCATAGAGTAGTGTTGCTGTCTCCGGCATGAGGGAAGCAATCAGCCAGATTCTGGATTAAATTATCCTGGCGCGTATGGGTGACAAATTCGGGATTAGGGCGATCACGGCCGTTGGCGGCGGTGATGATGGCGGCGGCGGTATGGCCTTGGTACCATCTACGTGCCCAAAAAAGACCGTTACCAACGAAAGGACTCGATTTGCATGAACCAAACGTAGTAGTTGTTGGCATCAAGCTTAATTGTGGCTTGAGCGGCCGTATTGAAGGTAACTAGAAGCGTGGTGGTAGCCATTATTGCCGGTGAGTTTGAGGAGGCCGACGGCTAATTTGCGAGAAGATGATTAAGGGTTTACATATGAACCCTAAATTTTCAGGAAAAAAAAAGAAGGTAAAATACGGCTGTATTTAGGAAAGAGGAGAAAAGAAAATTATTTTCCGTATTTGGGATCGAGAAGCTCTGATACCATAATATGATATTTAGACATTATGATTTTTATTGATATTCACAGTTGAGCAGTATTACACTATATATAGGAGAATACAATAAAAGCTACAAATCTTTGTAAAGCTAGAATTAAGGCTAGATACATTCCAATAAATTCTCTAACAATAAATACAATTATATTATCTAAATAATATATACAAATATATATACAGCTAATAAAAAAAACTTGCGTATCGTCCCGTGGTATTTATCCTTTCCGGGTAAGCACTTTATTGCATCAATCAGGCTAGTGTTATTGTGTTGCTACATTATATCTTTATATAATTGCTTCGATGTATGTATTTGGTTTATGTGCATTATAATGTTATATATGTATTGTTTGATAACAATGTCATCTCGAAAGGCAGATAACTCTTATGGATATGGAATCATGGGGGTCGGAGTGTACGGGATGACGATTCAATATGCCTGGTAGCTAGGCACAATGATCTGGTTCGTTATCTCTCTATTTTGTTTGACTTTTAGCCGGTGACTACTTTTCTTGTGAAGTATTACTCCAATGCTTCCTAATATGAACATGACATGACATGTGTGGGCTTTTTCCAGTGGCGGATCCAGAAATTTTGATCAGTGGGGTCCGTATTTTTTTTGGGTAATTTTTTTTGAGAATCAAAAATAGTTTTACATAGATAAAATACAAAGTTTTATTATATTTAACAGGGTGCGTGGACCCATTTAATAAAGAGTTTGTCCGCCCCCGGCCCTTTCTTTAACTATATCCGTAATGTCTGAAACCGAGGTGTTTGTTTGTCAATGTTGCCAAAGAGAAAAAAAATAACTATATACTCGGATATCCGACATTTTGCTTGTCGATCATATCATATCATTATTGAACAAATTAGGTTAAGAACTAAGAATTGTTGCTGAACAATTTAGCTGGTCTATAAATATAAATCCATCAGTTTTCATATAGATTAACTATGTTGTTAAATGTCATAAAATTATGCTTAAAAGAGAGGGGGTTGGATGTAATAGTCGTAAAGTAAGTAAGAGAGGGGGTTGGATGATATAAATTAAGGGTACATATAATGAAGAAAATATGTTTATAGATACCCTTTTGGAATTGTAAATGATTTATATTGCGGCTGCACTTATGGATGGATGTGTATAATCACTCAATTGATCTTTTCTACCCTTTCAACTCTAACATCACTCTTTTCTTTTTATCAGCATTTAGCTCTCATTAAAAGATGTTCGGCTTGACTTGGCTGTCATCCCCAAGACTATATATCCTATTATTATTATTATTATTATTATTATTATTATTATTACCTTTGTTCTAAAATATAAGCCATCCTATATTTTTAGATTTGTCACATAATATAAGTAATTCTACAATACAATTGCAATATTTATTACCCTTTTTTGTTTCTCACGCCTAATTTATTATCAATTCATCAACTTTTAATTACTTAACAACTTTTACATTAATGATAGGCAATGTGCATTTTAGACATTAACCTCAAATTTATGACATTCAACCACTTTTTTAATCTGTGTGAAACCTTTAAGATAACTTATATTTTGGGACGGATGTAGTATTATTATAATATTAACATATTGCGGATTCGAGATTTTTGTTTATGGAGGTTTTTGTAAAATGTATTTATTGGCTGCCTTTTATTTATGTTTTGGGACTTTTGTCTATAGAGAGGCTTTGTAGAATATACTAGTTCACGTGAGCCGTGCAAGGCACAGCGGGCCCAACATAAATCGTTACCAACGATAATATCAAAGAATAAATCCCAACATGAAATAAATTGCGTAAGTTTAAATCGTAACAAATTCAAGGCAAAAGACAAAGAGAGCAAGAGAAATAGATCACATTTTCACCAAGAGGTAGTTATTTCTTAGAAACGTGAAGATTGTGAATCACATCTCTTCCAGCCCTATCTGTAGTTTCCATCTACAAAATAAACTACAATATGATGTATCGGAGAATAATGTCATAAAGTCTATCACTTTAGCTTCGAATATACGCAGTGAAACAATATAGAAAAACAATAAGCGGACCATAACTACACGGTCAAATGTCCGGGGCGCCTTAGCTTCGGATCATTAATATGCTTGAAAATGTGTTTCACTCATTTTCTATCACGGCATTCTCTTTCTTATCATTAATGAATACGTCATTGATCTCATGTTCATTCATCCGGTAGGAAAAAACATGTCAAGCGGGTGAAGAATATAAAAAGTGATTTGGTATTCCAACGTCAATTTTAGTGACGTTAAATCTTGCAAATGGCCGTGACGTTATGTTGTTTAAAATAATAAAAATATTTAATGTAATTGTCCACACGTTTTATTTAATTGTTGTGGCGAAATCGAAAATTTTCGGTTGATTGAAATTTAAAACTGAATCCACACTGTCAATTGGAGGTACTAAAAATGAACCGTATCGAAATATACACTTTGTTGTGTATAATATTCAATTATTGTGTCGAAATCGAATCGAGAAATCGAAAATTTCGGATGATTGAATTTTAAAGCCTCGCCGGTTTATATATAACGATAACCGAAATTCGGTTTTATCGGAAAAATATATAGATATAATATGTATGGGCTGCCTTTTATTTAGGCTTAAAAAAGCAGAGGTACCATGCAAATTGAGATATATAGTTGGGGAAAATCTTCTTTAGTGACTCCATTTGAGGTGTAAAACATGTGGATGAATTTGAACCGCACAGTTTCAACTTTCCAGATTCATCCACGCAGTTCAACTCCTCAAATGGAGTGACTAGGGAATAACTTCCATAGTTGAGCAGCATACAAGCACCACAAGAAAGAAAATAATCAACTTATGTCCTGCAAGTTTCGGCTAAATTACAATTTTAGTCCTCTAACTAGAGTTTCGATTTTGGTCCTGGTTTTTCTCCGGCGACAATTTTAGTCCTGTAAGTGGTCTTTTTTTTTTGCAAAAATAGCCTGAACTCCGAAAAGACAACTTACGGGACTAAAATTGTCATGGAAAAAGACAATAATTTTAGTCTGTAAGTGGTCTTTCCGGCGTTGGACTATTTTTGCCAAAAAGACCACTTACAGGACTAAAATTGTCGCCGGAGAAAAACCAAGACCAAAATCAAAAAAGCGTGTCTAGTTAGAGGACCAAAATTGTAATTTAGCATAAGTTTCTCTATTCAAAACTACAGTTGCGATAAGCTTCTCGACATAGATGACAATTCAAACCTTCCGGACCAACTTAATTAATCAGAATTCGTTTCTACACAATTCTGGAACCTTCCAACCGCCTCTCGAACAACTAATTAAATTTTTTGGTTAAATTCAAATGAAATTTTGTCCAAAAAATAAATAGTAACACCCGAACCGAACCAAGCCGAGCTCGAGCACGAGCCGAGCCGGCCGGACGGACGGCGGTGGCGGCGCGCGCGCACGCGTGTGGAATTATCTAAGTCCTCCCTCTTGCACAAAAGTGCCTTGCCCCTTGGGGCACATTTATAAGAGCATACACTAGCTCTTATATATGGAGTTCAAGTCTCTCAAACTTCCAATGTGGGAGATTGAATTGAGGTTCCCCCCTTCAACTCTCATCTCCAACACATTTTCAACCAACTTTAGGCATTAATTTCTCATTCACCCGATATCTGAATCGAGTGATTCCAAAGCCAAACATTATCTACTCCATGAGTAGAATATTTAGACGTAATAAGCTCCCGGTGAATCTCACGGAGCGTATCAAAATTCATGCTAAAGTAGACCATTTTAACCCCATTTCATGTGATATCTCCAACAATCCCCACATGAATGAAAATTAATGCAAATGCAAATACAGACTCTGAAGAGAAGTCAGACGGGAAAATATTGCATCAGGAGAGGTAGCTTCTGGCCTTGAACCTGCCTTAGTGAAGTGCTATTGGATTTACTCAGCTAATCAGTGAACTATGTCTTAAACTGTTCAGCCTTTAGTGTAAACCAAGACAATTTCACTCACACAATATTTCCCCTTGCACTTTTCGGTCCTCATGGTTGTGTCTGTCTCGGCCCTGGACAACACTTGGTTTTAGAAAGTTCTTTAGAGAATTCAAGCCTCAAAATTCTCACAGAAGCGGCCCCACTTCGGACTTACATAGGTGACCTCCTATCAATGGTATTCTGCCCTACCCCACTTGAATATCATGATGAAGGAATCATTAAAAGCTTCTCTTAACCTCACACCCTCTGCAAACAGCACCTTTATTCTCTCAGAATGGGTAAGTGCTAGACTGTTCCTTATATCTTAGTTGTCCCTTTCGAACCATGATCTTGGGATCTCCAGTCAACATGGTTGGGTTGCCACTACAAGGAAACATGCGTAATAGGCTTCAGTCCCATTCCAGTTGTCAAAATTGACATCTGATCTCTAGCTAAACCTTTTGTAAACGGATCCGCAAGATTCTTCTTCAATCTTATATAATCGATGGAAATCACACCATTAAAGATCAACTATTTATTGGTATTGTGTCTCACGGCATATGTGTCGAGACTTACCATTATACATACTACTCTGTGCCGCTTCCTATCGTTGATTGACTATCGCGATGTAAGTGATAGCGACCACATGCTTAGGCCAACACGGAATATCCTCTAGGAAATTCCTAAGCCATTCAGCCTCTTATCTAGCCTTATCCAATGCTATGAACTCAGCTTCCATTGTGGAGCGAGCTAAGCACGTTCGTCTCATAGATTTCCAGGACACAGCAGCACCACCAATCATGAATAAGTATCCACGGGTGGACTTCAATTCTTTCGTGTCTGATATCCAGTTCGCATCACAGTATCCTTCTACTACTGCTGGATATCTAGTGTTGGAAATATTATTTTTGTTTTGATGATGATTCGTCACGTAATTAGACAAATCACTTACAACCCATGATGATGAAGTCGTAACTAACTATTATAGTGCTTAATGAAAGAAGAAGCAAGAAATGGTCTAGAGATAAATGTATAAGTTTTATCTAGAGTCTGAACCGTGTATAGGTTGTTTCGGACAAGCATTGTAATAGAATAGGAACTAGGCGAACAGCTGAGTCATAACAAGAAAACTGAGTTATAGCAAAAAAAAGCGAATCGACTATAAAGAATCGAGGTTCAAACTCAATTATGCTAGAAGCGAAGAAGATAAGTTATTTGAGGACCTGAGACTCGATTGGCTTATCTAGAAGGCGAAGAAGCGAGGACACGACTCGATTCTGAAGCCCAAGAAGCGAGGTGGCAAACTCGGTTGGAAGCTAATTAAGTCATGATTATAAGTCGAGATTCGAGCAAGTCTGTGGTGACTGGCCCGAGCTATAGATCATGTAAAAGCGAATAATCTTAAGGACAAAGATTATCGATTAACTTGATAAGAAGAAAGCGATTGGTGTACTCGACTTAGTCAATTAAAGTCGGATATTAAGTATACAAGGTACTCGATTTTGAAGAAGAGTAGAAAAGCGAGTTAAGGCCTTGTCAAATTTAAAGCGAGTATCGACAAAAGATCGTACACATGTGAGCGTTGGCTAAGCGACAAGTGTAACGGCTACAAGAGCTAGTGACCGTTACATCATCCTATAAATACACAAGAGAATCACTCAAAGAAGAGAGAGGAGGATCGAGAAAGGGCATTACAAGCATATATTCAAGATCCAAATCGGATCCACAAAATCGGATCAAATATATCAAGAAAAATGGGAAGCCAGCGAAATTGCCTTGAAGACTTCAAAGAAAGATCCGATAACCCATTAAGGGGAAAGAAGGGATCTTGGAGCTACAAAGTCGAGATCGGAAAGAATCAAACGACTCACCGAATTAATCCTTGATTAATTCTAAACCTAACCTTTGTGAAAAAGGGTTGGTGTGCATAGTTTGAAGAGAGCAATTCTACCTTTCTTCATCACAGTTTGCAACTTGGTTGCCACGGTGTTGATTGATGCGATCGAGGGTGTGTGTTGGTATTAGTGGTGGTGGTGAAGGAGCAAATTCTACCTCCGAAAGATCGGTGTGCGAGTGAAGGAGCAATCTCACCTTTCTTCATTTTGTGTAGACAGTGAAACTAGGGTGTCGTGAAGGACTGTCATAGTGCTAGGATTTTGTAACGGTTATCTCATTATTCTAGTAATACCTCCTACGCCATAGGAGAAGGGGAGACGTACGGGATTACACCACCCGGAACTTCCATAAACAAATCTTGTGTTGATTTACTTTATGCATTTGTGTTTATTTTATTTTATTTACTAGTTTATAACTCAGCAAACACTAGACACTGAGTCAGCACAGATCTGATACATAGAGAGTCTTAGAAATTAACTGACACATCTATTGCACTAAAGGCTATTACTTATCCGCTGCCAGTTAACAAGACTAAATATAAGTCAGTATTGATTTACATTCAGTTGAGCTAACTGAACTCCACACAAGTTAAGGGACAGGAACAAAAATGAGCTGGAGATCAATTTGAGTTTCAAAGAAACTCAGTTCCTGGGGCTTTTCCAGCTCAGGATTAGTTTTTGGTGACAAGTTTATTCACCCCCCCTAAACTTGTGTTAGCCTTTCCCAGGGACCAACAATTGGTATCGGAGCGGTTCCCTCTTTTGAAGGTGATCCAAATCGTTTACCGCTTCAAGGTTCTATTTTGAAGAGATCCATTACTGATCCAGTATCAGTTTGTCTACTTGAAGTATCTGTCTGCCCGTTACTTGTTTGGAGCATCCAATTGTTGAAGACCCCTCACTGTATCAGTTCATTTAGTTTCAATGTCTACGTCTAGAGCTAGAAGTTGGCTTATTCACCCCCTGACTAATTGCTTGCAAAATATATCTGATTTTCAGGATCAAATGATCGAAAGGTTCAGTACATCAAATTTACATACAAATTCAGAACCTCAACTCAGTGATGATGTGGATACAAACTTCAATGCTCATATTAACGAATCCAGAGGAGTTCCATCACTAAGAGACCTCTCAAAAGAAGGAGGAAAGGAATTGTTGCAAATGGTTGTTGATATGAAATATCCATCACAGCAACAAAAGAGTGTGCATTCAAATCCTAAAACAGCAACAAATCATCAAGAAAAGGTACATTCTTCAAATCAGTTATCATCTACTGAACTCAGTCTGAGAAACTCTGATCTTGTCAAGTTAACTGAAAAACTTACAATAGAACTAAAATTAAAAGATAGGGAACTTGACAAAGCAAAGATTGGAATCGGTTTCTTGAAAGCGAGGTGTCAAATCTAATTTGAAAGATTAATGTCTAGTAAATTTGACAAAAGCAATGATAATCCCCACCCCTACCCGGTCTTGAGATTTTAAAAATATAAACTTTAGAAATCAAGATCTTGGAAGATCTAGTGAATTGCACAAGGAAACTAAAAATGATAAATCTAAAAGAATCCTTGTGAAATCAACTAAGATTGGCGTAATGGTTTATCGAGAAAAGAGTTGAAAGGCTTAATTCTCTCAACAAAGCGAAAATAATACTTGATAACAAACTCGGCCGGACCCAAAAGATATGGGTACCGAAGAAAACTTAAAGCTGTTTTGCGGGACAAGTCGATTCACATTCAAAATCCTCGAAAAGCGACTCTATACAAAGCGAAAGCAAAAGGCGATGAAGGACAAATTGGTCAAGAGCAAAAAACATTCGGCTACCATCGGCGTTTGGGTGACATAACAAATCACTCGAAGCCACGTGTCAATCACGGGAGAAAAAGTAGATGTACATCCTACATAATCTCATTGATTATGACACGACTCTCATTTTTAAAAGCGATTGAAAGAGCGCAATCTTGGCGAAATCTGTTCAAAAAACTTCAAAACTTTCAAGATTCCACCCCGAATTTCACAAATCAAAAATCCATGGATCGTTACAACATTGATGAAGGAATCACTACAAGCACAGACGAGTTACATCAAAAATTCTCAAACTCCACACTTTCAATCCAAATTGCACAAAAGATCAAAAGATTCTAGGATTGGAGAACTGATTGATACAAAGGTCACTACTTTATGTCGGATGGCATCAAAGACTTCTATAGGAATGCGAAATCATCAACAATGGAAAAAGCTTCAAAGCATTTGTTCAAAATAAAAGCTTTACTGTTGATGAACATTTGCTATCACTTGTCTTCGGGTTAGACATAATCGGAGGATCTTCATCTTTCACATTAGGAAATGAAGAAAAGAGCAAACTTTGGAGTATCACTGCAATCAACAAGAAAGAGAAGAACTTTAGTGGATCTATCTATCGTGAAGCGTGAATTTGCATTTTAACAATTCTTACGACCAAAAATGTCATTGGTCATGCTAGAAATTTCTATACTCACATCAAGCGATAAAATGAAGATGATTTATGCTATTTGGTTTGGAGAGAAATTGGATTGGAATAAATTTATTCTCAATCAGTTGATAAAGCAAAATTCGAAGAGAAAGAAAGAATCAAAGAAAGAAAGGGCGATTGGAGAAGTTTCTACTAAAAAAGGGCTACATCTATCTAGTCTAAAGAATATTAGATCACTTCTCTATCTCCAAATCAACTCCAACCAAAGTCAAACAAGAACACATGCCCACCAAAAGGCGGGAAAAGGAAAATCAACGAAGAGGAAGAATGGAGTGAAGTTTGGGACTCCAATTCAAGAGAGCGTGAGTTTAGATGACGAGAACTCTGAGAAAGGCAGAAAAAGGATGTTGAACAAGTTTCAAGCAAAGAAAAGCTGGGCCCAGGGGGAAATAATTGAAATTGATGATGGCGAAGAAGAGAAGGAAGCAAGTCTGAGGAATCTGAAGAAAGTGGTCGATTAAAAATGAAGAAATTAAAGAAGATGATGATGAAGCCGAAGTTAGTGATTCTTCAAGCCCGAGTTGTATGGAGAATTCACTTTGAAAACCAAGAGAAGGCATGGAAGATCTGCGAGAATTTTGTGAAGCCGAGTCTGAAAAGGCGGCGATTCAGGATGTTCATTTTTATCCTGAGGCCGGCCACCTCATCTCGAGGCCCACAGAGGCATCTACAAGCAAATTGGCAATGGCGATTCTCATCATCAAGCAACTGAAGCTGAAAGAAAGAAAAATGTGGAAGAAATCATTGAGGGCATAATGCACACCCTACAGTAGAAGCTTTTCGACCTACATGATTTCATTGGAAGATCACATTTCTCAGGTCTATTTGAATACTCTAACCTCATCACCCTTCGTAGATTATTTGAAGATTGCTATCGCTTATCTTCAAACAAGGGGGAAGATAATGATAATGTTGGTGATGAAGTTAAAGCTAGTACTGATAAAGCTGAAACAGCTGAAGAAATCTATGCCAAACTGTTGATCAAAGAACAAGATGAACAAATAGACACAGATCTACAGACCATTGATCTTCTATCTATTCAAAAGAATGAAGGAAGCGATTGACATTCTAATCGAAGAATTGGTCAAAGAAGAGATCTTCAAAGAAACAAAGGCGAGGAAGATGAAGAAACCATGATCAAAGTTGTCTTGAGTATCGAGAAAGAAACTTGTAACTTTGTATCAAATTGCAAGAGGGTCTACAAGCGACAAAACAGAGGACAAGAACTAAGGGGAAGGCTGGATTGAAACAAGAAAGCAAAAGCGAAAAGACTAAAGGAAGGAATCAGTCTTATCTCGGAGGAAGAAGAGAAGGTAATGAGTGAAGAAATCAAAGAGATCTTGGCAAAGTCTAAAGTGGCAACAATGAAGAAGCAAATCATTTGCTAAATGAATATTTAGAAATCAAGCACGGAGATGGTGGCGAAGAAGAAGGAAAAGCAAGAATATCTCTAGAGACAAAAAGGAGTATCTTTGTTGGTGAAAAATTGTTGGCTTTGGAAAAGAAAAGATGTAATTTATTGAGATCTTAACTTTCGAGTTGTTTCTTTTTGAATCTTGTAATAAACTTGGTTTTTCTAGTTTGCTATCTTATTTTGTTTTGTAATGATTTCTTGCACTATTCTTTTATTATTGCTTTTAGGGAGGTTATGATACATCATCAAAAGGGGAAATTTTTGTAAATATTATTTGTGTTTTGATGATGATTAGTTACGT
Source organism: Gentiana macrophylla (assembly GCA_026214975.1). Classification (NCBI taxonomy): domain Eukaryota; kingdom Viridiplantae; phylum Streptophyta; class Magnoliopsida; order Gentianales; family Gentianaceae; genus Gentiana; species Gentiana macrophylla. Next base: position 77,570,773 of record CM047810.1, read on the forward strand.
AATTAGACAAATCACTTACAACCCATGATGATGAAGTAAGTAACTAATGTTATAGTGCTTAATGAAAGAAGAAGCAAGACATGGTCTAGATATAAATGTATAAGTTCTATCTGAGTGCGAACCGTGTATAGGTTGTTTCGGACAAGCATTGTAATAGAATAGGAACTAGGCGAGCAATTTGAGTCACAACAAAAAAGCGAGTTATAGCAAGAAAAAGAATACGACTATAAAGCGAGGTTCAAACTCGGTTGTGGTAGAAGCCCGAAGATAAGTTATTTGAGGACACTGACTTCAGTTGGCTTATCTAGAAGGCTGAAGAAGCGAGGACCACGAGACTCGATTCTGAAAGCCCGAAGAAGCGAGGTGGCAAACTTCGGTTGGAAGCTAATTAAGTCGTGATTATAAGTCGAGATTGAGCAAGTGCTGTGGTGACACTGGCGAGCTATAGATCATGTAAAAGCTGGATAATCTTAAGGACAAAGATTATCGATTAACTTGATAAGAAGAAAGCGATTGGTGTACTCGACTTAGTCAATTAAAGTAAGATATTAAGTATACAAGGTACTCGGTTTTGAAGAAGTAGAAAAGCGAGTTAAGGCCTTGTCAAATTTAAAGCGAGTATCGACAAAAGATCGTACATGTGAGCGTTGGCTAAGCGACAAGTGTAACGGCTACAAGAGCTAGTGGCCGTTACATCATCCTATAAATACACAAGAGAATCACTCAAAGAAGAGAGAGAGGAGGATCGAGAAAGGGCATTACAAGCATATATTCAAGATCCAAATCACGATCCAAAAATCGAGATCAAATATATCTAGAAAAGGGAAATAGCGAAATTGCCTTGAAGACTTCAAAGAAAGATCCATTAACCCATTAAGGGGAAAGAAGGCATCTTGGAGCTACAAAGTCGAGATCGGAAGAATCAAACAACTCACCGAATTAATCATTGATTAATTCTAAACCTAACCTTTGTGAAAAAGGGTTGGTGTGCATAGTTTGAAGAGAGCAATTCTACCTTTCTTCATACGGTTTGCAACTTGGTTGCCACAATTTGATGCGATCCCGAGGACTGTGTGTTGGTATTAGTCGTGGTGGTGAAGGAGCAAATTCTACCTCCGAAAGATCGATGTAATGCGAGTGAAGGGAGCAATCTCACCTTTCTTCATTTTGTGTAGATAGTGAAACTAGGGTGTCGTGAAGAATTTGTCATAGTGCTAGGATTTTGTAGCGGTTATCTCATTATTCTAGTAATACCTCCTACGCCATAGGAGAAGGGGAGGCGTCTGGGATTACACCACCGGAACTTCCATAAACAAATCTTGTGTTGATTTACTTTATGCATTTGTGTTTATTTTATTTTATTTCTTGGTTTATAACTCGGCAAACACTAGACAACTTTGAGTCGACCTGGATCGATACATAGAGAGTCTTAGAAATTAAGCGACACATCTATTGCACTAAAGGCTATTACTTATCCATTGCCGATTAACAAGACTAAATATAAGTCGATATTGATTTACATTCGATTGAGCTAAGCGAACTCCGCTGAAGTTAAGGGGCGAGGAACAAAAGCGGTGAAGATCAATTTGAGTTTCAAAGAAACTTCGAGTTCTGAGGGCTTTTCGGCTTTCGAGGATTAGTTTTTGGTGACAAGTTTATTCACCCCCCCTCTAAACTTGTGTTAGCCTTTCCCAGGGACCAACAATTGGTATCGGAGCGGTTCCCTCTTTTGAAGGTGATCCACATCGTTTACCGCTTCAAGGTTCTATTTTGAAGAGATCCATTCTTGATCGATGTCGGTTTGTCTACTTGAAGTATCATGCGCCCCGTTACTTGTTTGGAGCATCCAATTGTTGAAGACCCTCAACATATCGATTCATTTAGTTTCAATGTCTCGTCACAGAGCTAGAAGTTGGCTTATTCACCCACGACTAATTGCTTGCAAAATATATCGATTTCCAGGATCAAATGATCGAAAGGTTCAGTACATCAAATTTACATACAAATTCAGAACCTCAACTCAGTGATGATGTGGATACAAACTTCAATGCTCATATTAACGAATCCAGAGGAGTTCCATCACTAAGAGACCTCTCAAAAGAAGGAGGAAAGGAATTGTTGCAAATGGTTGTTGATATGAAAGATCCATCACAGCAACAAAAGAGTGTACATTCAAATCCTAAAACAGCAACAAATCATCAAGAAAGGGTACATTCTTCAAATCAGTTATCATCTGCTGAACTCAGTCTGAGAAACTCTGATCTTGTCAAGTTAACTGAAAAACTTACAATAGAACTAAAATTAAAAGATAGGGAACTTGACAAAGCAAAGATTGGAATCGAGTTTCTTGGCGAGGTGTCAAATCTAGTGAAAAGATTAATGTCTAGTAAATTTGACAAAAGCAATGATAATCCCCACCCCTACCCAGTCTTGAGATTTTAAAAATATAAACTTTAGAAATCAAGATCTTTGGAAGATCTAGTGAATTGCACAAGGAAACTAAAAATGATAAATCTAAAAGAATCCTTGTGAAATCAACTAAGATTGGCGTAATGGTTTATCGAGAAAAAGAGTTGAGAAGGCTTAATTCTCTCAACAAAGCGAAAATAATACTTGATAACAAACTCGGCCGGACCCAAAAGATATGGGTACGAAGAAAACTTAAAGCTGTTTTGCGGGACAAGTCGATTCACATTCCAAAATCCTCGAAAAGCGACTCTATACAAAGCGAAAGCAAAGGCGATGAAGGACAAATTGGTCAAGAAGCGAAAAACATTCCGGCTACCATCGGCGTTTGGTGACATAACAAATCACTCGAAGCCACGTGTCAATGCAGGAGAAAAAGTAGATGTACATCCTACATAATCTCATTGATTATGACCGACTCTCATTTTTAAAAGCGATTGAAAGACACAATCTTGGCGAAATCTGTTCAAACAACTTCAAAACTTTCAAGATTCCACCCCGAAATTTCACAAATCAAAAATCCATGGATCGTTACAACATTGATGAAGGAATCACTTTGGCACAGGACGAGTCATCAAAAATTCTCAAACTCCACACTTTCAATCCAAATTGCACAAAAGATCAAAAGATTAGAGTTGGAGAACTGATTGATACAAAGTCACTACTTTATGTCGGATGGCATCAAAGACTTCTACGGGAATGCGAAATCATCAACAATGGAAAAAGCTTCAAAGCATTGTTCAAAATAAAAGCTTTCTTGTTGATGAACATTTGCTATCACTTGTCTTGGGTTAGACATAATCGGAGGATCTTCATCTTTCACATTAGGAAATGAAGAAAAGAGCAAACTTTGGAGTATCACTTTGCAATCAACAAGAAAGAAAGAACTTTAGTGGATCTATCTATCGTGAAATGTGAATTTGCATTTTTAACAATTCTTACGACCAAAAATGTCATTGGTCATGCTAGAAATTTCTATACTCATCAAGCGATAAAATGAAGATGATTTATGCTATTTGGTTTGGAGAAATTGGATTGGAATAAATTTATTCTCAATCAGTTGATAAAGCAAATTTGAAGAGAAAGAAAGAATCAAAGAAAGAAAGGAATATTTGAGAAAGTTTCTACTAAAAGGGCTACACCTATCTAGTCCAAAGAATACTAGATCACTACTCTATCTCCAAATCAACTCCAACCAAAGTCAAACAAGAACACATGCCCACCAAAGCTGGGAAAAGGAAAATCAACGAAGAGGAAGAATGGAGTGAAGTTTGGACTCGAGTTCAAGCGAGGCGTGAGTTTAGATGAAAGAACTCGAGAAGGCAGAAAAGGATGTTGAACAAGTTTCAAGCAAAGAAAAGCTGGGCTGGGAAATAATTGAAATTGATGATGGCGAAGAAGAGAAGGAAGCAAGTCGAGGAATCGAAGAAAGTGATCAGTTAAAAATGAAGAAATTAAAGAAGATGATGATGATGGCGAAGTTAGTGATTCTTCAAGCCGAGTTGTATGGAGAATTCACTTTGAAAACCAAAGAGAAGCGGTGGAAGATCAGAATTTTGTGAAGCCGAGTGCGAAAAGGCCAGCGGTTCTGATGTTCATTTTATCTGAGGCCCGACACCTCATCTCAGGCCCTGAGGGCATCTACAAGAAAATTGGCAATGAGCGATTCTCATCATCAAGCGAAAAAGTGAAAGAAAGAAAAATGTGGAAGAAATCATTGAGGGCATAATGCACCTACAATGAAGCTTTTAGACCTACATGATTTCATTGGAAGATCACATTTCTCGAGTCTATTTGAATACTCTAACCTCATCACCCTTACGTAGATTATTTGAAGATTGTTATAAACTTATCTTCAAACAAGGGGAAGATAATGATAATGTTGGTGATGAAGTTAAAGCTAATCTTGATAAAAATTTAAACAATTTGAAGAAATCTATGCCAAACTGTTGATCAAAGAACAAGATGAACAAATAGACACAGATCTACAGACCATTGATCTTCTGTCTATTCAAAAGAATGAAGGAGCGATTGACATTCTAATCGAAGAATTGGTCAAAAAAGAGATCTTCAAAGAAACAAGGACTGAGGAAGATGAAGAAACCATGATCAAAGTTGTCTTGAGTATCGAGAAAGAAACTTGTAACTTTGTATCAAATTACAAGAGGGTCTACAAGCGACAAAAGCAGAGGGACAAGAACTAAGGGAAAATTGGATTGAAACAAGAAAGCAAAGCGAAAAGACTAAAGGGAAGGAATCAGTCTTATCTCGGAGGAAGAAGAGAAGGTAATGAGTGAAGAAATCAAAGAGATCTTGGCAAAGTCTAAAGTGGCAACAATGAAGAAGCAAATCATTTGCTAAATGAATATTTAGAGATCAAGCACGGAGATGGTGGCGAAGAAGAAGAAGGAAAAGCAAGAAGATCTCTAGAGACAAAAAGGAGTATCTTTGTTGGTGAAAAATTGTTGGCTTTGGAAAAGAAAAGATGTAATTTATTGGGATCTTAACTTTCGTTGTTTCTTTTTGAATCTTGTAATAAACTTGGTTTATTCTAGTTTGCTATCTTATTTTGTTTTGTAATGATTTCTTGCACTATTCTTTTATTATTGCTTTTAGGAAGGGTTATGATACATCATCAAAAGGAAATTTTTGTAAATATTATTTGTGTTTTGATGATGATTAGTCACGTAATTAGACAAATCACTTACAACCCATGATGATGAAGTCGTAACTAAATCATTATAGTGCTTAATGAAAGAAGAAGCAAGAAATGGTCTAGATATAAATGTATAAGTTCTATCTGAAGTCCGAACCGTGTATAGGTTGTTTCGGACAAGCATTGTAATAGAATAGGAACTAGGCGAGCAATTTGAGTCACAACAAGAAAAGCGAGTTATAGCAAGAAAAGCGAATACGACTATAAGAATGAGGTTCAAACTTCGGTTATGCTAGAAGCCCAGAAGAAGATAAGTTCATTTGAGGACCTGATTCGATTGGCTTATCTAGAAGACTGAAGAACTGAGGGACACAGACTCAGTTATAGGAAACTGAAGAACTGAGGTTGCAAACTCAGTTGTAAGCTAATTAAGTCGTGACTATAAGTCAGGATTCAGGCAAGTCTGTGGTGACCTGAAACTGAGCTATAGATCATGTAAAACTGAATAATCTTAAGGACAAAGATTATCAGTTAACTTGATAAGAAGAAACTGATTGGTGTACTCTGACTTAGTCAATTAAATTCAGATATTAAGTATACAAGGTACTCAGTTTTGAAGAAGAGTAGAAAACTGAGTTAAGGCCTTGTCAAATTTAAACTGAGTATACGACAAAAGATCGTACATGTGAACGTTGGCTAAACGACAAGTGTAACGGCTACAAGAGCTAGTGACCGTTACATCATCCCTATAAATACACAAGAGAATCACTCAAAGAAGAGAGAGAGGAGGATCATAAAAATGGCATTACAAGCATATATTCAAGATCCAAATCCATATCCACAAAATCAGATCAAATATATCTAGAAAAAGGGGAAGCCAACGAAATTGCCTTGAAGACTTCAAAGAAAGATCCAGTAACCCATTAAGGGGGAAAGAAGGCATCTTGGAGCTACAAAGTCAGATCCAGAAGAATCAAACAGCTCACTAAATTAATCCTTGATTAATTCTAAACCTCACCTTTGTGAAAAAGGGTTGGTTGTGCATAGTTTGAAGAGAGCAATTCTACCTTTCTTCATCACGGTTTGCAACTTGGTTTCCACAATTTTGTTGGTGCGATCGAGGGTGTGTGTGTTGGTATTAGTGGTGAGTGGTGAAGGAGCAAATTCTACCTCCGAAGATCGATGTGCGAGTGAATGGAGCAATCTCACCTTTCTTCATTTTGTGTGAGCAGTGAAACTAGGGTGTCATGAAGAATTTGTCATAGTGCTAGGATTTTGTAGCGGTTATCTCATTATTCTAGTAATACCTCCTACGCCACGGGAGAAGGGGAGGCGTCTGGGATTACACCACCGGAACTTCCATAAACAAATCTTGTGTTGATTTACTTTATGCATTTGTGTTTATTTTATTTTATTTCTTGGTTTATAACTTCGGCAAACACTAGACAACGAGTCGACCTGAGATCGATACATAGAGAGTCTTAGAAATTAAGCGACACATCTATTGCACTAAAGGCTATTACTTATCCATTTGCCCGATTAACAAGACTAAATATAAGTCGGTATTGATTTATATTCGATTGAGCTAAGCGAACTCCGCTAAGTTAAGGGGCGAGGAACAAAGCGGCGATGATCGGTTTGAGTTTCAAATAAACTTCAGTTCTGGGGCTTTTCCAGCTTCGAGATTAGTTTTGGTGACAAGTTTATTCACCCCCTCTAAAACTTGTGTTACCCTTTCCAGGACCAACATCTAGTATATCGTAATCCCGGACTCATAGTGTACTTCATGTCCCTCAACAACCTATTTAAGGCTTTCCAATTATTATGATCTGGATTACTCGTGAACTACTCAGGTTTATTCACCGCACATACTAAGAATGCAGTCGAGTCTGATTCGTTATGTACATCAGACTTCCAATCACTTGAGAATATCTTAATTGATCCACAGGTTCACATCTGTTCTTGGCTAAATGCACACTTAGGTCAGGAGGAGTGAGTGCTCACTGGACTTTCATCAAAGACATTAAATCTTTTCTATGCGACTCAATATAATGAGTTTGTGACAACATAAGTCCATTGGGCAATCTAGAGATCTTAATGCCTAGTATCACTTCCGCAACTCCTAGGTCCTTCATATCGAAGTTTCTTGTCAACATCTTCTTAGTATTCATGATGATATCATGAGTACTTCCCATTATCAGCATGTCATCCATATATAGACATACTATCACTTATGCATAATGTGTGTTTTTAACGTACACACATTTATCACACTCGTTAATCTTAAATCCATTTGACAACATAACATTATCAAATCGGATATGCCCTTTGTTTTGGTGCTTGTTTAAGCCCATACAAAGACTTAACGAGTCTACACACCTTGCTTTCTTGCCTGGAACAACAAACCCCTCGGGTTGTTTCATGTAAATCTCTTCTTCTAACTCACCATTCAAAAAGCGGGTCTTGAGATCCATTTGATGGATTTCCAAGTTATTGACATGACTATTGCAATGAGAACCCTTATAGAAGTGATTCTCGTCAGCTTTGGTGAGTAAGTATCAAAAAGTCAAGGCCTTCCTTACAGCCGGAACTCTTGGGCCACCAACCTAGCCTTGTACTTATCGATAGAACCTTCAACCTTTAACTTCTTCTTGAAGATCCACTTGCACCCGAGTGGTTTATTTCCTAGAGGAAGATCAACCAACTCCCAAGTGTGGTTTTGCATGATGGAATCTATTTCACTGTTTATAGCATCTTTCCATAAGAGCTTCTGGAGTAGACATTGCCTGAACATACATCCGGGGTTCGTTTTCTACCGTATAGGTCAGAAAATCAGGACCATAGGACTTGGATATCCTAGCCCTCTTACTACGACGAGGTTCCTCAGGTTCTTGAGGATCACCCTGTTCTTCCGACTCATAAGTCCGCTTGCTCGTGCTTGCTTATTGTTTCTCTTTCTCCTTACAAGGAAAGATCTCCTCAAAGAACACAACATTCCTAGAGTCGATGATGACATTCTCATGTACATCGGGGGCGTCCGATTTATGTACGAAAACCGATAGGCACTACTATTAAGAGCATATCCAATGAATATACAATCAATGGTTTTAGGCCATATCTTCACTTGCTTTGGTTTAGGTATTTCAACCTTAGACAAACACCCCCACACTTTCATGATTTTGTAGTTAGGCTTGTGAACCTTCCACAATTCATCACGAGGATTCATCCTTCTTCTTAGAAGGAATTTTATTAAGAATGGAGTTCACCGAGAGGATAGCCTCCCTCACAAGTTATGAGGTAAGCCGAACTAATCAACATAGCATTCATCATCTCTTTGAGTTCGGTTCTTGCGCTCGGCAATACCGTTTGATTGAGTGTATATGGTGTTGTCGTTTGATGAATGATGCGGCGCGAGCAAAATTCATTAAATGGAGCATCATATTAATACCACGATCACTCTGAGATATCTTTATCCGTTTGCTAAGTTGATTCTCAACTTCATTCTTATAATCCTTAAAAGCTTCAAGAGCTTAGTCTTTGCTTCTCGTGAGATAAACATAACAATATACTGGTACAATCATCAATAAAAGGAATAAAGTACTTTTTACCGTCTCTGGTTTGCACAAATTTTAAGTCACATATATCGGTGTGAATTAAATCTAGAGGTTATGTGTTCCTTTCAACCGTTATAAGCGGAGCTTTAGCTAACTTAGCTTCAACACATATTTGGCATTTGTGATTAGGATCAATTTTACATTGGGAATTAAATCTAGATTCATCATCTTTGAATCATTTTTAATTAGCATGTCTAATCTACAATGCCACAAACAAGAAGACTCAAGCAAGTAAGCGGAGTAGTAGTCATCTTATTAGCCTTTTTACGGCTGCAACGGTTTTGGGTACAACGATCATTACATTCATCTTGAACATACCATCTACCAAGTACCCCCTCCCACATACAAATCAAATTTTGACAAAACAACTTTATCCCCACCAAAGACCATCTTGAATACATTCTTCACGAAGAGCACGAAACAAGGTTCTTGCGCATATGCGGAACATGCGACACATTGTTGAGTGTGAGTTCTTTGCCAGACGTCATCTTCAGTATGACCTTTCCCACACCTTCAGCCTTTGCAGAAGCAGATTTTCCCATAAAGAGCTTTTCACCCTCAACAGCCTTGTACTTAGAGAACATATTTTTTAGAGCGCAAACATGGCGAGTAGCCCCTATGTCAATCCACCATTCACGGCTATTCCCGACTGTGTTGCATTCAAAAACCACAGCCGACAGGTTCATCTCCTGCATGCCTTCAGCCACCATTTCAACAAGATAGGCATGTGGCTTACCCTTTTACGTGACTGCATTCACTTTGGCGATGCCACGGCTTCCACGGTTATAACGACTTCGAGTGAAGCTTGTTGCTTGACCTTCTTATTGTCTTTTGAACCTTGATTAGGTTTGCTTCGCTTTTTGCCTTTGTTGCTCACTTTGACCAAGTTCCTTGGAGCGCCCTATCGAAAAACTTCATTACGACCTCTTGTTACGCTCCTCAATCCACAGACGCGTTGCTAGTTCTTCCATAGTCATCTATTTCTGCTTGTGCATCAAGTTGTTCTTGAAATCCTTCCAAGAGTGTGGAAGTTTTCCAATCACAGCAAAAACCTGGAATTGTTCACAAATCACCATCTTTTCTTCCGGGATCTCGGAGATGATCACTGTAGCTCCTCAATCGTGACAACAGTCTTGGAGTCTACCATCTTGTAGTCCATGAATTTGACCACAACAAATTTCTTGAGCGGCATCCTCGATTTTGTACTTTTTCTCCAAAGCACCACATGGATTTAGCGGACTTACGTGACCAATACACCCCATAGTTTGAGTTCTCCAAAAACTCGGGATGTAGTTCTTGCACGAGAAGTCGAGTGTTTCCACGCATCCAAAGCCGTGATAGAGGCATGATCTCCTTCCTTCAAGACATGAGGATCCTCAATCGACATCCGAGCCAAGCCAAGAGTGGTCGAGATAGAATAGCATCTTCATTGCCACCTCTTGTAGTTCAAGCCACCAAATTTTTCCGGTTTTCCCCTTGAGGTCCGGAATTGTTCTCTGTAGTGCGGCGATAGGCTGTGAGTACTCCCTTGCTCGGTTGTTGCCATTTACGTAAACACGAAGATCGACAAATCAAGTTCTACTCGTCCTCAAGCGAGCGTAAATATCAAGAAAGAGTAGAAACAGAGTTATTAGTTTGGCCTCAACCAAACTGAAGCAGGATAAATAAATAAAACAATCTAGCAGATCTGTAATTTAACACGTAAAAAATTATCCTCGAACACACGAATTTAATATGTCTTAAGCTTGTTGGTAATAGGTGTCGTGTGTGGAGTGATTTACGGAACAGATCCGTAATTCACGGATTTAATTACAAAAATTAAATGCAGAAATAAACAACTTGAAAATAAAATCTAATTTTATTATTTAGATCTAACAAATTAAAGCAATTATGGCGCGAGATCTAATAAATTAACGAGAACTATCGATAGATCTAATGAAACACGACTACTATGATATAGATCTAACAAAATATGCAATTAACGTCGGATCGACTTAAGCGATTGAAAAATTAAATACAATGCATAAATAAAGACAAACCGAGGTGAGTTATGAAACTCTTTACTTAAGAAAGATTGCTCGGTATGGTGTCCACGGTAGTAACAAGCCTCCCAAAAGATACAACGACTTACATCCTTGGGGTTCTTTATGTAGTGGAGAAGATGTGCCAATACTCAAATCCGATTGGCTGATAAACGTCATTAAGTCGGCTGACTTTTCCCCTTGGAAAAGAAATTGGCCGAAAATTTTAATTAAAAATTAGCCGACTATTTCCTCAATTCTGATTGGTCAGATGACGTGTCTTCTGAATTCTGATTGGTCGGATGATTTAACCGCTCGACTTTTCCCTCAAGAAAAGGTAATTTGGCCGAAAATAATTTAATTAAATTAATTTCGTACCGACTTAATTAATTAGAATTCGTTTCCACACAATTCTGGAACCTTCCAACCGCCTCTCGAACAACTAAATAATTTTCTGGTTAAATTCAAACGAACTTTTGTCCAAAAAATTAATAGTAACACCCGACTCAATCCGAGCCGGACGGACGGCGGCGGCGCGAGCGTGTGGAATTATCTAAGTCCTCCCTCCTGCACAAAAGTGCATTACCCCTTGGGGCACATTTATAAGAGCATACACTAACTCGTATATATGGAGTTCAAGTCTCTCAAACAAAGTGGGAGATTGAGTTGAGGTTCCCCCTTCAACTCTCATCTCCAACACATTTTCAACCAACTTTAGGCATTAATTTCTCTTTCACCCGATTTCCGAATCGAGTGATTCCAAAGCCAAATATTATCTACACCGTGAGTAGAATATTTAGACGTAATAAGTTCCTGATAAATCTCACCGGAGCGTATCCGAAATTCGCGCTAAAGTTGACCATTTTAACCCCATTTCATGGGATATTTAGACGTATATATATTATTAATTTTTTTTTTATAATGGGCAATGTTTGTAACATGTTTAGAATTTGGTGTCGTTGGCTTACCAAACGGAGAAAAAATTGTTGCTGGCCGGATGGTTTAATCACTACGGAAATGTGATTGTGGCTTGTGTTATTCTAAACAAATAAAAAATTATTGTGTTATTTGAAGAGATATTTCCCTGCAAAGACGAGTAGAAAGAAGGTTATGATGGCCAACAAGCAAACATATGATACTGTTGATGGAAACCCTCAAGATACCGAGGAGTTGAAATTGTTAAAATTCACATGAAATCGAATATAGAACTTGCAATATTACAAAGATTCACAGAAGCAACACAAAGAAGATGAAGATCATCTTCAACAGTTTGAAAAGCAAAAAGAGCGGGAAAACTGGAGAACGAATTTAACTCTCTAATAATTGTTGTTTACAAGACTTTAGAAAAACATCTAACTCTCAATGATGCTCCTATTAACTATTGATAACAACCATTGGAGCTCAAATCTGTTGTAACTTCCATAACTGACTCAACTACCAATGTGTTCGACCTATTGCCCCTTTGAACTAAAAAACCATCTTGTGCTTTCTCCTTTTTACTTCAACACCCCCCCTCAAGCTGGAAATGCTTATGCCATGAACATCTTGCCAAAAAACTGTCTTGTGCTTTCTCCTTTTACTTCAAATATGTCTTTTAAAGGGAGAGCTAGAATAAGTGTGTTGAATACTTGTGGTGTGACTAGTTTTGTAAGCAGGTCTGCTGGATGTTGAGCAGTGTGTATTGGTAGGGTTTTAGCACCTTTGCCATGTATTTTTCTCTCACAAAATGACAATCAGTGTCTATGTGCTTAGTCATTTCATGAAAGACTGGATTTTCAATAATGTGAAGAGCACTAGAACTGTCATAGTATAAAGGAACTGGAGTTGTGTGTATGATCTGAAAATCCTTGAGTAAGTATATGTGCCACTGGATTTCACAGGCTGTGAATGCCAAGGCTCTGTATTCTGCCTCACTAGAACTCTTAAACACAGTAGGCTGATTTTTATTTTCATGAAACTAGGGCATTGTCTAGGTAAACCTGAAAGCCTGTGATGGATCTTCTTGTTTTTGTAAAGGTTGCCCAGTCAGAATCACTGAAGGCTCTTAGTGTCATTGATCTATTGCTAGGGAAGAATAAGCCTTTTCCTGGAGCTGATTTTAAGAACCTTAGAAGCCTGTGTGCTGCTTTCATATGAGCCTCATTTGGATTGTCTAAGAATTGACTTAATTGTTGGGTGGCAAATGCTATATCAGGCCTTGTGTTGCCTAGGTAGAGCAATTTGCCAACAAGACTCTTGTATTCTTTGTTATTAGGAAGCAATGGGGCTTTAACTTCAGTCAGATTTTGAGAGGAATCCACTGGTGTAGAAGCAGGTTAGGAATCCAGGAAGCCAAACTCTCTTAATAAGTCTACACAATATTTCCTTTGATTCCTTACAATCTCAGATTTAGTTCTTGCAACTTCAAAACCTAGAAAGTACCAGAGCTCACTAAGGTCCTTGATGGTGAATGCATCATGTAAAAGTGTCTTTAGATCCTGTATGGCTTTCATCTTTGAGACTTCCTACTACAATGTCATCTACATAGACAAGTAGTGCAACAAATTACGACCACTGTCCTTTTGTGAGCAATTGTGGTCATTCAAAGATTGTTTATAACCATGATAAAGGAGTTTCTGTGTCAACATTGCATTTCATCGTCTACTAGTTTGCCTAAGACCATATAGAGATATATTTAATTTGCAGACTTTACCATTTGTTTGTAGACCCTGTGGTGCCTTCATATAGACTATCTCATCCAAATCTCCATGTAAAAAAACATTTTTAACATCCATTTGGTGAAGATGTCATCCTTTGATAGCAGCTATAGCCATGAAAAGCCTGATTGTTGTTTGTTTGGCTATAGGGGAGAATGTCTCCAGAAAATGAATTCCTTCAGTTTGTGTGTATCCTTTTACCACAAGCCTGGCTTTGTATCTTTCTATGCTTCCATCAGATTTTCTTTTGATTCTGTACACCCACTTGAAACCAATAGGTTTGATGCCTCTTGGTAAATCCACTAGTGTCCATGTGGTGGTGTCATTCAAAGCCTTTAACTCTTTATTCATTGCCTCTTGCCAGTTTGGATCAACTGCTGCTGCCTGATATGTAGCAGGTTCTGTTTCTGCATTAATGTTGCTAACAATTCTCTGATAATTAGGAGATAGGTTAGCATATGAAATAACATGATTCCATGTCTGTTGCGAGGATCTTAGGGCTGGATTTGTGTAGACATAATAATTAAGATAAGATGCAGTAGATTTTGCCCTAGTTGATCTTCTCTGAATTTGTACAGGTTCCACATTTTGTTGATCTTGAGGATCAACATGTGGAAGTGATTCGATATTTATAACAGTGTGTGTAGATCAGTTGTATCAGAAATAGGAAGTGGTAACACCAGTTCACTATCAAGAGATACAACATCAGATTCACAAAAGGGAAAAGATGTTTCATGGAATACAACATTTCTAGATACAGAAATACTTCTATTCTGCAGATTTAAGACTTTGTACCTCTTCATATGCACCTCAAATCCTAGGAAAACCGACTTGCTTCTTCTGTCATCAAATTTGCCTCTACCTTGTACCACTGTGGACACAAAACATAAGCATCCAAACACTTTTAGATTGTCATAAGTAGGAGGTTTGTTGTAAAGAACATGATAGGGAGTTTTGTTTTCAAGAAGTGGTGTAGGTGTGATATTTATCAGATAAACAGCATGCAAAACATAATCATCCCAATACTCAATAGGTAAATTAGACTGTATTCTTAATGCTCTTGCAACATTGAGAATGTGTTGGTGTCTTCTTTCAATGAGGCCATTTTGCTGAGGTGTTCTTACACATGCCTTTTGGTGTACAATCCCTTTAGTCCTATAAAACAGTTTTATGTTGAACTCACTTCCATGATCAGACCTAATTATTTTGACACACCTATCAAACTGAGTTTGCACTAAATTGCAGAATTGTTGTAACAAATTATTAACACCAGACTTGCATTTTGTCAAGAACAACCAAGTAAATCTGCTATAATCATCAACAATGGACAGAAAATATTAGTGACCATCAACTGTCGGGACTCGGTTGGAGCCCCAAATATCAACATGTATCAAATCAAAAAAATTCAAAGAATGTGATGTATTGATAGGAAATTTTGGTTGTTTTTGTTTAGCCAAAGGGCATACAATACAATCATGACTAGGAACTTTGATATTCTTATCAATAGTAGCTAATATTCTCATTCTTTCCATAGAAAGGTGCCCTAGTCTATTGTGCCATAGTAAAGTATCAACTTTGTTGCAAGTTTAACAAACTGCATTTGAAACAGGGAGAACAGGTGTCTGAGACTTGGCAGACATGATGTAAAGGCCATTTCTATGTTCATTATATACCAATCTTCTTCATATCACGGTGGTCTGCACAATAAAATAGTCGAGATAACAGGATACTATCAAGTTACAATCAGCTGTAAGTTTCCTAATATAAATTAGATTATAGTGAAATGTTGCAATGCAAAAAACATCTTGTAGAGTTAAGTGTTCATTCATTCTCATTTTGCCAATGTGAGTACTGGAACAAATGACCATTAGACAGCTTAACATAAAGGTTAGTAGCAGGTTTAACATCAAACAAATTTTGTAATGAGAATGTTATGTGATCAGTAGCTCCTGAATCCATGATCCAATGGAATCTACTATCACATCTACCCGATCATTGTGAGGCTTGTCCGGATGCCAACACAAAGAGTTGCAATGGCCCATTGTTTGCACTGCAATCCTTGTATCAAAGAAAGAAGATGATCATATTGTGGTAGTGATTGAAACGGAAGAACTTCCAAAATCTGATTGAACTCCTTAGGTAGAATCGTGAAAACAAGTGATCATCTGTGCAAACATGAATGGTAGAAGGCCCTCCTCCTCCTCTTCCAAATTTGGGGTGAAATCCATACTTCTTATAACATTTTTCAATCGTATGACCCTCATTTCCACGATTGGTACATTGAGGTTTCCTGGGATTTCCTTGCCCTCTTCCATAACCACCAGAGTTGCCATAGCCACCAGAATTTCTTGAACCTCGACCTTGACCCCTGCCTTGCCCCTGAAACCTAGAATTCAGCACATCATTGAAACTACTGGATTCTTGAACCCTATTTTCTGACTGAGATGCCATAATAACAGAACCTTGGCCTAAATTGTAGTCAATTCTTTTTCATGATTGAGGAGCCATTACAAAGCGGTTTTACATCTGGTAAAGGCATGGTCATAAGAACTTTCTGATACTAAAATTTCCACTTAAGCCTTTTACAAATCGTGTGGTGTAGGCATTATCATAATACTCCCTTAAAATCTGTAGATTGGAGGACATGCACAAAGAGGATGGGCTTTAACACCAAATCTTGATCCCAAAGAGACTTCAAATTTGTATAATAATATATTCTTGTGATTGCCTTGCTTTGTTTTTTCAGTCTCTTCCTCAAGATTTGATACTCTATATGCATTGTCTCGACAAAATATGTCCTGTAAGTCTAGCCAAATCACTCTTGCAGTGTCAAAGTACATGAAACTCTCAGCAACCGAGGGAATCATGGAATTTATTAACCAAGAATGTACTAGATCGTTAATCTGCATCCAGCTGGAGTAACCTGCATCTGCAAGTTCAGGCATGGTGGAAGAACCGTCCATAAAATTCAGCCTGCCTCGAGAAGATAATACTTTTGTCATAGCTCTTTTCCAATGATTATAATTCTCAGCTCCTTTGAGTAACGGATGAACGATAATCAGACTCGGATTATCAAGATTAGTTGTAGAATTCTCAGGAACTATCGGATTAGCCATGAATAAAGAAATCAAAGATGAAATTCTTATGAAATGAACCAATACGGAATCGAAAGAATCAGCGGAAAATAATTTGCTTTGATACCATGTTAAAATTCACATGAAATCGAATATAGAACTTGCAATATTATAAAGATTCACAGAAGCAACACAAAGAAGATGAATATTATCTTCAACAGTTTGAAAAGTAAAAGGAGCGGGAATATTGGAGAACGAATTTAACTCTCTAATTGTTGTTTACAAGACTTAAGAAAAACATCTAACTCTCAATGATCCCCCTATTAACTATTTATAACAACTATTGGAGCTCAGATCTGTTGTAACTTCCATAACTGACTCAACTACCCAGGTGTTCGACCTATTGCCCTTTTGAACCAAAAAAACCGTCTTGTGCTTTCTCCTTTTACTTCAATAGAAATGCAGTATGAGGGATATGACATCAACATCCTTTGGTCTATTTTTCCTCAGTTATAAGGTGGAGGATGATCCAAAGACATATGAGAAGGCTTAATTCTCTCAACAAAGAAACTGAAAATAATACTTCAGTAACAAACTCGGCCGGACCCAAAAGATATGGGTACGAAGAAAACTTAAAGCTGTTTTGCCAGGACAAGTCGATTCACATTCAAAATCCTCGAAAAGCTCTCTATACAAAGCGAAAGCAAAGGCGATGAAGGACAAATTGGTCAAGAGCAAAAAACATTCCGGCTACCATCGGCGTTTGGGTGACATAACAAATCACTCGAAGCCACGTGTCAATGGGGAGAAAAAGTAGATGTACATCCTACATAATCTCATTGATTATGACACGACTCTCATTTTTAAAAAAGCGATTGAAAGAGCGCAATCTTGGCGAAATCTGTTCAAACAACTTCAAAACTTTCAAGATTCCACCCCGAATTTCACAAATCAAAAATCCATGGATCGTTACAACATTGATGAAGGAATCACTACAAGCACAGACGAATTACATCAAAAATTCTCAAACTCCACACTTTCAATCCAAATTGCACAAAAGATCAAAAGATTCGAGGATTGGAGAACTGATTGATACAAAGGTCACTACTTTATGTCGGATGGCATCAAAGACTTCTACGAGAATGCGAAATCATCAACAATGGAAAAAGCTTCAAAGCATTATTTCAAAATAAAAGCTTTCTTGTTGATGAACATTTGCTATCACTTGTCTTCGGGTTAGACATAATCGGAGGATCTTCATCTTTCACATTAGGAAATGAAGAAAAGAGCAAACTTTGGAGTATCACTGCAATCAACAAGAAAGAGAAGAACTTTAGTGGATCTATCTATCGTGAAAACGTGAATTTGCATTTTTAACAATTCTTCTGACCAAAAATGTCATTGGTCATGCTAGAAATTTCTATACTCTGTCAACTGATAAAATGAAGATGATTTATGCTATTTGGTTTGGAGAGAAATTGGATTGGAATAAATTTATTCTCAATCAGTTGATAAAGCAAATATCAGAAGAGAAAGAAAGAATCAAAGAAAGAAAGGACGCTGGAGAGAAGTTTCTACTAAAAAAGGGCTACACCTATCTAGTCCAAAGAATACTAGATCACTACTCTATCTCCAAATCAACTCCAACCAAAGTCAAACAAGAACCTGTGCCCACCAAAGCTGGGAAAAGGAAAATCACTGAAGAGGAAGAATGGAGTGAAGTTTCAGACTCCAGTTCAAGCGAGACTGTGAGTTTAGATGAAAGAACTCTGAGAAGACAGAAAAGGATGTTGAACAAGTTTCAAGCAAAGAAAACTGGAACTGGGGAAATAATTGAAATTGATGATGAAACTGAAGAAAGAGAAGGAAGCAAGTCGAGGAATCGAAGAAAGTGATCAGATTAAAAATGAAGAAATTAAAGAAGATGATGATGATGGCGAAGTTAGTGATTCTTCAAGCCCAGAGTTGTATGGAGAATTCACGAAAACCAAAGAGAAGGCTGTGGAAGATGCGAGAATTTTGTGAAGCCGAGTGCGAAAAGGCGGCGATTCACGATGTTCATTTTTATCCTGAGGCCAGCACCTCATCTCAGGCCCCTGGGGCATCTACAAGCAAATTGGCAACTGACGATTCTCATCATCAAGAAACTGAAGCTGAAAGAAAGAAAAATGTGGAAGAAATCATTGAGGGCATAATGCACACCCTACAGCAGAAGCTTTTCGACCTACATGATTTCATTGGAAGATCACATTTCTCAGGTCTATTTGAATACTCTAACCTCATCACCCTTCGTAGATTATTTGAAGATTGCTATCGCTTATCTTCAAACAAGGGGGAAGATAATGATAATGTTGGTGATGAAGTTAAAGCTAGTACTGATAAAGCTGAAACAGCTGAAGAAATCTATGCCAAACTGTTGATCAAAGAACAAGATGAACAAATAGACACAGATCTACAGACCATTGATCTTCTGTCTATTCAAAAGAATGAAGGAGCGATTGACATTCTAATCGAAGAATTGGTCAAAAAAGAGATCTTCAAAGAAACAAGGACTGAGGAAGATGAAGAAACCATGATCAAAGTTGTCTTGAGTATCGAAAGAAACTTGTAACATGTATCAAATTACAAGAGGGTCTACAAGCGACAAAAGACAGAGGACAAGAACTAAGGGAAGTTTGGATTGAAACAAGAAAGCAAAACTGAAAAGACTAAAGGGAAGGAATCCAGTCTTATCTCAGAGGAAGAAGAGAAGGTAATGAGTGAAGAAATCAAAGAGATCTTGGCAAAGTCTAAAGCTGGCAACAATGAAGAAGCAAATCATTTGCTAAATGAATATTTAGAGATCAAGCTTGGAGATGGTGGCGAAGAAGAAGGAAAAGCAAGAAGATCTCTAGAGACAAAAAGGAGTATCTTTGTTGGTGAAAAATTGCTGGCTTTGGAAAAAGAAAAGATGTAATTTATTCAGATCTTAACTCAGTTGTTTCTTTTTGAATCTTGTAATAAACTTGGCTGTTCTAGTTTGCTATCTTATTTTGTTTTGTAATGATTTCTTGCACTATTCTTTTATTATTGCTTTTAGGAAGGGTTATGATACATCATCAAAAAGGAGGAAATTTTTGTAAATATTATTTGTGTTTTGATGATGATTCGTCACGTAATTAGACAAATCACTTACAACCCATGATGATGAAGTCGTAACTAACTGTTATAGTGCTTAATGAAAGAAGAAGCAAGAAATGGTCTAGATATAAATGTATAAGTTCTATCTAGAGTCTGAACCGTGTATAGGTTGTTTCGGACAAGCTTTGTAATAGAATAGGAACTAGGCGAACAGCTGAGTCACAACAAGAAAACTGAGTTATAGCAAGAAAACTGAATACGACTATAAAGAATCGAGGGTTCAAACTCGGTTATGCTAGAAGCCCGAAGAAGATAAGTTCATTTGAGGACACTGAGACTCGATTGGCTTATCTAGAAGATCAAGAAGCGAGGACACAGACTCGATTCTGAAATCAAGAAGCGAGGTGGCAAACTCGGTTGTAAGCTAATTAAGTCGTGACTATAAGTCAGGATTCAGGCAAGTCTGTGGTGACTGGCCCGAGCTATAGATCATGTAAAACTGAATAATCTTAAGGACAAAGATTATCAGTTAACTTTATAAGAAGAAACTGATTGGTGTACACTGACTTAGTCAATTAAATTCAGATATTAAGTATACAAGGTACTCAGTTTTGAAGAAGAGTAGAAAACTGAGTTAAGGCCTTGTCAAATTTAAACTGAGTATACGACAAAAGATCGTACATGTGAACGTTGGCTAAACGACAAGTGTAACGGCTACAAGAGCTAGTGACCGTTACATCATCCCTATAAATACACAAGAGAATCACTCAAAGAAGAGAGAGAGGAGGATCATAAAAATGGCATTACAAGCATATATTCAAGATCCAAATCCATATCCACAAAATCAGATCAAATATATCTAGAAAAAGGGGAAGCCAACGAAATTGCCTTGAAGACTTCAAAGAAAGATCCAGTAACCCATTAAGGGGGAAAGAAGGCATATTGGAGCTACAAAGTCAGATCCAGAAGAATCAAACAGCTCACTAAATTAATCCTTGATTAATTCTAAACCTAACCTTTGGGAAAAAGGGTTGGTTGTGCATAGTTTGAAGAGAGCAATTCTACCTTTCTTCATACGGTTGCAACTTGGTTGCCACAGCTGTTGGTGCAGTCTGAGGACTGTGTGTTGGTATTAGTGGTGAGCTGGTGAAGGAGCAAATTCTACCTCCGAAAGATCGATTAATGCGAGTGAAGGAGCAATCTCACCTTTCTTCATTTTGTGTGAGGCAGTGAAACTAGGGTGTCATGAAGGATTTGTCATAGTGCTAGGATTTTGTAACGGTTATCTCATTATTCTAGTAATACCTCCTACGCCACGGGGAGAAGGGAGGCGTGCGGGATTACACCACCGGAACTTCCATAAAAAATCTTGTGTTGATTTACTTTATGCATTTGTGTTTATTTTATTTTATTTATTGGTTTATAACTCAAAGGCAAACACTAGACCTTTGAGTCGAAGCCTGGATCGATACATAGAGAGTCTTAGAAATTAACTGACACATCTATTGCACTAAAGGCTATTACTTATCCGCTGCCAGTTAACAAGACTAAATATAAGTCAGTATTGATTTATATTAGTTTTTGGTGACAAGTTTATTCACCCCCCCCCCCTCTAAACTTGTGTTACCCTTTCCCAGGGACCAACATCTAGTATATCGTAATCCCAGACTCATAGTGTACTTCATGTCCCTCAACAACCTATTTAAGGCTTTCCAATTATTATGATCTGGATTACTCGTGAACCTACTCAGTTTATTCACCGCACATGCTAAGTGCAGTGAGTCTGATTCGTTATGTACATCAGACTTCCAATCACTTGAGAATATCTTAATTATTCCACAGGTTCACATCTGTTCTTGGCTAAGTGCACACTTAGGTCAGGAGGAGTGAGTGCTCACTGGACTTTCATCAAAGACATTAAATCTTTTCACAACAGACTCAATATAATGAGTTTGTGACAACGCAAGTCCATTGGGCAATCTAGAGATCTTAATGCCTAGTATCACTTCCGCAACTCCTAGGTCCTTCATATCGAAGTTCCTTGTCAACATCTTCTTAGTATTCATGATGATATCATGAGTACTTCCCATTATCAGCATGTCATCCATATATAGACATACTATCACATATGCATAATGTGTGTTTTTAACGTACACACATTTATCACACTCGTTAATCTTAAATCCATTTGACAACATAACATTATCAAATCGGATATGCCACTGTTTTGGTGCTTGTTTAAGCCCATACAAAGACTTAACGAGTCTACACACCTTGCTTTCTTGCCCTGGAACAACAAACCCCTCGGGTTGTTTCATGTAAATCTCTTCTTCTAACTCACCATTCAAAAAGGCAGTCTTCAGATCCATTTGATGGATTTCCAAGTTATTGACCGCAGCTATTTCAATGAGAACCCTTATAGAAGTGATTCTCGTCACTGGTGAGTAAGTATCAAAAAAGTCAAGGCCTTCCTTCTGTCGGAACTCTTGGGCCACCAACCTAGCCTTGTACTTATCGATAGAACCTTCAACCTTTAACTTCTTCTTGAAGATCCACTTGCACCCGAGTGGTTTATTTCCTAGAGGAAGATCAACCAACTCCCAAGTGTGGTTTTGCGTGATGGAATCTATTTCACTGTTTATAGCATCTTTCCATAAGAGCTTCTGGAGTAGACATTGCCTGAACATACATCCGGGGTTCGTTTTCTACCGTATAGGTCAGAAAATCAGGACCATAGGACTTGGATATCCTAGCCCTCTTACTACGACGAGGTTCCTCAGGTTCTTGAGGATCACCCTGTTCTTCCGACTCATAAGTCCGCTTGCTCGTGCTTGCTTATTGTTTCTCTTTCTCCTTACAAGGAAAGATCTCCTCAAAGAACACAACATTCCTAGAGTCGATGATGACATTCTCATGTACATCAGGGACGTCCGATTTATGTACCAGAAACCGATAGGCACTACTATTAAGAGCATATCCAATGAATATACAATCAATGGTTTTAGGCCATATCTTCACTTGCTTTGGTTTAGGTATTTCAACCTTAGACAAACACCCCCACACTTTCATGATTTTGTAGTTAGGCTTGTGAACCTTCCACAATTCATACGGGGATTCATCCTTCTTCTTAGAAGGAATTTTATTAAGAATGGAGCTCACCGAGAGGATAGCCTCCCCTCACAAGTTATGAGGTAAGCCCGAACTAATCAACATAGCATTCATCATCTCTTTCAGAGTTCGGTTCTTGCGCTCAGCAATACCGTTTGATTGAGGTGTATATGGTGTTGTCGTTTGATGAATGATGCCGGCGCCAGAGCAAAATTCATTAAATGGAGCATCATATTCGCCACCACGATCACTACAGATATCTTTATCCGTTTGCTAAGTTGATTCTCAACTTCATTCTTATAATCCTTAAAAGCTTCAAGAGCTTCGTCTTTGCTTCTCAGCAGATAAACATAACAATATCTGGTACAATCATCAATAAAAGGAATAAAGTACTTTTTACCGTCTCTAGTTTGCACAAATTTTAAGTCACATATATCAGTGTGAATTAAATCTAGAGGTTATGTGTTCCTTTCAACCGTTATAAACGGAGCTTTAGCTAACTTAGCTTCAACACATATTTGGCATTTGTGATTAGGATCAATTTTTACATTGGGAATTAAATCTAGATTCATCATCTTTCGAATCATTTTTAATTAGCATGTCCTAATCTACAATGCCACAAACAAGAAGACTCAAGCAAGTAAACGGAAGTAGTAGTCATCTTATTAGCCTTTTTCGGCACAACAGTTTTGGGTACAACAGTCATTACATTCATCTTGAACATACCATCTACCAAGTACCCCCTCCCAACATACAAATCAAATTTGGACAAAACAACTTTATCCCCACCAAAGACCATCTTGAATACATTCTTCACCAGAAGAGCACCAGAAACAAGGTTCTTGCGCATGTCTGGAACATGCAGCACATTGTTGAGTGTGAGTTCTTTGCCAGACGTCATCTTCAGTATGACCTTTCCCACACCTTCAGCCTTTGCAGAAGCAGATTTTCCCATAAAGAGCTTTTCACCCTCAACAGCCTTGTACTTAGAGAACATCTTTTTCAGAGCGCAAACATGGCGAGTAGCCCCTATGTCAATCCACCATTCACGGCTATTCCCGACTGTGTTGCATTCAAAAACCACAGCCGACAGGTTCATCTCTTGCATGCCTTCAGCCACCATTTCAACAAGATAGGCATGTGGCTTACCCTTTTTTTGTGACCTGCATTCACTTTGGCGATGCCCTGGCTTCCCACAGTTGTAACAGCTTCCAGTGAACTGTTGCTTGACCTTCTTATTGTCTTTTGAACCTTGATTAGGCTGCTTACGCTTTTTGCCTTTGTTGCTCACTTTGACCAAGTTCCCTTGGACTGCCCTATCAGAAAACTTCATTCTGACCTCTTGTTCTGCTCCTCAATCCACAGACGCGTTGCTAGTTCTTCCATAGTCATCTATTTCTGCTTGTGCATCAAGTTGTTCTTGAAATCCTTCCAAGAGTGGGGAAGTTTTCCAATCACAGCAAAAACCTGGAATTGTTCACAAATCACCATCTTTTCTTCCAGGATCTCGGAGATGATCACCTGTAGCTCCTCAATCTGACTGACAAAAGTCTTGGAGTCTACCATCTTGTAGTCCATGAATTTGACCACAACAAATTTCTTCGAGCCAGCATCCTCGATTTTGTACTTTTTCTCCAAAGCCTGCCACATGGATTTAGCAGACTTCTGTGACCAATACACCCCATAGTTTGAGTTCTCCAAAAAACTCAGGATGTAGTTCTTGCACAGGAAGTCAGAGTGTTTCCACGCATCCAAAGCCGTGATAGAGGCATGATCTCCTTCCTTCAAGACATGAGGATCCTCAATCAGCATCCGAGCCAAGCCAAGAGTGGTCAGATAGAATAGCATCTTCTGTTGCCACCTCTTGTAGTTCAAGCCACCAAATTTTTCCGGTTTTCCCCTTGAGGTCCGGAATTGTTCTGCGCAGGTGCAGCAGTAGGCACAACAGAGGTACTCCCTTGCTCAGTTGTTGCCATTTCTGTAAACACAGAAGATCGACAAATCAAGTTCTACTCGTCCTCAAACGAACGTAAATATCAAGAAAGAGTAGAAACAGAGTTATTAGTTTGGCCTCAACCAAACTGAAGCAGGATAAATAAATAAAACAATCTAGCAGATCTGTAATTTAACACGTAAAAAATTATCCTCGAACACACGAATTTAATCTGTCTTAAGCTTGTTGGTAATAGGTGTCGTGTGTGGAGTGATTTACGGAACAGATCCGTAATTCACGGATTTAATTACAAAAATTAAATGCAGAAATAAACAACTTGAAAATAAAATATAATTTTATTATTTAGATCTAACAAATTAAAGCAATTATGGCGCAGATCTAATAAATTAACAGAACTATACGATAGATCTAATGAACACAGCTACTATGATATAGATCTAACAAAATATGCAATTAACGTCCAGATCTGACTTAAACGATTGAGAAAATTAAATACAATGCATAAATAAAGACAAACCGAGGTGAGTTATGAAACTCTTTACTTAAGAAAGATTGCTCCGGTATGGTGTCCACGGTAGTAGCAACTGCCTCCCAAAGATACAACGGCTTACATCCTTGGGGTTCTTTATGTAGTGGAGAAGATGTGCCAATACTCAAATCCGATTGGCTGATAAACGTCATTAAGTCGGCTGACTTTTCCCCTTGGAAAAGAAATTGGCCGAAAATTTTAATTAAAAATTAGCCAACTATTTCCTCAATTCTGATTGGTCAGATGACGTGTCTTCTGAATTCTGATTGGTCGGATGATTTAACCGCTCGACTTTTCCCTCAAGAAAAGGTAATTTGGCCGAAAATAATTTAATTAAATTAATTTCGTACCGACTTAATTAATCAGAATTCGTTTCCACACAATTCTGGAACCTTCCAACCGCCTCTCGAACAACTAAATAATTTTCTGGTTAAATTCAAACGAACTTTTGTCCAAAAAATTAATAGTAACACCCGACTCAATCCGAGCCGGACGGACGGCGGCGGCGCGAGCGTGTGGAATTATCTAAGTCCTCCCTCCTGCACAAAAGTGCATTACCCCTTGGGGCACATTTATAAGAGCATACACTAACTCGTATATATGGAGTTCAAGTCTCTCAAACAAAGTGGGAGATTGAGTTGAGGTTCCCCCTTCAACTCTCATCTCCAACACATTTTCAACCAACTTTAGGCATTAATTTCTCTTTCACCCGATTTCCGAATCGAGTGATTCCAAAGCCAAATATTATCTACTCCGTGAGTAGAATATTTAGACGTAATAAGTTCCCGATAAATCTCACCGGAGCGTATCCGAAATTCGCGCTAAAGTTGACCATTTTAACCCCATTTCATGGGATATCTGGCGGCTTCTGGCGGAGAAGAAAAAAAATGCGCCTAAAGGATATGGCTTCTGCGCTCAAACATCCGTGTGTGTGTGTGTCTATATATATATATATATATATATATATATATACATGGAACTTAAATACATATCAATATGTCTACGGTTATAACCCTTATGACTACTTCTACCCATTAATTGACCGATGCTCATCAACGCATGGTAACTGAAAAAAATGTCTAACTAATTATTTTTGCAAATTAAAGATGTAGGTATTTTTATCAGAGGGAAGTGGCCACAAGGACAAAAAAATTAATAAATGGGTCTGGAAGGACAAAAGTAACATTTTTATGATTATAAAGGACAAAAATCATAATTGAACTTTAAAATTATTCTTGGCGTGTT
The DNA here is from genome assembly GCA_026214975.1 of Gentiana macrophylla. NCBI lineage: Eukaryota > Viridiplantae > Streptophyta > Magnoliopsida > Gentianales > Gentianaceae > Gentiana > Gentiana macrophylla. The sequence goes on from CM047810.1 coordinate 77,597,256, forward strand.
AATGTTCTTTGTGTTTATGATTGTTGCTTCATATTTACTCTATTTCATATTTGTTACTTCATATTTATTCTTTTGTCGTATTAAATTACTGATTTCCTTCTATCCCGATTTTTGATAATTTTGTCTTACGACAAAAATCTATTTTATTATTAGTATTATATTAAATATATTCATATTTATCTTCAAGTAACTTGATTATCTAATAAAAGGCTCAAATCAAATATATAAGACAATGTAACCATGCATCTATTAAAATATTGTCCGCAAGACTAATTTGTAAAAGTCTAAAAATTAAATCACACGAATGTATGTGTATATCGATGAAATAAGTGGATATTCTTTAAAGAAATCCATTACCAAGAAAATAATTTTACAATGATGAAAATAAGTTAATAATGATTATACAGACAACCCATTTATGCACAAGAAAGATATATATTAATTTAGTACTAGTTATTTTGGTAACCAAAATAAAATAAAATAAAATTTTTAACCAAAAATATCTCAGGTAGACCTAGTTCGAAAAATTGGGGTGTTACAATTCCCCACCCACCCCCACCCCCTCCTTAAAAAGAAATTTGTCTTCGAACTTTCATCTACTAATCTTCTTCGGTTTCTAAGATACCCTAAGAATGAAAAGTCTTACATGCACGACGTACAATACTATTTCAATCGCCGCTATTCTTACGTATCAGAGTTTAGGTTGCAATTCAGGACACATGGGTTATGAGCTCATCTAATATATGTCATTAGCCTTATCATATTCAATGTATGAAAGATAACCTCAATTAACAACCATGACCTTTACATTATGTAACCCAAAATTCCCTATGAGATCCAATGAATGAAAAGACTAGTTTTTCACACTTCTACATCGGTATCTTATAAATAAAATTTAATGATCAAAGAAACATTTTTTTTTTGAAATAAAGAAAAGCATCAAGACTTGAGAAGAATAATTGTAGTAATCAAACGTTTAAATATTTCTATAGTTACAAAACAATATAACTATTTTCTATTATGAAAATAAAATAAAAAATGTTGCTATTTATATTTCAAAGTCACACTGTATTATGGAAAATCTTGTTGATATAAAACATTTCTTTAATGTAATGATAACAACATTTAAAACAACTTTTTATAAATGATATACCAAATATTTGAAGTATAAAAAAAAAAAAATGTTTAAGCAATACCCCAACATATCTTTTAAGGAAAAACATGTTTTGATGCATTTAGTAATATATACTAAAAACATAAAGGTTTTAAATTACAATTGTTGCTAGTCCTTTTCAAAATCATATATACACGACGTGTGAAACACTTGCTTCTTAGTCCCGGATCAAAATATTTAAACTTAATATGAACAAAGTCTAAATGCCGCAACTTAATCATGTGTTAAGAAATTCATTCCTTATTGTCTTTCTAGTTCCCCTTTATCAATACCTAGTTGATTTGAAAAGTCATTTTACTAAACATATTCTATAAAATCATTTCATGATAGTTTAAATGTCGATTTATCCCCATAGCTAGACTAGATCATTTAATCCTACTTGTCCAAAATATATACTCTTGTAGAACTCTCGAGAAACTTAACCTCGGAGCTCTGATACCACCTGTAATACCTTACTCCCGACCTCTAGGTCCACTGGGATTATTCTAGGAGGGGTTGCGAAACTCTCGCCGCGACTTCAATAACAATACTAGAAATCCCAATATAACAAAATAAATCCACAAAGTGTTCAAGAAAATCCACAAATGACTTTACTATTATTCAATACTTGTTTTCAAATTATATAATATTACAACAAATAAACTACAACACTTATAACTAACTCGTTATGCGGACCACGATCTGTAACATCAATTTCATTTATCTTCGAATCTTGAACAATCATCGCCTACACTTTCTTCTTTTTCCTCGATCTAAACCTGTACATATATTTATAAAAGAAAAAAAAAACAATATTGACTGAAATTCAAAATGTATACCTTTGGTAAAATTAGTATTTGTTGTATACTTCTATTTTTAATTCAAACAATCATAACCCCGTCAAAATACTCGGTAGTCTGAGCAATTTGGCATTCGGGCCGTGATATATTGTCATGAGGCCAAGTTATTATTCATTGACGCCGGACTAAAATAACACTTCCTCAGAAAATTGTTTCACTCGGCCGGGCTTAAAATCACGGTTTATTTTATTTTATTTTTTTATTTACAAAACATGAATTACCAAAAATAAAAAAAAAATCCCAGCAGCAATTCAAATGATTTACTGTTGGAATGCAAAATTCACTATCAAATCTGTTCTCATTTGAGGCAACTACTCCAATGTCTGAAAGAAGATGATATTGACTAGAAAACATGTGAATCACTGATCTCGTTCCTCCCTTTTCCCACCATTTAATTTGTCCAACAAAAAACTGTCCTCATGCCTTTTAATCTTTTTGTCCATAGCAATAATCATTGGATTACAAAATTTAAGATGCAGGTCCATAAAATTTCGAGTACGATCTGAAGTCAAATCCCTCCATCGGGGGCAAACAAATCGGCAATGGACAACATCTTTTGCCTTTTCGGCTAAATTACAATTTTGGTCTTCTAACTAGACACGTTTTTCGATTTTGGTCCTGGTTTTTCTCCGGCGACAATTTTAGTCCTGTAAGTGGCCTTTTTTTTGCAAAATAGTCCTGAACGCCGGAAAGACCATTTACAGGACTAAAATTGTCGCCGGAAAGACCACTTACAGGACTAAAATTGTCGCCAAAAAATACCAATTTTAGTCCTGTAAGTGGTCTTTCCGGCGTTCAGGACTATTTTTGCAAAAAAAAAACCACTTACAGGACTAAAATTGTCACCGGAGAAAAACTAGGACCAAAATCGAAAACTTGTCTAGTTATAGGACCAAAATTGTTATTTAGCCCCGGAGGTGCGTGAAAATCTCATTAGGGATCTATACTATAATATAAAGAAGGGCTGTTTTAACCCAATTACCCGACCCGCTCCAAATCCATTACCAAACGTCGGGATCCCGTTAGACTGAAAATTGAAATAATTAGAGCCACCGGATCAATCTCATCTTACAATCTGAGCAACTACGTGAAACTATGGTGGCAAAAAGAGAAAATCAGAGGCTACATATGGCTCGAATCTGCCGCGAAGGAATCCAGTAGTTCAAATCTCCCGCAGGTGAGAATCTGAATCAACACATCGAGATTCAAGTGCGGGAACAAGAAAGGAAGCCGATCGGCGATCAGATTGACGTGAATCGTATCGGAGACACTGCGATTGTGGATTTGGAGGAGAATCTGGAGAAGGATGTGAGATGGATCATTTTAATTAGGTGACGACGATGCGTTTTTCATGCCGGAGAATTTAGTTAGGGTTTTGAGGAAGTACGATCTCAGTTCTATTATATCGGGAGCATATCGGAAAGGCATCTACAGAATGTTCTTTTAACATGGCGTACGGCGGCGAAATACAAATGCCTTATGGTAATGGCTATTATGGGTAAGCTCCTCCATTTCTAATTAGACAAAATGATCAAGGTAAGCTGTTATTTTTTCACACTGATATGTAACTATTTTTGTATTTTCATTACTCATTTCATTTTTGCTGTTTAACATCAATTTTATTTCATTTGAAGTGCAATTGTGTAGAGGTTTTTTGGTTTATTTCATGTCTGTATCTTTTTTCTTCCAAAGCTTGTTAAGTTTGGTTATGAAAATCAGGTTTCACATTTTTTTTAGATATATCAGTAATGAAAATCAGGTTTTATCTTTAAAATATTTTTCTGTCCTATCTCATGGAAACTCAAGAACATAACCGGTAAATCAGATTTGTTCTATTTGCTTTAATTTGTTATTCAATGTTGTCATACTTGGGCTTTCATGCTCACGGACCAACAAGGAGGGTAAAATCCACTGTTCTTGGCTTAATGCCATGCTGGATTTCTGTTTATATTTTATCATTATAGTTAACTGGTTCAGTTAATTTGTCATCAAGCTTCAAATGTTTTTCAAAGACACCAGGGAGGAAGTTTTTGTTCACTATGTTTGTTTCACATCAAAATCATTTTCATAAGTTTCTTTTCTCTCGATTGAGAGTTTACTTTGGTTGTTTTTATTTATTTAAATTATGCATCATATATTTCAGCTTATGAAATTTTGCAGAAATACAGGTCGGCATCAAATGTTGTTTCACGTGATGATAGAAGTAATAATCAATATGATTCTTAGGTGATACTATTTTTGACGATTTTTTTTTATTTGTATTTAATGTTTTCTGCTCAACCAAGTTGTTGCTAATACTTTTGTTATTTTAACATATTTATTTCCCTTTAAGTTGGTGTTTTCATATGTAGATTTTTGAACCGTGATTGTCGTTATGAGCATATGGCTTAGATTGTGGTATGGATGGATATATGTTAGTGATCTAGGAACGAAACAAGAGCGTTTGGAGAAACACTTCCATGTGAATGAGAGTTGATAGTCCAGATGGAAGATTGCATTGTCCATTAGATGTTCATATGTAAACTTTGGAGAAACACTTCAACATCTTTTACAACATTTTGATCATTAATCGATGAGAATTATCAAAGGGATATCTCGAATTACATGCTGATAGAGCATCCCAATGTGGTCAGAATTCAAGTAGGTAATGTTGATATTTAAGGACTCCCTCATATTTTATTACCTTCTTTGCTATTTCTATTTATGTTGGTTGGTTCAATAATCGTTTATGCTGATTTTACTGGTGTCTTTTCCTTCCGAGATATGTATTTCTAACAAAAACTCATCCAACCATAGTAATAATGCTATATATATGCAGCAGGCAGGAATCTCTTTGAAAAGTATTCAATGTTCATAGACTTTGAGAGGATTATTTGTTATACGATGAAAAGGGTTATGGATATATGTAATTTGCTATTAGGCAAGTCATTCATCCACAAAATTTGGGAGTATTCATGGTAGGAAGAACTCGGGTGAGCAAAGAAATTTTGATTTATTTTACTTATTTTGCTAATATCCAACGATTTCAAGTATCTGACCAAATATCTACAAAGCACGTGAACGGTAAATTAAGACGGATAGGGGAAATCAATCCCACATGAATTTATTACTGAATTTCTTCACCTCTTTATCGCGAATGAACATTATTTTTTGAACAACGGGTATATTATCATTATATGTTCTTACCATCAAAATGTCTTCAATATGTATGTTGGGGGGAAGAGGCAGAGATTGTGGGTTTTTGTAAGTGACGGTGTTAATAATTTACTAAAACCTACATTCCCGAAGTGCGTACGTTAGAATGATCACTGGAACTATTAGGCAACATTGTTTTTTTTTTTTTCTTCATATCAACCATTTATATTAACATGAATTCCTGAGTTGGAAAAGGATGTAGCATTGCAGATACGTTTCAAACTTTCCTTTGGATTTGGCATGAACGTATAACTCATTTTACATATTTTATAGTAAACACTTATATAGCAGGTAATTTAAGTAACATTGATTCATTTATTTTCAAATGAAGAGCAATCTAGATACATTTTATAGTAAACACTTAGCAGGTAATTTAAGTAACATTGATTCATTTATTTATATTGGCTTCTATATATATATTGGGGTTGGTTGAACCATTTGAACAATTCTCTCTTGGTTTTTTCAGTTTCAGAAGTAAAGAGGAATCCAAATATCTAAGGAAGTTTTAAATGGAGAACATCAGAGCCATCACATTTCAGAAATGCTAACTTTTTCTAGGTCCGGAGTTGAGGTGATTGATGGATTACTCCTTTTATTTGTATGTATTTTCCATGCTGCATTTTCTCTTATACATTAAAATAATTTAGGTCTTGATCATTTGGTCTTTGATTTTTAAAGTTCCATGTAATTAGGTCTTGAGTTCTTTTTTTTTTTTTTTGTTTAATACATGAATGCAAAGTTTGTGCCCATGTTTCTCCGTTCACCTTTTAGAGCTGTAATATCAGATATACATTTCATGATACAATTTTTTTGTTTTTGCTAATCACCGTATGTTTGTTAATTTTTGGTGATAGACACTCATTCATTGCTTCCTTTTCTCATGCTTAAACACAAAAATGCTTAGGCATCATTTGTCATGATGATATTTGCCTTGGTTGTTCTTTGTTGAACGACACTTTTAGGATTTAACCACATTTCTGTTCAGATCTCTTATTTTTGGTTTAGGTGGTGTTTTAAATAACTTCCCATTCAGATGCATGTATTGAGTGCATGCCATGCTGGTGACATTACATCATTTCAAATGGCTTATATATGTATTATTTTTCTTTCATGTCTATTCATCTTATTAGGTTTTATTATAATTCATGCTTACTCAATCTTGATCCGTGTTAGATTCTCACTACATTTTTTTTTTTGTGTTTTTTAATGGGTAAACCAAAACCTTTTTTGACCTTTTTTTTTTAAGATACCTTTTTTGACTAACTGATGCATTTTTGGACAAAAATCAGATGTTCAGACCCAATAGCAAGTGATGACCGATGATGTTCTTCAACACATGAAGAAGCCACATTGTTCTTGGAGGTTTAGCTCCGAGAATGTTTACGGATTTGAGCATATTTTTTGGGCATATGAATTATCAATCTTTCTTTCGGAGTCATACTTTATTGGATTATAACTCATTTATGGATTTGATGTCTTTCTATTCTAATATGTTGTATATAATATCTAATTATATTGTGGGTTCAATGAGTTTCTATATTAGTAGCGCTAAAGTTTCTATATCAGTAGTGATTCACTTGATGCATTTAGAAAATTCAAAGTTATGATGAGTTTTTTCTTGCAATAACATCAAAATCATGCAAAACTTATCTCCGATGGTGCTTCAATTTTGTGTTGCATCATCACCTGCTTCATATCATAATAACATATATGTTTGTGTCGAATTCTAGTAACGATTGATGACATGTGATGTAGTACAATAAAATATTTTGTGTAACAATTGCTTGGTCGCACACTCAATGTGACATATCATATTGAGCAGTAGTTGCTTATTCAAATTAAATTTTTTTCATTAAATATACATATCATTTGTTTACATCTTCATAATTGTTTAATTTCTTATTTCCAGTGGATTTTATCATTAGTCCACATTTTCGTATTTGTTTAGATTTTCATATTCCGTGCATTATGCACGAGTTTATGACTAGTATAATAATAATACTGGTTTTTTTTTTTTGTTTTTTGTTGGTAATTCCTCTTTTGTCAAAAAAAAACCACATGAATTTTAGCCTGGCCGAGTAAAATAATTTGCTCATGTTATATTAGTCTGACCTCAATAAATAATAACTCGGTCTCATGACAATATATCACGGCCCGAATGTCAAAATTGCCCGGCCTACTGAGTATATTGATGGAGTTATGATTGTAAGATTCAAAAATACGGGTATTCAACAAAAACTATTTTTACCTAAAAGTATATATAATTTGAATTCCCCAAAATTTATTTAGGAGTGAAAACTTCTGTTATAATATTAAAAATTGCATCTCGGTAGTCGTGTCTCTTGAAACATGATGCAATGGACTCATTATGCATGTTAATGAAACTTGAAAATTGTTCAGATTGTTTGAATAAACAAATTTCCATGTGTACCTATTGTATCTTGTACTTAATACACATTGTCACACTATACAAATTGTGTGAAAATTGCTATTTGCTACTATTTTGGTTGAGCAGCAAATAAAACTTGTTCGAAAGGTTTTAGTTCAAGTAAACGAACTTCTGATGAGATATCGAATGAGGTATCAAATGTGTAACAGAAATGCAACACAGGGGCAGGGAGCGGTTCTTGTGTGGTGTCTTCACACGGTGTGGAGACACGTGTGGAGACATACACACCACACGTACAGTTTAATTCTGTCTTTAAATTGTGTGGTTCTGATCGTTTCACCCGTTACTTCACCTCAAAATCTCTCTCCACACAAGTATTTTCCGAGGGCAGTTGCATGGATGAACAGTTATCTTATTCTATGAAAAATTAGAATGGTTCATTTTGTGCCTCATGGTCTTATTAAAAAAAATGAAATCGTTTATATATATATATATATATATATATATATATATATATATATACTAGTTTTTATATGTGTGCTTTGCACACGCTTTGCCTTGTTTTGTAGTTGTTTTGTCTACTTGAAAAAATGAGGAACATTGTCTCATAGCTTAAGCTTTTGGATTTGATGATAATGCTTACACATAGGTGCTTCAGAGATAATCAGGCTCTCAGATCAATATTCTAATCTAGCAAAGAGTGGCAGACACAACCATGGCTCACAGAACTCGATTGTGCAAGAAGGAATTTCAACATCACTCATCCCACAAGCCATCCAGTTTGCCCCGCCAAATTACATGTCATATAGTTTTTTCAAGATTAAGCGCAACAAACGCCTAAAAGAAATTACTCATCATAGCCTTTAACATACACCGCTAGCAAGAATCCAAGTGTACAAAAAGCAACAACAACAAATAAAGAACAATCATAAGTGCTCAAAGCAAACCTTAGGGTATTGTTTGTTTCTTTGTTCTTTTACATAGACCTTACACAACAGAGAACAATAAATCAAATCCATTGATCCCCCTGGCTACTCTGATTTCATGAGAATGGCTATACTACCTCCGTCCTTATGTTTTATTTATTTATTTTTTTTTCAAAAGAGGTCATTAATTATTTTTTTTGGTGTGAAAATCATAGGCAAAACACAGATCGGCAACCACCCTTTAAGAATTCCAGGTCTCAGCATTGCCTCATTCATCATTCGGCCTTGTGCATAGGTGCTTGAGAGAGAGAGAGAGAGAGAGAGAGAACAGGCTCAGATCAGTGAAATTGAAGGCAAAACAAGAAGTGCCATTCGCCATGGCTGCAAAGAAAGAACACAACCGTAGAAGAAAGGTTTGTAGATCTAGGTTTGCCCAGCCAAGATACGAGTTGGGAAATCTCAGTTGCCCTAAAAAACTCAAGAATCTCTTTGATAATCATCATCATCATAGCCTTGAGAGAACTTAGAATAGGGAAAGCTGAAAACGCATGCCCAGTAGGTTTACTTCTATATGTATGCGTGTTTGAAAGTAACTATCATTTTCCATATACATATAAGTATATATCGTGCCTGTGAAGCCATAATAATAATAATGATGATGATGGCGACGATGATGACTACAATTATAAGTCACCCTTTCTCTTGTCACAGTAAACAAGGGTGGGTAAAAGCCTCCAAAGCCTCCAACGTCTCCATAGTTCGCATCCCTTATTCACTCAATATTAGCCTAGATATCCCGGATAGTACCGTTAATAACGAAGCAAAAAAACCTATTAACATATCTATTTCTCAAAACCAATTAGGCTCGGACATGTGATCACAAAAAGAGGCAAAAGAGAAAGGAATACACACCATGGTCGCATAAAAAACCCGGTGCCATGAAAGGCCATCGTGGTTGCTCTAGCCAAGTGCAGTCCAATCTCTCCAACCCCTCACTTCTCCATGTTTCCAGCTGCCTCATTTACTTCTCGAGTCCTATATCAATAGATACGGATCTTAGCATCTACCTGTGATGCATGAATAATTTTGTTTAGTAAATGCGTGTCCAAGATCCGACATGAAACGCACGTATGCTTAGGATATACACCTACACATGAATTTGTAAAATTCAAAAGTTGAATCTGAGATTAAACTTATACATATCGATAACTCGGATATGTGAAATGAAGAACCATGTTGAGAAATGAGTAAAACCACCAGATAATGAATGAATAGCTGTCCAAAATGGGGAAAAACTAACAAGCATTGGCAATAACACTATCCTCTGCAATATGGTTGTACATATAATTTCTTGACACGTGAGGGGGCTCAGATCTATACGGTAATCAAGAAAAGAGCGTAAAAACCACCATGGTCTGCAGAACCTGGTTGCATATGAGATGAATGAGGCATTTATGCCAAATCGAATGCACAAGGCATCCAGGTTGCCCTACCAAGATAGGGATTACATTAGCTCACAGCTTGATTAAGCAACAATGACAATGAAAGCTAGTCATCCCAGCCTGAAAAAGAAATCGAAAGCAAAAACCACAGAGCGTAATAGTAATCATCTTTGCTACTCCAATTCAAGAGAGCGATGGTAGAAAGCTAACTTTGATTAGAGCGTCCGGATGAGATACTCACGAAATAAACAAAGAGTGCCCAAAAAGCGAGAGATCCATCGCGCCAAAAAAACCACCACCATAAATGTAATCAAGCAGAAGGACGACGCCGCCGATAATGAGGGAGGAAATTGACCTCAGAATCAACGGAGAGCGATTCAATTCCAAGCACAAAATGAAGAGGACGACTCACCTGAGGAAGACGCAGGTTGATAATTTTCTACGGACTTGAATAATCGCATAGACATTTGCAATAGTTCTCCACCACCGCATATAGAACAAAGATCTATCATAGTAGTGGAGAAGGCGAGGTGGCATGATCGACTTGGGTGTTGAAGGCGGTGGTGGGAAGGTAGGCATCAGATCTGTAGATTGAGCGAGGGGGGGAGGGGGTGGGGGGAGACTCATTGTGGGTGGTAAGAAACGACAATTTCGTCGTCCAATTATTCGCATATTAACGTACGTAAAAGGTAAGATATATATATATATATATATTTTTTTTTTTTTATAATGGGCAATGTTTGTAACATGTTTAGAATTTGGTGTCGTTGGCTTACCAACCGGAGAAAAAATTGTTGCTGGCCGGATGGTTTAATCACTACGGAAATGTGATTGTGGCTTGTGTTATTCTAAACAAATAAAAAATTATTGTGTTATTTGAAGAGATATTTTCCTGCAAAGATATTGCGGATTGTATTATTAAATTAATATTTGTTTTATTTTAAATAGGAGAAGGACATGGTTGGTATTATATGAACTTAGGGTATTTCTCCATGATGTATAAATACTTGGTGAATTGATGAACGGAGGGGAGAAAAAGTATTATCGTTTACCAAATTTGTTATGGTATCAGAGAAAGGTTGCAGCGGCCGGTGGAAGGAGAAAGAGTAGCAGTCCGACCATAGACTGTTGTCGACAAATTTCTAAAGAAAGAAAAAAAAAATTAAAGAAAGAAAGAAACAAACCTGCTTGCTTTTGATCATCGTCCAAGTTGGGTTGCTTTTGGTGAAACCCTTTAAGCATCTATCGAATATTGGATTTGCGTGATCAGTAATTGATTTAAAAAATAATTAAAAAAAAATGCAGCAGAGTAAAGAAGTCGAAGATTTTGAAGCCAAAAGAGACGGAGTAAATGGATTAGTCAACTACGGTGTCAAAAAGATCCCCAATTTCTTCATTCAAAGATCGGGTTCTGAAACTAAACTCGTTGGAGAAGAAGAAAATCACGTAGATTGCGGTGGTATACATCAGCTTCAAATTCCCATTATACATCAGCTTCAAATTCGAGGTTCTGTGGGTGGAACAGGAGCAGGACGGACAGACGGCGGTTTGGTGAGAGCCAATCAGGCAACCGCGGGTTCGTCGTCGCAGATCGGCAGACAGAGGCAGCCTGCTACGGCTGAACAGGCCGGACTCACTAGTCTTACACCGGCACAGTGGCAAGGGATTCTTGATATTTTGAATCTCGCCAAACCTAAAGATCGCTTACCATGTGAATATTCGTGGATCATAGATACTGGGGCTACCCATCACGTGACCGGTGAGATAAATAATTTAGTGGACGTACGGATGATTGAAAAATGTCCTGTAGGACTTCCAGATGGTCGAACTTCTCACGCCACACATGAAGGAAATAGTATATTGCCCGGTGGTCTGAAACTTGAAAATGTTCTTTATGTTCCTCATTTAGCTTGCAATTTATTATCGGTGACTCAGTTACTTGATTCGTTCAATTGTCAGATTCACCTTACTCCCACATTATGTGTTATGCAGGACCGAATGACGAGGTGAGGCTGATTGGAGTGGGTGGCGCGAAGATGGACTTTTCTTGTTCCGGGAGTACCACACGTAAAGGTTATGGCAATCGCGAAGCAGTAATCCATGGATCTATGGCACAAGCGGTTGGGACATCCCTCAGAAAAGGTGTTGAAACAACTTCCCACTGTGAGTGCATCTAGTTTTTTGAATAAAGATGGTTGTGATGCATGTTTCCGGGCTAAACAACCTCGGGAAAGTTTCCCGAGTAGTGATAGTAGAGCTAGTAGGATTTTTGAATTGGTGCATTGTGACTTGTGGGGACCGTATGCGACTCGTTCTACATGCGGGGCATCTTATTTTTTGACACTTGTGGATGATTATTCTCGTTCTGTTTGGGTCTATTTACTATATAATAAATGGGAAGTTGAGAAAATTTTTTTGAATTTTGTGGCACTGATTGAACGCCAATTTAGTGTAAAAATTCAACGAGTTAGGAGTGATAATGGGACAGAATTTAAACGCTTGCTTCCATATTTTCAAAAGGAAGGGATCATCTTTGAAACATCTTGTGTGGGAACACCCCAACAAAATGGTAGGGTTGAGAGAAAACATCAACATAGTTTGAACGTGGCTAGGGCCTTGCGTTTTGAGGGACATCTTCCACTAAAATTTTGGGGGGAGTGTGTTATGACTGCTTGCTACCTCATTAATCGGACTCCGTCACGTGATTTAAGTTATAAGACACCTTATGAATGCTTATTTGGTAAACCTCCTAGTTTTGATGCCCTACGAGTTTTTGGATGCATATGTTACGCCCACAATTTACGGCATAAGGGAGATAAATTTGAAAGTAGAAGTCGCAAATGTGTGTTTTTAGGATACCCTTTTGCGAAGAAAGGTTGGACTCTTTTTGATATAGAAATGGAAGAAATATTTGTGTCTAGGGATGTGAAATTTTTCGAACATATTTTTCCTATGAGTGAGTCGTCCTCCACTTCCCCTTCCCCGATTGTGTTTCCGGAAATTGATGAAGGGGAGGTTTATGCGGATATCAGTGATCTTGTTGTGGGGCTGACCCCACCTAGTGATGGTTTGGTCGAAACTGACGTAGGGGGGTTGTGGAGAATGATGAGGTAGTTGCAGAATTGTCCACATAATCGACAGAGAACACAGTGGAGTTGGGAAGAGGGAAACGTACAAAAATTCCCAATTCTCGTTATCAAGATTTCGTGACACATATGGCAGTGGATAAGAAAAGTCCTTCGGCGCACTCCTCTGGTCCATCCGCCTCCTCAGGTAGTTTATATCCGCTTACACATTATGTTAATTATAATTGTTTTTCTGATGCACATAGACGGTTTCTAGCAAATGTGAGTGCAGGGAATCCTTCTAAATATTTTAAAGAGGCAGTAAAATTTGAGGGATGGCGACGAGCTATGGCAGAAGAAATACGTGCCCTGGAGGAACAAGGCACATGGGTCTTGCAAGAATTGCCTCCGGGAAAGAAGGCGTTGGGGAGCAAATGGGTTTATACCGAAAAATATGATGAGTTGGGTAATCTGCAACGGTTAAAGGCTCGCTTGGTAGCGTTTGGTAATCACCAGGTCGAGGGGATTGATTATCACGAGACTTTCGCTCCTGTGGCGAAAATGGTAATAGTTCGGGCTTTCCTTGCAGTCGCTGCTGTTAAAAAATGGGAACTTCACCAGATGGATGTTCACAATGCCTTCCTTCACGGGGATCTGGATGAGGAAATCTACATGAGGGTTCCTCCTGGCTTTGAGCATAAAAATCGTAAAATGGTATGTCGGATGCGAAAATCTTTATATGGGTTGAAGCAGGCGCCTCGTTGCTGGTTTGCAAAACTGGCATCAGCTCTGAAATCGTATGGATTTCGCCAATCTTATTCTGATTACTCACTATTTACTCTCGTTCATGGGGAGGTTCGACTTAGTGTGTTGGTTTATGTCGACGATATGATTCTTGCCGGCAACAATGCTACGGCACTACAAGTGTTTAAGAATTATTTGAGCAGCTGTTTTAAAATGAAGGATTTGGGACGATTGAAGTATTTTCTTGGGTTGGAGGTTGCCAGAAATTCACAAGGCATTTTTCTCTCCCAACGGAAGTATGCATTGGACATTATTGAAGAAACAGGTTTATTAGGGGCTCGGCCGGCCGAGTTTCCCATAGAGCAAAATCATCGTTTGGCGACTGATGAGAGTGACTTGTTGGATGATCCTAGTAAATACCGGAGATTGGTGGGGCGTCTGATTTATCTTGGCGTTACGCGCCCGGATCTGGCATATACGATTCATGTTCTTTCACAGTTTATGCAAGAACCGCGACTTGCACATTGGGAAGCCGCGTTGCGGGTGGTCCGCTATTTGAAGAAGAATCCCGGCCAGGGTATACTATTGCGAGCTGATAGCCCATTATCTCTGGAAGGGTGGTGTGATTCGGATTGGGCAAGTTGCCCGCTTACTCGCCGTTCATTGAGTGGGTGGTTCGTGATGCTTGGTACTTCACCGTGTCGTGGAAAACCAAGAAACAACATACGGTGTCACGCTCATCTGCCGAGGCGCGTAATATCGCTCAATGGCGGCCGTTACATGTGAATTGAAGTGGCTCGCATAACTTCTCGGTGACTTGGGTGTTCGCATACCGCCTCGCATTCCTCTTCATTGTGATAGTCAGGCGGCATTACATATTGCGTAGAATCCGGTATTCCATGAGCGGACTAAGCATATTGAGGCGGATTGTCACTTTGTTCGTGACGCGATTATTGAGGGTCTCATTGCTCCTGCATATGTTTCTACTCGTGCTCAGTTGGCTGATATTTTTACCAAGGCGTTAGGCAAACAACAGTTCAATTTCTTACTTAGCAAGTTGGGCGTTCGCGATCTCCATGCTCCAACTTGAGGGGGGGTATTGCGGATTGTATTATTAAATTAATATTTGTTTTATTTTAAATAGGAGAAGGACATGGTTGGTATTATATGGACTTAGGGTATTTCTCCATTATGTATGATACTTGGTGAATTGATGAATGGAGGGGAGAAAAAGTATTATCGTTTACCAAATTTGTTAAAAGACGAGTAGAAAGAAGGTTATGATTCCAACAAGCAAACATATGATACTGTTGATGGAAACCCTCAAGATACCGAGGAGTTGAAATTGTTAAAATTCACATGAAATCGAATATAGAACTTGCGATATTACAAAGATTCACAGAAGCAACACAAAGAAGATGAAGATCATCTTCAACAGTTTGAAAAGCAAAAAGAGCGGGAAAACTGGAGAACGAATTTAACTCTCTAATTGTTGTTTACAAGACTTAAGAAAAACATCTAACTCTCAATGATGCTCCTATTAACTATTGATAACAACCATTGGAGCTCAAATCTGTTGTAACTTCCATAACTGACTCAACTACCAATGTGTTCGACCTATTGCCCCTTTGAACTAAAAAACCATCTTGTGCTTTCTCCTTTTTACTTCAACACCCCCCCTCAAGCTGGAAAAGCTTATGCCATGAACATCTTGCCAAAAAACTGTCTTGTGCTTTCTCCTTTTACTTCAAATATGTCTTTTAAAGGGAGAGCTAGAATAAGTGTGTTGAATACTTGTGGTGTGACTAGTTTTGTAAGCAGGTATGCTGGATGTTGAGCAGTGTGTATTGGTAGGGTTTTAGCACCTTTGCCATGTATTTTTCTCTCACAAAATGACAATCAGTGTCTATGTGCTTAGTCATTTCATGAAAGACTGGATTTTCAATAATGTGAAGAGCACTAGAACTGTCATAGTATAAAGGAACTGGAGTTGTGTGTATGATCTGAAAATCCTTGAGTAAGCATATGTGCCACTGGATTTCACAGGCTGTGAATGCCAAGGCTCTGTATTCTGCATCACTAGAACTCCTAGACACAGTAGGCTGATTTTTTATTTTCATGAAACTAGGGCATTGTCTAGGTAAACCAAAAAGCCTGTGATGGATCTTCTTGTTTTTGTACAAAGTTGCCCAATCGTAATCATCAAGGCTCTTAGTGTCATTGATCCATTTCTAGGGAAGAATAAGCCTTTTCCTGGAGCTGATTTTAAGAACCTTAGAAGCCTGTGTGCTGCTTTCATATGAGCCTCATTTGGATTGTCTAAGAATTGGCTTAATTGCTGGGTGGCAAATGCTATATCAGGCCTTGTGTTGCCTAGGTAGAGCAATTTGCCAACAAGACTCTTGTATTCTTTGTTATTAGGAAGCAATGGGGCTTGAACTTCAGTCAGATTTTGAGAGGAATCCACTGGTGTAGAAGCAGGTTAGGAATCCAGGAAGCCAAACTCTCTTAATAAGTCTAAACAATATTTCCTTTGATTCCTTACAATCCCAGATTTAGTTCTTGCAACTTCAAAACCTAGAAAGTACCAGAGCTCACTAAGGTCCTTGATGGTGAATGCATCATGTAAAAGTGTCTTTAGATCCTGTATGGCTTTCATGCTGAGACTTCCTACTACAATGTCATCTACATAGACAAGTAGTGCAACAAATTCTGACCATGTCCCGTTTGTGAACAGACTATGGTCATTCAAAGATTGTTTATAACCATGATAAAGGAGTTTCTGTGTCAACTTTGCATTCCATCGTCTACTAGTTTGCCTAAGACCATATAGAGATATATTTAATTTGCAGACTTTACCATTTGTTTGTAGACCCTGTGGTGCCTTCATATAGACTATCTCATCCAAATCTCCATGTAAAAAAACATTGTTAACATCCATTTGGTGAAGATGTCATCCTTTGATAGCAGCTATAGCCATGAAAAGCCTGATTGTTGTTTGTTTGGCTATAGGGGAGAATGTTTCCAGAAAATGAATTCCTTCAGTTTGTGTGTATCCTTTTACAACAAGCCTGGCTTTGTATCTTTCTATGCTTCCATCAGATTTTCTTTTGATTATGTACACCCACTTGAAACCAATAGGTTTGATGCCTCTTGGTAAATCCACTAGTGTCCAGGTGGTGGTGTCATTCAAAGCCTTTAACTCTTTATTCATTGCCTCTTGCCAGTTTGGATCAACTGTTGCTGCCTGATATGTAGCAGGTTCTGTTTCTGCATTAATGTTGCTAACAATTCTCTGATAATTAGGAGATAGGTTAGCATATGAAATAACATGATTCAATGTGTGTTGCGAGGATCTTAGGGCTGGATTTGTGTAGACATAATCATTAAGATAAGATGGAGTAGTTTTTGCCCTAGTTGATCTTCTCTGAATTTGTACAGGTTCCACATTTTGTTGATCTTGAGGATCAACATGTGGAAGTGATTCAGTATTTGTAACAGGTGTGTGTAGATCAGTTGTATCAGAAATAGGAAGTGGTAACACCAGTTCACTATCAAGAGATACAACATCAGATTCACAAACGGAAAAGATGTTTCATGGAATACAACATTTCTAGATACGTAAATACTTCTATTCTCAGATTTAAGACTTTGTACCCTTCATATGCACCTCAAATCCTAGGAAAACCGACTTGCTTCTTCTCATCATCAAATTTGCCTCTACCTTGTACCACTGTGGACACAAAACATAAGCATCCAAACACTTTTAGATTGTCATAAGTAGGAGTCTTGTTGTAAAGAACATGATAGGGAGTTTTGTTTTCAAGAAGTGGTGTAGTTGTGATATTTATCGATAAACAAATAAGCAAAACATAATCACCCCAATACTCAATAGGTAAATTAGACTGTATTCTTAATGCTCTTGCAACATTGAGAATGTGTTGGTGTCTTCTTTCAATGAGGCCATTTTGCTGAGGTGTTCTTACACATGCCTTTTGGTGTACAATCCCTTTAGTCCTATAAAACAGTTTCATGTTGAACTCACTTCCATGATCAGACCTAATTATTTTGACACACCTATCAAACTGAGTTTGCACTAAATTGTAGAATTGTTGTAACAAATTATTAACACCAGACTTGCATTTCGTCAAGAACAACCAAGTAAATCTGCTATAATCATCAACAATGGATAGAAAATAGTAGTGACCATCAACAGTCGGGACTCGGTTGGAGCCCTAAATATCAACATGTATCAAATCAAAAAATTCAAAGAATGTGATGTATTGATAGGAAATTTTGGTTGTTTTTGTTTAGCCAAAGGGCATACAATACAATCATGACTAGAACTTTGATATTCTTATCAATAGTAGCTAATATTCTCATTCTTTCCATAGAAAGGTGCCCTAGTCTATTATGCCATAGTAAAGTATCAACTTTGTTGTAGGTTTGACAAACTGCATTTGAAACAGGGAGAACAGGTGTCTGAGACTTGGCAGACATGATGTAAAGGCCATTTCTATGTTCAGCTATACCAATCTTCTTCATATGCAAATGGGCTCGCACAATAAAATAAAATGATAACAGGATACTAACAAGTTACAATCAGCTGTATGTTTCCTAATATAAATTAGATTATAGTGAAATGTTGCAATGCAAAAAACATCTTGTAGAGTTAAGTGTTCATTCATTCTCGTTTTGCCAATGTGAGTTACTGGAACAAATGACCATTAGACAGCTTAACATAAAGGTTAGTAGCATGTTTAACATCAAACAAATTTTGTAATGAGAATGTTATGTGATCGTGAGCTCCTGAATCCATGATCCAATGGAATCTACTATCACATCTACCCGATCATTGTGAGGCTTGTCCAGATGCCAACACAACAGAGTTGCAATGACTGTTGTTTGCCGGCAATCCTTGTATCAAAGAAAGAAGATGATCATATTGTGACTGAGTGATTGAAACCAGAAGAACTTCTAAAATCTGATTGAACTCCTTAGGTAGAATCGTGACGTAACAAGTCGATCATCTCAGGCAAACATGAATGGTAGAAGGCCCTCATCCTCCTCTTCCAAATTTGGGTGGAAATCCATACTTCTTATAACATTTTTCAATCGTATGACCCTCATTTCCACGATAGGTACATTGAGGTTTCCTGGGATTTCCTTGCCCTCTTCCATAACCACCAGAGTTTCCATAGCCACCAGAATTTCTTGAACCTCGACCTTGACCCCTGCCTTGCCCCTGAAACCTAGAATTCAGCACATCATTGAAACTACTGGATTCTTGAACCCTATTTTCTGACTGAGATGCCATAATACCAGAACCTTGGCCTAAATTGTAGTCCAATTGCTATTCATGATTGAGGGCCATTACAAAGGCAGTTTTTACATCTGGTAAAGGCATGGTCATAAGAACTTTACAGTACTAAAATTTCCACTTAAGCCTTTTACAAATCGTGTGGTGTAGGCATTATCATAATACTCCCTTAAAATCTGTAGATCGGAGGACATGCACAAAGAGGGATGGGCTTTAACACCAAGTACTGATCCCAAAGAGACTTCAAATTTGTATAATAATATGTTACTGACAGATTGCCTTGCTTTGTTTTTTCAGTCTCTTCCTCAAGATTTGATACTCTATATTCATTGCCTCGACAAAATATGTCCTGTAAGTCTAGCCAAATCACTCTTGCAGTGTCAAAGTACATGAAACTCTCAGCAACCGAGGGAATCATGGAATTTATTAACCAAGAATGTACTAGATCGTTAATCTGCATCCAGCTGGAGTAACCTGCATCTGCAAGTTCAGGCATGGTGGAAGAACCGTCCACAAGATTCAAATTTCTTTCGAGAAGATAATAATTTTGTCATAGCTCTTTTCCAATGATTATAATTCTCAGCTCCTTTGAGTAACGGACGAACGATAATCAGACTCGGATTATCAAGATTAGTTGTAGAATTCTCAGGAACTATCGGATTAGCCATGAATCAAGAAATCAAAGATGAAATTCTTATGAAATGAACCAATGCAGAATCGAAAGAATCAGCGGAAAATAATTCACTTTGATACCATGTTAAAATTCACATGAAATCGAATATAGAACTTGCAATATTATAAAGATTCACAGAAGCAACACAAAGAAGATGAATATTATCTTCAACAGTTTGAAAAGTAAAAGGAACGGGAATATTGGAGAACGAATTTAACTCTCTAATTGTTGTTTACAAGACTTAAGAAAAACATCTAACTCTCAATGATCCCCCTAGTAACTATTTATAACAACTATTGGAGCTCAAATCTGTTGTAACTTCCATAACTGACTCAACTACCCGGTGTGTTCGACCTATTGCCCTTTTGAACCAAAAACCGCTCTTGTGCTTTCTCCTTTTACTTCAATAGAAATGCAGTAAGAGGATATGACATCAACGCCCTTTGGTCTAGATTTCCTCGCTTATAAGGTGGAGGATGATCCAAAGACATATGAAGAGGCTATGTCTAGTCAAGAAGCTCCATTTTGGAAAGAGGCTATGGATAGTGATATATAATCCATCTTAAAAAATCGCACTTGGAATTGGTTGATCTTCCATCCAGAGATAAACCATTTGGATGTAAGTGAATTTTCAAAAAAAAGTTGTAAGCTGATGGATCGATTGATAAATTTAAGGCTAGTCTAGTAGCCAAAGGATACACACAAAAGGAAGACCATTATTTCTTTGACACCTACGCACTAGTTACAAGAATTGCGTCTATACGTATTCTGGTTGCAATAGCTGCATTGTTGAACTTAGAAGTCCATCAAATGGATGTGAAAACATCCATCTTAAATGGTGAGTTGGAGGAAGAAATGTTTATGAAACAGTCTGAAGGGTTTGTGGTTTCCAGGTCAAGAAAAGAAAGTATGCAAACTTGTGAAATCACTGTATGGGCTTATACAAGCACTAAAGCAATGACCCTTGAAATATGACCGTACAAATGTACAATGATGTCAAATGGATTTAGAATCAATGAATGTGATAAATATGTCTACATCAACACAACACCTAAAGCCAACGTAATAGTAGAATGACATGCTAATCATGGGTAGTGATCCCGATATGAAGGATATGGGAGTTGCTGGTGTTATACTTAGGATTAAAATCTCAAAAACATCTGATGGACTTGGGGTCACAGTCTTATTATGTGGAGTCTGTTATGAGAACATTCAATGCTTTTGACAGAAGTCATGTAAAAACTTTAATTGACTTAATTAAACACTTAGTAAAAAATAGAGACGAACCTGTGAGGCAATTAGAATACTCGCAAGTGATTGGAAGTGTGATGTACATTATAAATTGTTTTAGACCAGACATGGCTTGTGCAAAGAATAAATTAAGTAGGTTCACTAGTAATCCAAGTGAGGATCATTGGATAGCCCTTGACAGGATGTGTAAGTATTTGAAATTTACAATGAACCTCAGAATACATTATACAAGATATACAGCAGTATTGGAAGGATACAGTGATGCAAACGGGATATCTGACTGTAAGGATTCTAAATACACTGGTGGATACGCATTCACTATTGATGGTGGTACGGTGTCTTTTTTCTCCTTTTCTTATTTCAATCAAATAAAAAGGATATCATATAAATAGAGGACCATGTCTAGCAAAAAATTAGCATATGTTGGCACAACAGAGATGAAAGGAGAAGTTATTGTCATGTCATCATTTTTGGTCGGAAAAATGAGTCTACTCTGCATTTTCCGACGTACAAGACCAAAATTGCAAAAAAAAAAAAGAAATTTGACTTATAGGACTAATTTTGTAATCGAAATAAAATTAGGGCTAAAATTTTAAAACGTGTTTAGTTACAGGACAAAAAAAAAATGCAATTTTGCCTTGTTTTTCCGTGTTTTTGGATTCGGGTTTGGTGGTGACAAACATACATTGTGATTCTTTATCGCATGGGACTTTGGCGTTTTCGAGTCATCATACTTGCTGTTGGATTGCTGCTCCACACTTCTTGGACTACAGAGATTATTATGTTGCTTCTCAAGGTCTTACTACGAGCAATCGCATTATTTCTACGATCAGGACTTAGCATACTATTCCAAATTTCGCTGCAAGCTGTTGGAAGGATATTTCTCACGCTACTCACTGTGAAGCCTTTCAAGCTACCGAATGCGAAGACCTTCAAGTTGCTGCTATAGATTTTTTTTTTTTTGCATCCTTTTGTATTTACTTTTTTGGGGGAGCTTAATACTTCTGGAAGCATGGGGTGCTGTACTCTTTCCTATGGCATGGATTTCCCCACACTGGGTTTGCCAGCCATAGGTTTTAAGGGGGCAGGGCCATGTTTCGTCAACGTCTTTTGGTATAAGGGGAGGGCCATGATACGGCATGTACGAACCTTATTATTAAATAATATAAAAGGCTTCGTTAAAAAAAAAAAACATACTTTGTGATTGAAAATTGACTTGTTTCTAAACGGATGAAAAGAATTCGAGAGCCAACGACATGCTGGGAAGATAATTTTTACATGGAAACGAAATATACGTACACACTTTTTGTCCTATTGGGACTCAAACTTGGAACCTCCGACTGTGAAGATATGACTATTTACTAATAAGCCATTGTGCAGTTGCTGATGTGACTATCCACTCAGCGCCAACGTGTCAAATGACCGAAAAATTCCTTTTTTTAATAGATTTCGTCAGAGATGATATGTGTTTTAAAATTAAGACATTCTTAAAACTTACGGGGTTTAATTCATAAATTGAAATCGTATTGGACCGAAACCGATATCACACCAAAGTTATGCGAATAATTTTGCGATTTCCGTATATTGAGAAAATAATACGCATTGGTTTTTAATTGATACTTTTACAACAATAAAAATTGCAGTGGTTTTATGGTGGTCCAGGATCACCATGTCACACTTGTCCACCATTGAAAATCCTTATAAGAAGGGTAAAAATGTAAATTAATGGCATTTATATTTTACACGGTGGGCCCTTGTGTGTTTTGTTGCTTTCCTATTCGTCCTGGATCACCAAGTCATACTTGGTCCAGTACCATAATAAAATTTCCGTAAAAATTGAGATTGTATTTAAGATACAGGGTGATTTTTTATTTTTTATTTTTTAAAATCATGACAGTAATTCTCAAATAATAAAATAATAAATAATATAAACGATCAATAAATCAATAAAGGTCCCTGAAAAAGAACAAATAAATAATAAATAATAATAATAAAAAAGAACAAATAAATAATAAATACATACCCTAGTGATTATCACTAGGGTCTACCCGGGCTCTAGTATGGAGAGACCTGGGTTCGATCCTTGCCCCCCATAATTTAGGCCTTTTGTTTCCGGAAAAAAAAAAAAAAAAAAAAAAAAAACGATTTAGAAACAGGGGAACCTCAAACAACAAACACATATCTTAATAAAAAAAAAGATTGCTACAAAAGATACGAGCCAAACATAAACATAGAGGAAACCCGAAAGGGACAAATAAAACCTACATGTTTTGTAGTAAACACGATAAGGCTAGAAAGTAAAAGTCACCCAAGCATTACAAACGCAGCTAAGAATGCTATTATCATTTATGTTATGGCTCGCGTCCCATCTACGTTTGCTTAAAAATCCTCCGCCAAAACGGTAGCTTCCATCGCTAAGGTAAATGTGATTCGGTTCTATAATCCCTGGAAATCTCGTGGCATCCACACAAAACACCTCGTTTTTTCCTAGGAAGATAGCTTTTTCGCCCAAACTCGAAATACATGTATGTATACTGTTGTTCACATCCAATTCAATCAATGTAAATTCACCAAGATGACGGGAACCGTCGGAACGTCTATATCTATATGGGCATGTAAGTATGACCAACTTACCTCCACATTCCACAAAAAATGCTGAATCATTAGTACGTAAATAATCGGGAAGCTCCATGATTTTGGTTGCATTTATTGTTACGCCGGTCTCCCAAACGTCAAACATCCAAATCTGACACGGATACGATATAGCATAAATCTTACCATTATGGTAGCTTACGTCTTGAAATCTAAGTGAATTAGGTTCTTGAGTTTTTTTCCATGCTAGGCCTCCTGTTTTCCAAAAGCCTATATAGCTCGTGGATCTTGCCACATAAATGACCGCGACAACATATTGTGATGCCTCCGATGGACTAGCCGACAACACGGCCCTTTGCACCAAATAATCCGATTCATCCTCACAGACACGGGGGAGGTGAATCTGAACACGAGTTATGGGATTCAATAAACTCATATCTCTTGAAGATCCAATCGTGATAAACCACCCTTTAGATGCAATACAGTGCTTCCCCTTAGCTTCGATCAGGCAACGAAATTCGGATTATCTTTTTCTTGTACAAACTAAAAAACTCACGGTACCCTTCATCGCGCATATATTTCATAGGGATTCTTTTTCTTTTGCGTATCTTTTCAACAACTTGCATCTTGTTCATGGCGCCATTTATCGAAATCCTTCATACTGGTAGCAGCCCGCCAAGTGGTGCAAGTACCTCGAAACGCAACAAAATCATCCAACACTTCTAAAAGTCTTGCGATTAACACTATCACACCATCAGGGAGAGAACACCAATCCGCCATTGCAGTAAGGAATAAGATAAGCACCCACAATCGATGCTCTGCTGTGGAATTTTATCGATTGAATGTGATTGAATAAGTTGTGTATATATAGGCTGAAAACCTTACCTTTTAACCGTAAAAGAAAAAAAAAACTTGAGGGAGTAACTCTATCATTACCCAAAATTATATTCACAAATTGATCGTCTGTCCTGATTTATCGCTTATTGTATTGTAATAGAAACAAAAATATACCGATTTAATTAATAAGGTGTACGCTATTTAATTACTTACCAAATATACGCTTTTGTGGTAATCTTTTTTCTCCTCTGTGAATAATTTATGTGGTGATCTATTTTAGTAAAAGACTCCTAATAATAATAAATTTAATATGGTTTAATTGTTAAATAAAATACAATTGTTTCTCAAATCTCAATCATAATAATGTAATGGCAGAAACTAACGTGATTTTTTTTCTAAAATAAATTTTCTTTCTTTATTTGTTAATCCTTCAGCTCATTGTTTCAAAAAAATTCCTTCAGCACATATCGAGGGACGGAAGCTAAAATCCACTTTTAATACAAAATAAATAAACATGACACATGACGATGCTGGAAATCATCTGTGTGATTTTTTTCCTAGTGAGAATAAATACAAGACTGTACCCTAAAACAAGAAGTGAAACGGGGATGGTGTTTTTTATTTTTAGACTGAGCCTCATATTATAAACCTCAAGTTGTCTACGTATCCTATAATTGTTCAGGAATCAAATCTCTTCGTAGTTCTTAGGATCGTGTATATAGAGGACGTCTCGTCCATGGCAACCATGTGCCGTGTCCATTGTGGACTATATTTCGTGTCCCTTAAAGAATGGATCTGTCCGTGTTTATCCTTTAATTTTAGGAGATAATCTCAGTATTTGAATTATGAGATCAGAGTGTTTATAGATGATGATTGTTTCCATAATTATCTTTAATTATAAGGTTAAAAGTTGTGAATGACAGTTTTAATCTAAAATGGTTTGAGAAGGACAGTTACTACATGTGTTATTATTATTTTGTACATGTGTTACTACATTTTGTCATTCTCAGCCATTTTGTATCCTATCTTGTCCTTATGGTGATGTGATCCAGTCCAAGCAAGTTGAAGACCAGCCCATAAAATGCACTATCTATATTATTGGGCTTGATTTAATTTATTACTGTTTCTTTATGATGTTTTTAGTAGTAAAAGGCCAAAAGCCCATTAGGGGAGTTGCCTATATGATAGTATATTGGGTTAAGTATTTGTTTCTAGCAAATAAAAGCCATTTGGGCTTCAAATAGTCAAGTTAGGCCCACTAGAAAATAAAGTGGCGAAAATTACTAAGTAATTTGTCCCACATTAACTACGAGTTATTTGTCTATTATTTTGTAGCCTTATATAAAGGCATTCTACTTGTAATACTAACAACAACATTATTATTGAAATTCAGTTAAAACTTTTGCTTAAGTCGAGTCGGCTTGGTCAATCACTTGCGAGTGAGTTTTCTCTTTGTCGTAGAGAAGACACCCCTTTCAAGAACGAATCAGTCAAGTTTTCTCTTTGTCGTAGAGAAGACACCCCTTTCAAGAACGAATCAGCGTAGCGAGCGAGACGTTGTTTATTCTTGGCCTCAGTCCTAGGTCGGAGACGCTAGGTCTAGGTTTCCTTAGCTCGTCATTGATCCTTTAGTCAATTCCTGGGATCGTATCGCGTCAGTTGGTATCAGAGCTCAGCGACTAAGATATCAAATATCCCCGTTTATTTTCCTTGTTTAATTTTCGTTTCTTATTCAAAAAAAAAAATTCGCCTTTTTTTTTTTTCATTATTCTCGTCCCCCTCCCCAAAAACACCCATAGATCTTCAAATCTTCAAACCTTCATCCTAAGAACCCTAATTTGTTTCCAGACCCGTTTTTGTAGTAGGCCGTTCCCTAACCAAAAGACCTCTAAAAATCCTGTAATTTTTACCACATATCCAACACATCTCGTTCTAAATGTTTCCTCTTTACAACCAATCCAAATTCAACGCGTATCTAGCCTAAAAGAACCGATTAATCCAAACCATCTGTCCAGAAAAACTGCAGCCGTAAAGCATCGTTTGAATTCGATTTCTGTGGTCTAATCGATTCAGAATTACCCAAAAATTGGTGACCTTATAGAAAATTTGCGGATCTACAACTTTTATCCTTTGAGTGTTCCCAGATTCATCTTTGTTTCACCACAATCGGCACCAAACTTTACTGCTATAAATCTGGAAATTTGTGACAGATTGCACCTGTTGCCGAATAACGATCGTTTGGGCGACCTATATAACTCCAAAAAATCTGAAATTTTGATATTCTATAGGAAATCATCTTTTCTACAACTTTCATATTTTGAGGTTTTCCAGAATCGACATAGGTTGATCACCATGTGCATGAAACGTCACTGTTTAAATTCTGAATATTCTGACCGCGTCATATTTAGGGTTTGCTCATTGTTGTGATTCGTTTCATGGTTTCCCTAATTCTTATTATTCAGAAGGAACTCGACCTAATCAATTAAAAAAAAAAAAAAGTCAAAACCGTCAACAAAAAAAAAAGAAAAAAAACAGCCTCTATCACACCCAGGGTGTGACACTTGTTGATTTTCGACCAAAAAAAAAAAAAAAACCTTTTTCTTTCCTATTTTTTCCACCTCTTTGCTTCTCATCCTTCATACTCACATTTTAGCAACTTCTCACACCTTATAACTCTCATTTCCATACCTTAACCTAATTCCAACCAAGCCCCAGTTATCTAGCCTTGGTTGTTGGTTTTTTTGAATTACTACTTGTCACGGATTTTTATCTAACAAAAAATAAACAAGTAATAATCCGGTTAACCTCAAGTATAAGGATCGTAGTAATAGTGGTTAATGCCGGGTCGATCTTACGGGGAACTAGACTGTTGTTAATCCTAGCTTTTGTTTTAACTAACTATGTCACGAAAACTAAACAAGGAATTATACTAAACAAATATGCAGAAAACTAAACTAGACAGAGGCTGAACACCAATGCTAGGAAAGATACGGGTAACGAACTTATTAACTAAACTAAACTACGTGCAAAAAGTAAACTAAATTAAAGCTAAACAAAACTCAAGTTGCAAGGATTTAAAATCAAATTATAAAAGGCAAGCGAGGATTGATCCACCTATCAACATGTATTGATCTCTATCTCGATTATATGTGGTATTTATCTAGGTTGTGATTCACCTTACCTAAACATGAACCCTAATTCCTTAGGTAATTCATCTTTTAACCTAGTATCTTCCAATGCTAGATTAACGCGTTTTAAGATCGAAGGTGTCAACTTTTACGTTTAAATCTAGTGATTAGACTTATTAACTTCCGTTATTATAAATCTAAGGACTATTCTTATCTATGGTGATCTAAAGGTTAATCATGACTTCCATCAATCATAAACATAATCATACATGCAAATCTTCCGATATAAACGCAATTAAACATGGATAAACATAAATAAGAAACAACCTTAATAAATCACTCACAAGTATAATCGAAACACGAAATCAATCCAAGTTGATGGCTTCACAATTCTCGTTTGAAAGAAGCTTTAGCTCTGAGCATCCTCGGCCTTTCAGTTTTGCTTAGAAAAGAACATAAAACCGCTCTAAACTAATCTAATTTAAAGTTGCGAGAAAAGTGAAAGGAAAAGAAGTAAAACCGCAGCCTTAGCCGCCTTAGGTTTAGGGTTTGTATAATGTCGAATTATCGTTCATATGTGCGAAAATAGGCGGTATTTATAGAGGTTAAAGTCGGTTCTGGCCGAGTCGGCGGACGGACGGCGTTGATCAGTGGGCGCTGCGTTCACTTTCTTGAACTCTCTTGAGGCGCTCGTCCGTCCTCGCTTCAAACTCTCTCGATCTCTTTTGGCACCTTGGGCGCTTTCGTTCGACATTTGAGACGCCCGTTTGATCTCGGGCGGAGTATGGGTGAGTATAGACGCTCGTTCGGGGTGACTTGAAGGTGATTTCTTCATATTTATCTCTTTTTCTTCACTCCACTTGATCATTATCTCTTTCTTCAATCACTTAACTCGAATTTTAATTTCTTTAAATCATCATTTGAGCCTTATAATTGCACCTATAACACATGGAAAATGTCGCAAACTGTAATAGAGTCCATATAATCATAATTTCACCATAAAACCACATGATTATATCAATATTGTGATTAAGTCTTTAAAAACTTCGTTTGCTCAATATTTCAATATAAGACCTATTTATTATGCAAATTATACAATTAAGAGGGAAAATATCATAAAATATACTCTTAATAACCATAGACTTTCACCCTTAACAACTCCCCCACACTTAGCTTTTGCTCGTCCCGAGCAAAACAAAACGAAACCAAGGTTCGAGAAAATATAGACATCTCAACAAATATAACATACATTCAATAACTTAGAGGTTCAACCCGGGTGTGTGTGTGCAAAGCCATAATAAATTTCCACTAAATCCACGCTTGAAATTTATCAAGCAAACTAGCTAATACCCCCTCTAGACTAGCAAGAAATGACACTCATAAGATGCACCCTACAAACGTGACTTATCCGAAAGAATGATCGAATATATCTAGAGCCTTTCAAACACTCGAGAGGATAATCCTACACATATCTATCAGCTTTATACTTTGGGGATAAGACATCACGAAAACTAAGTCTTATATTCAATTCATACCAATTCTTAAGTGGATTTAACTTATTCACTTTTAAACACACATTAGAATAAGCTATTGCCCTCATGTGCGAATAGGACATTTCGAGATAATCCCTACCTTACTCCAATCATAAGGCGACTTTCTTCTAGCGCCGTGAGCTTTTAGTCATCATAGTGGAATAGGACATACGTGGCATACCCTACCGCACTCAAATCATCGACTAGCTTCCGACACACACAATTAATTCAATTATTAACTCAACTTGCATTTGACAATAGTCACGTTTTACTTATCACATTCAAACTTCTAGATATTCACGAAGATAACATACTCGAACCCGAATACAAACTATCATAATTCTCGAGATATAAACGTGGCACTAAGCACATGACTTATAAGAAAATCAAAAATCACTAATCCAAAGCGGGTATAACTTTATAAGTTAGCTCGTCATTCACTATGGCTCGTGAAAAATAGCGTTGGGTGAAACATCTAACTTATCAAACATATGGTATAAAGCATAGATAACTATCAAAAATAACGAACACCGAATTGAATTGCCTACTCGGGACAAAACAAAAACAAAAGTGTCGAAAAATTTAAAAATTTAGCTAAAAATTTAGCTCATTTTCATAGAAACAATACGTATTAAACAAATGATTATAGATACATAGTCGACCATTCCCCTCCCCCACACTTAAAAATCAACATGTCCTCATGTTGTGCAGAAAGTAAAGAAAGAAGGAACTTAGCTGTTTGCTCGTAGAAAATCGAGATGTTGGTCAGGCCGGAGCATGAAAAGAAACAACGCCCGCAAAAGCGTCGGAAACAACGTCCAAACCGAACTCAACCGAGAACTCGACAAAAACTAGATCTGCACTACTCGAGAAACCAGAAATACCTCGGGGGAACAATGGGGTATAATATCGCAACAATGAAAAAGGTAATAAATCGAAATCGAATAGACAAAAGAACCATCGGTAAGCATACAAAACAGTGATCATAAAGTTAATACAAATCAAAACAGAGTGTCGGGATGCCTTATGGCTTACATGATCCGTAAACGTAGAAAATGAAAAGTACAGGTATCATGAAAGTGCAACATGAAATCAGAAAAATAAGAGATAAAGCTCAAGAAAGGCCCGGAGTAGTCTCAGCCGGAGGAGGAACAGCAGAATCAGCAGCAGTAGTAGGGTCAGTGGAGGGTACAGCAGCCGTAGACGTCGTCGATGAAGGTGCAGGCTGTGTAACCGGGGCGATGCGCCCCCGAGAGGGTCTCTCCTCCGCAACCTCCTCATCATCAGGCTCTTTCTCCGCCTCAAGCACATCGGCAATAACACCTTTCGATCGCATCGTAAAGAGACGAACTCCGTATCACTCTCCTTGAAAATCTGCATATCCTCGGTTTCTTGCCCTCCACAATGCACTTCAAAGACGTACATCATGTTCTTCTGCGTCTCACGGATATCAGTCATCCAATCTCGTAGATCATGGCCATGCTTTGTGCGAGCCCTCTCCGCAGGAGATAAACTAGACAAGGAGGGAACCGGAGGTGGTGCGAAGAAGAACCAGGCTCACGGGTCGCCTCGGTCTCACCCGTGGCGGATATTTCTCTCTTTGAATACCTCTCGGGTTCTTAGGCTTGTGATCCTGCCTATACTCCGGCACTCCGGCATCGATGCATATCTGATGAATCAAGTGGGGGACAATCAAGCTCCGCTTGTAATTTTTCTGACTAGACACCAACTCATCATATATCGCTTGTCCAACATCGACATTTAACTTGAAAACCAAAGCATACATCATCCCAAGATCGCCTATGTGAAAGTGCGTCAAATTGTTCTTCGGCAATAAACGACTCTGGATGAAGCGGCAATAGACTCTCCAATCTTCAGACCATGCCATAGTAACAATCTCCTTACGGTCTCCACCCGGTCTAAGCGTCCAAGCAACATCGGGGCAAACTTGTAATCGGAGCTCCTCCAAGGGATCCTGTCCCGAATCCTGTCTCCGCTTGATTTCCTCCTTATAGTCCAAGCCTTCAAATGCCTCCAACCCATACTGCGTATTAATCACTTGCGGTGTAAATGGAACCTTAACGCCTCGAACCATCACCACCCCCGTGTCTAAGTCGGTTTCCGAAAAATTAGCATAAAACTCCCTAACCAACGAATCATTAACCGGGGTAGTCGGTATCTTCATCAATTCCTCCCATTTCCTATCCTTCAACAACTTCACAAAAGCGGGATCCACCTTTGTTTCTATCACCGCTCGCTCAACCAACATATTCCTAGCAAAATAGTGTTTGGTGTAGACCTCGTGTGCTTTAGGATTCTGAACCGACGAGGCATAGGGATAAACACACCGGTCTCGTTTTCTTTCGAGGTCTCTCAGTCCTAGGTTCAGCGTCAACTTCCCTAGCAACATTTTTAGCAGTTTCACCCCTAGACGGCTCACCACCTCGGGCATTCTTAGCAAACCGTGCCAAGGGCACATCATAATCAGTTTCAGACCCGGAGGTGGACTCGTCTCTTAAATCAGCTCTAGCTTGTTGTGAAGCCCTAGAGGGTTGCTCCCGGATTACTACACCTCGATTCGGATCAACTATGGGAGGGTCCAACTCTTTACGCTTCTTACCACTCTCCCTAGCCACACTCTTACCAAATTGTTTCTGAACTTCCTTCACCCGCACCATGATTTAAACCTTAAGGACCACAAACACTAAATCGTCCCAATTCACAACAAAGGGTACCCGTTTAACATCCAAATCGGGATTTCAAGGAAACAAATCAACACCAACCACCACAACCATCACCACCACATCACCACAACACCATACAGGAAGAAAGAAAGAGCAACCAAAAAGAAAAACACAAAATGAGACAAATTTCTAGAAAATGAGCCGACCCAAAGATCGAACTCACAAAAACGTGAAAGAAACTGAGAAAAGTTGCTACAAACTTACCAAAGATGGTGAGTAGATGAAGATAATGCTTGCTAGATGTCCAAAACAACCCAATTTGTTCCCAAAAATCCGATTTTTTTGTTGAACAAGGTCGGACTATCTGAAGCGACCGATTCTTCAAAAATACGGAATGTTGGGGAATTTGGCTTTGAAAATTGATGAGAGGTGTCAAGGGCATCCTATAGCACTTGAAATCGCCCAATTTGGTGTAGAATCGAGGATTTAGGTTGAGAGGAGGGCAAGAGTCGGTTTCTCCTTTTGAAAAATCGAAAAAGTGAAGGTTCAAGAAGTGCAGGTATATATATGACAGGGGTTGGGCGCTCGTCCAACTTCAAAGTGGACGGGTGTCTCACTGGAAATCCGTATGAATCGGGCGGGCGTCCATTGAAGTGGTCGCTCTTCCAAGATCCAAAATCAAATACAGATTGGAGGAATTGGCCAGGCGGGCGTCGGACCTTGTGGGACGAACGTGCGGTTAAAAAGATGAATACAGATTGAAAGCTTTGTTTCGCACGGCGTCCAAAAACTTGGACGGGCGTCCATGAAAACAGAGGTCGGACGGGCGTCGAAAACACCAGGCGGTCGTCCAAGAAAAATGCAAAATTTTATAAAATTTTCATATAAAACAACTAAATGCGAAATTTTTATTAATGATAATTTAAAATTCAAAAGTACAAACGGAAATGCTACGAACATAAAAGAACTCGAAAATAAAACAAACACGAATAAAACAAAGGGGTTGCCTCCCACCAAGCGCTTCCGTTTTATGTCGGGGCTCGATGAAAAACAAACCTAACTAACGCTTAGTCTGCAAAAATCTCGTCCCAATCCACCAAGCGGATGAGGCGACGAAGCATATCAATAGCGGAGGAAATCATAGTCGTCTTGTGCGCCCAGATCATCTCCACTACCTCTAAACCTCTAAAATATGAAGCTCAGTAGTACCCAGCGCTAGATCTCATCGACATAGGGTCATTTAGGACCGTATATGGACGCCCTATAGCTTCTGTAGCTCTTGATGGTGAAGTTACTACCTCCCGAACAGCGGGAACAATGAGAACATAGGTGATGGTCTTCGTGACGGGTACTAAGCTCAAAATCTCGTGCAAGACTATAGTGCCTCCTGGTCCATCACCATCAGTAATCGGTGGGATCCGACTAATGATGGGAACTCCTCGGGGAAGAACTCCGTAATCCATATCTAAAAAGCAAACTAAGCGATGAGATGTAAACAGAAAAACTTAGTCAACTAAAACTTGATTAAACTAAAACTTAAATAAATATAACACTAACAGCATAAACAGAATTTAACTAATATAATAAGTGATATCTAGGATGCCTCCTAGTAGCGCTTTTGGTTAATGTCGTTAGCTCGACACCGTTGAAGCTCAGCCTGGATCAGGCCACTTGACTTTTCTGCCAGCCACTACCTCGTGTAAGCTCGATCGATGGTGTGGTCGCAGAAGCGACATCTCACACACGGGGTGATATCTTTAATAGCTTTCCAAACACGCTTAAACTTCCCATGGTTGACTTCTTCCTCTTCTCGATTCTTCCGATGACTTTTCATTGACGCTCCTTCCAATACTCTTCCATATCCCAACTACCACTAGAACTTCTTGATTGACCATTACCGTCATCCTCGAAAATAGGTCGGGTGAAAACACGTCAAATTCATCGACTTGCGTAGCACCACACCCGAGGATATCGAGGCAACGAACAGTCAAAGGCGTTGCTCTAGGTTCACCAATGTAGTGCTTGCACCTCTGACCGTTCACTCGAAACGGTTTACCGCTATAACCGTGAAGTTCTAGAATGCCTCCAGGAATGATTTGGAGAATCTCGAAGGGGCCGGACCAACGTGTCCTCAACTTTCCAGGAAACAAATGTAGCCTAGAATTGTATAGAAGAACTTGTTCGCCGACTTGAAATTCTCTCTTCTTAATCTTAGCATCGTGGAGTAGCTTCATCCTATCCTTACTAATCCTGGCACTTTCATAGGCCTGGAGTCTGAATTCGTCCAGCTCGTGTAACTGCTGCAGTCGATGTTTTCCACAAGATTGGGAATCAAAGTTCAGAAACTTTGTAGCCCAATAAGCTCTATGCTCTAATTCGATAGGCAGATGACATGGTTTACCATAGACCATTTGATATGGAGATGTACCCATAGGAGTTTTATAGGCAGTTCTGTAAGCCCAAAGTACATCATCCAACTTCAAACTCCATCTTTTCTATGACTATTCACCGTCTTCTCCAGATTTTCTTGATGCTTTGGTTGCTCCTTTCAACCTGACCACTAGTCCGGATGATATGGTGTGCCTGTCTTATGACGGACACCATACTTTTCAAGGACTTTCTCCAGGGGTCGGTTGCAGAAATGCGTCCCTTCATCACTCGATCAAGGCACGTGGACATCCAAACCTCACGAAGATATTCTTTTTAGAAATTTCATGACCGTTTTATGATCATTGTGAGGAGTGGCTTGAGCCTCCACCCATTTAGACACATAGTCCACGCAGACTAAGATGTATTTATTACATGCAAGATGATGGGAATGGTCCCATAAAATCGATACCCCATACATCAAAGACTTCGCATTCGAGGATGGGTTTCAAAGGCATGTCAAAACGCGCCTTGTCGTGAGTACCGGTTCTTTGGCACCTATCACAAGCTTTACAAAAGCTTCGTGTCCTTAAAGATCGTAGGCCAATAGAAACCGGATTGGAAGATCTTAGCAACGGTTTTCCACGGACCAAAGTGACCTCAGGTGGGTCCACTGTGGCATTGCTCAATGACATCACGTTGCTCGATTCGGAACACATCTCCTAAGCCAACCATCTTTCTGGATCCTAAAAGATAAGGTTCATCCCAAGCGAAGTATTTCAAATCGAGAGAAGAACTTTTTCTTCTCCCGATAAGACATTTACG
This sequence comes from Gentiana macrophylla, assembly GCA_026214975.1. Taxonomy (NCBI): domain Eukaryota; kingdom Viridiplantae; phylum Streptophyta; class Magnoliopsida; order Gentianales; family Gentianaceae; genus Gentiana; species Gentiana macrophylla. The sequence continues at coordinate 77,632,239 of CM047810.1, forward strand.
GATCGAGATAACGGGCATGAAGGTAATTTACTATGGAAGAATACCATGGAACATCGGAGGACAACCGTCTATCAACATGATGTTCTCTGCAGGAAAGTAAAGATCTATATCATCTGGATCATCCTTTTCCTCACTTAACATTCTAGAAACGTGATCACCACTCGTTTTCACCGCCTTTTTGTCCTTAATTTGAGCGTCAAACTCTTGTAGGGTCAATATCCAGCGTAGTAAGCGCGGCTTGGCTTCTTTCTTAGTCATCGAGATACCGCCAAGCGGCGTGATCGATCCACACAATCACTTGAGCTCCTAACAAGTAACTCACGGAACTTGTCCATAGCAAAAACTACGGCCATTAGTTCCTTTTCGGTAGTGGTATAGTTAACTTGAGAGGATTCAATGTGTGATCAAGCGTAATAGATAGGTGGAACTTCCTTGATCTTTTGCCCTAGCACAAAGACCAACAACATAGTTTGATGCATCGCACATAAGCTCAAAAGGTAGGTTCGATCGGGGCGATATAAGAATTGGAGCGAGATATTAAACGATCCTTAAGCTCCTCAAGCGCTTGCTTGCGGCTCTCATCAAAATTAAACTCAACGTCTTCCTTCAAGAAAGTGGGCGGGGCTTGGCTATCTTGGAGAAGTCTGAATGAATCTTCACGTAGAAACCGACATGTCCAAGAAAACCTCTAACTTCACGCACATTCTTAGGATAGCTCATCTTCTCGATAGCTTCCACTTTTGCCCTGTCAACTTCTATACCCTTGGCGGAGATTTTGTGGCCAAGAACTATTCCTTCATCAACCATGAAATGGCATTTTTCCCAATTAAGTACTAAGTTCTTTTCCACACATCTGGATAACACTTGATCAAGATTGTCAAGGCAAACATCAAAAGACTGACCAAAGACCGAAAAATCGTCCATGAAAATCTCCATACACTTTTCTACAAGCCCGTCAAAGATAGCTAACATACATCACCGAAATGTAGCGGTGCATTGCGAGAGACCAAATGGCATTCGCTGTGCGCGAATGTACCATAAGCGAGGTAAGGTGGTATTTTCTTGGTCAATTTGGATCAATGGGTATCTGGAAGTATCCCGAATATCCATCTAGGAAGCAATAGAATCGTGTCCCGCCAGGCGCTCAAGCATCCGGTCAATGAATGGAAGGGAAAGTGATCTTTCATAGTTATCTCATTGAGCTTCCGATAATCGATCACGGACTCAGTAACCAAATGACAAGTCTCAATGCAATTTCCTCTCCCTTCTCATTCTTCTCAATCGTAATTCCACCTTTCTTGAGGACTACTTGAGTCGGGGAAACCCATTCACTATCCGCGATGGCATAAATGATTCCCATGTCCAGAAGTTTGATGATTTCCTTTTTAACGACTTCTTGCATATGAGGTTGAGCCTCCTCCAGGGTCATCGTACACATTTGGCACCCTCATTCGTCTTGATCTTATGCATACAAATGTCCGAGATATCCTCTGATATCTCCTACTTGCCAACCAAAAGCTTTTTCATTCTTCTTCAAGACGTTGATTAATTTCATTTCCTCTAACCGAGACAGCTTGGCAGATATATTCAATGGAAGCTTGTCACCTTCTCTTAAAAACACATACTTAAGATGTTTAGGCAACGGCTTCAACACCAAATCTGCGGGGGGGTCTTATAAACTCGACTTGAGATCTCCACTTTTCAACTCAATATCACTGAGTTTACTCTGTGGTCCCACTGCCAAAGCTTCTCCTTCTAACAATTCTTCCTCAAAATCAATTGCTAATTGATCTAGATTTACCACACCATGAGTATTTAAATTATCAACCAATCGCTCATATTCAACCTTCTCTGACCATGATGACTTGCTTATCCACATAATCGGTGAAATCATCCGTCATATAATCAATGGAAAAGCCGGTTGGAGGGCAGAGGGTACTTGAATGGACTTTAAGACATTGTAACTCACCTCTTGGTCACCAACTTGGATAGTCACTTGCCCACCATCGCAATCGATAAGGGCTCTGGTCATAGATAAGAAAGGTCTCCCAGAATCGGGGGGCGTTTTCATCTTTCTCCATATCTAAGACATACCAATCATTTGGAAAGGTAAATCTATCAATCAAACCAAAATGTCGTTCGGGATCCTGAAGCTTTCTTAGAAGATCTATCCGCTGGTGTAAACTCATAGTAGTGGGTTCTAGAAGGCTTTGTAAACCGAGCCGCTTTGCATCTGAGACATTGGCATAAGGCTTATAGAGGCACCTAGATCACACAAAGAATTAGGGAAGACTAGACCTCCCATTAACACCGTAAGTACTGAACTTGCCAGGTCACCACCTTTTAATTGGTAAGTCTTCATAATTAATCATGGAGCAATCCTCACCAATTTGCCTTTCCATGCCTGCTAACTTCTTTTTCAAGACAAAACATCCTTGATGAATTTTGTATACGTAGGCATCTCAACCAAGACATCTGATAATGGAAGATTTACCTGAGTATTTTTCAACAGGTTCAGAACCTTTTCGTACTTTTTGTCCTCAATCAAGTGAATGTTGCTCTTTCTCGGCGGAAATGGAAGCTTCTTAAGGTCACTCTCAGAAAAGGCTTTCCTTGAGGATGCACTTACAGCTTTGTCTTCCAGATCTTTCCATCGAACAACTTTTTCAGATTTTTTTGTAGTCAGGGGGTCAGCCTCCTGACTTTCGCTTGCTCTTTCAGTCCTCAAGGGATCAGCCACTTGAGGATCCTCAACTTCTTCACCTCTCAAGGGATCAGCCACCTGAGTCTTTCCTTGCAGTTGAGGGGAGTGTAGGTGCTCAGCTTCCCCTCATGCCTTATCAATGGCAGGAGGGGCTAGTGGTTTCCCTGATGGGAAGGACCACTAACACTTCTGAGGTTCATTGCACTGGCCTCTTCTTTACCATATTGAATTGATGGCACGAGGTCGGTACATGGGCCTTTGTTCAAGTCAGCTTGAGCAACTTGACCTCCCTTTGGATTCTTCTCGGTGAAACTGGTGCCACCTGGGGTCTAAAGCTAAGCTGTTCACCAGGTTGCCCAATTTGTCTCTCTAGATTCTTCATTGATCTACTTTGCTCCTCCAACTTAGCTTCAAGATTGTTAGGTAGGAAGAGCTTTGAGAGTTTTGGAAACTTGAAGAATAGGGTGGTGGGCCGACTTTGGATCATGAGAATTAGAATTGGCGGGCCAATTCTGATTGAACCTTTGAGTAGGATTTGAAATTTTTGAATTTTGGTTCTGATTAAACCCAGGGTTTCTATTGAAATTCTGATTTGAATTAAAATTCGAATTAGGATTGAAATTTGAAGATGGATTAAACCCTTGGTTTTGGAAATTATTCTGGCCAGGAAACCGATTGAACCTTGGAGTTCTGGCCATAGAATGCATTCACTTCCGCATTCTGTCCGTTCATAGGACATAATTTAGAAGTGTGCCCCACCTCGTCACAATTCTGATGTGACTTGATTGTACTGTCCATAATCATGAACAGCATTCACTTGATAAGGTGCAGGGGGATTAAATTGACACTGGCCATTCATATGGCCAGTCTGACAGCAATTTTCAAAGTACAGAACCTGAGGGTTCTGTGGAAAAGAAGAAGTTTGATTTATCGGATTTGGAACTTGAGATGGTGCCATCTGCTTTTGCAGCATGGCGATTAAACTTTGCAAATTGACTTCCTCAACCTTGGGAGGAGGAGGTGCTTGGATTGCTTGATAAGAGGGGGCATAGTTATACTTTGCAATGTCCTCAAACAGTGCCCATCCCTCTTCAGGTGTTTTCTTCAGAAATGCCCCACCAGAAGAACTATTGACCATGCCCTTGGTGAGCTCGGTCAATCCACTGAAGAATGTATTGACTTGCCTTTCCAGTGGCAAGCCATGGTGGGGGCATTTACGCAGAAGAGACTTAAACCTTTTCCATGCCTCGAAGAAAGATTCATTTTCCTTCTGATAGAATGTGAAAATTTCATTCAGACACTGGGCTGTCTTTGACGGGGGAAAATATTGACTTAGAAATTCTTTTTCAAGTCCGGCCCCGGTAGTGATGGATTCAGAAGGGAGAGAGTGATACCACTCCTAGCCTCTCCTTCAAAGAGAAAGGAAACAGCTTTAAGCTTGATCGCATCCTCACTTACTTCTTGGATGCGGGTGGTACCGCGTATCTCTAAGAACGCATGTAAGTGGGTATCGCGGATTTTCGATTTGGTAGCCATGAAAAATTGATGCATCTTTGCATCATCCGGATGAGTCCTGGCTTGAGTTTGAATGTGTGAGTTGTAATGGCGGGCAAGACTATAGCCGGGTTGACAGTGACTGCACCAGGCATGGCGTAGTCTGCCAACGTACGTCGATCTTCTGCCGCCATTATTACTATTTCTTCGATCTCTTTTATCAAATTCCATTCAATATCTTGATCGGCTGAACTTCCTTCGTCCGAAGGATCGGTAAAACGAAGTTTCCGCCTATTTGGTCGGACTATGGTCCACTCGAGGTCAGGTGAAAAGAGTAATGGTCCTTTCTGACTTCGAGTTTGCATAAATCGAAACCCAACTCAAGGTATTGAACCTAAAAACTAAAGAAATTAAAACCTTAACTAAAAGATTAAAAGCCTAAGAGAGGAAAAGAAAAGAGAGGAAGAAAGGAAATAAATTTTTTTTAAGAAAGGAAGGGTTAGACGGACGTCCAGATATTTGGACGGGCGTTTGGATGTCAAAACGCTAAATGCAGGCAAAAAAAAAAAAAAAAAAAAATTGGGCCAGGCGTTCAAAATATTTGGGCCTTCGTCTAAGTTGAAAAATTGATCTGAGATGATATTTTTCCGTGTGGACGGGCGTTTGATGAACCAGGCGCCCGTTCGGTAGCGGAAAAAATAAGAACAGAAGCAGAAAATTGCAGAGACAGATAGAGGAGAAGAAAAACTAATCACAAAACCTTAAACCCTAAATTTAAAACCCTAATATCCTAATAACCTAGACAATTATTAACTAAAAACAGGGAAAACTAAAAACAAAAACTAGGCAACCGTCCGGTTCCCCGGCAACGGCGCCAAAAACTTATCACGGATTTTTATCTAACAAAAAATAAACAAGTAATAATCCGGTTAACCTCAAGTATAAGGATCGTAGTAATAGTGGTTAATGCCGGGTCGATCTTACGGGGAACTAGACTGTTGTTAATCCTAGCTTTTGTTTTAACTAACTATGTCACGAAAACTAAACAAGGAATTATACTAAACAAATATGCAGAAAACTAAACTAGACAGAGGCTGAACACCAATGCTAGGAAAGATACGGGTAACGAACTTATTAACTAAACTAAACTACGTGCAAAAAGTAAACTAAATTAAAGCTAAACAAAACTCAAGTTGCAAGGATTTAAAATCAAATTATAAAAGGCAAACGAGGATTGATCCACCTATCAACATGTATTGATCTCCTATCTCGATTATATGTGGTATTTATCTAGGTTGTGATTCACCTTACCTAAACATGAACCCTAATTCCTTAGGTAATTCATCTTTTAACCTAGTATCTTCCAATGCTAGATTAACGCGTTTTAAGATCGAAGGTGTCAACTTTTACGTTTAAATCTAGTGATTAGACTTATTAACTTCCGTTATTATAAATCTAAGGACTATTCTTATCTATGGTGATCTAAAGGTTAATCATGACTTCCATCAATCATAAACATAATCATACATGCAAATCTTCCGATATAAACGCAATTAAACATGGATAAACATAAATAAGAAACAACCTTAATAAATCACTCACAGTATAATCGAAACACAGAAATCAATCCAAGTTGATGGCTTCACAATTCTCGTTTGAAAGAAGCTTTAGCTCCTGAGCATCCTCAGCAACTCAGTTTTGCAGAAAAAAGAACATAAAACTGCTCTAAACTAATCTAATTTAAAGTTGCAGAAAAGTGAAAGGAAAAGAAGTAAAACCGCAGCCTTAGCCGCCCCTAGGGTTTAGGGTTTGTATAATGTCGAATTGTCGTTCATATGTGCGAAAATAGGCAGGTATTTATAGAGGTTAAAGTCGGTTCTGGCTGAGTCGGCGGACGGACGAGCGTTCAGTCTGGTGGACGCTCGTTCACTTTCTTGAACTCTCTTCAGACGCTCGTCCGTCCTCGATTCAAACTCTCGATGTCTTTTGGCACCTTGGGCGCTTTCGTTCGACATTTCGAGGCGCCCGTTTGATCTGGACGGAGTATGGACTGAGTATAGACGCTCGTTCAGGGTGACTTGAAGGTGATTTCTTCATATTTATCTCTTTTTCTTCACTCCACTTGATCATTATCTCTTTCTTCAATCACTTAGCTCGAATTTTAATTTCTTTAAATCATCATTTGAGCCTTATAATTGCACCTATAACACATGGAAAATGTCGCATAAGCGTAATAGAGTCCATATAATCATAATTTCACCATAAAACCACATGATTATATCAATATTGCGATTAAGTCTTTAAAAACATCGTTTGCTCAATATTTCAATATAAGACCTATTTATTATGCAAATTATACAATTAAGAGGGAAAATATCATAAAATATACTCTTAATAACCATAGAATTTCACCCTTAACACTACTCGTGTTGCTCGTTATGCTGATTTGTTTGCAAGGGTATTCCTACGACTAAGAGAGCGAGGGTGAGTGCAAACACGAGAGTTGTGAGGTACCAATGGCATTGCCACCATTTCGTGGTACACGTGATGGCGATGCATATTTTGAGTGGGAAGCTATGTTGGAGCAGATTTTTGCATGCCATACATATTCGGACAAGAAGAAGTGTGATCTTGCACAACGTGGTTTCACTGGAAATGCTATGGCATGGTGGAAAGAATTAAATTTTTTGAGGCGTATGCATGGGGAACCAGTGGTTAGTACTTGGACTGAAATGAAAAGAGAAATGAAGCAACGTTTTGTGCCCCGTCATTACTTGAATGAGGTTGAAGCGTCCAAAAATGTGGAAAATGAGTTAGTTGATCGAAATGAAACTCACAAAATGTTAGAAGAGATGGGTAGGACTCTTGAGAAGTTGATGCGACAACTAGAGGAATGCGGTGAGTGTTCGGCGCAGCAGCTGCGGGAAAGTGAACTGTATTGGGAGAACATTCTGGGGAATGAGGCCAAACGGCAAGCTAAACGTAAGAAAGCAAAAGCATTAGTTGCAGAGAAAACCGTAGAGGTTGTTAGTACTAGTGAGGCGGAGTTGAAAAATGAGGAGGGTGCACATGTGGCAGAAGTAGTTGAGAGTGCTGAGGCATTAGTTGTGGACGAGATAGATCACATTGATGAGCCATTTATTGTCGGCCAAAGTGAGAGTAATGTTGAGCGTGCAGAATCAGTTGTGGATGAGATAGTTGCAGAGGGACATGAGCATGTGGAGGAGACTAATGGTGCGCATAGTCTTAAATTGGAGGTTGAGGAAATTGTGGCGAATGAGGTGGTTTGTCCTACTTTACCGACCACGTGTTCGAGTTCTATTTTGTCTTCTGTGCAGGTACATGAGGATCATCCACGCGAGGTGGAAACCGGGCTGTTGGATATATGCAATGCAGCCCCTCTATTTCCTTTGGTTTCTCGTTATCTAGATCATAGTAGTGGCAAACCGGAGCATATTTATCATGATCCGTATTTTGAGATTGTTGACGCCCCTTTGACTACAATTTGCTCTAAGTCTTGTCTTGTTCCTTCACGGGCGGTAGTCCATAGGTTGCTCCACTCAAAGTCCCACTATATGGCTGGTACAATTTTGATGCCTGACTCCACAACAAAGCATGCCGTTGACAAGAATATATTTCTTCGACTCATATTTGATCCCGGTGTTCGTTTGGTGATCTTTTGGCTTGGTGCACGTTTTATTGGTGATGCAGCTCATTTTTATGACGTTCTATTGATTCGAGGACGAATCCTTTCGAACCGGGAGGGAATGATGTGATCCAGTCCAAGCAAGTTGAAGACCAGCCCATAAAATGCACTATCTATATTATTGGGCTTGATTTAATTTATTACTGTTTCTTTATGATGTTTTCAGCAGTAAAAGGCCAAAAGCCCATTAGGGGAGTTGCCTATATGATAGTATATTGGGTTAAGTATTTGTTTTTAGCAAATAAAAGCCATTTGGGCTTCAAATAGTCAAGTTAGGCCCACTAGAAAATAAAGTGACGAAAATTACTAAGTAATTTGTCCCACATTGCTTAGGAAGTTATTTGTCTATTATTTTGTAGCCTATATAAAGGCATTCTACTTGTAATACTAACAACAACATTATTATTGAAATTCAGTTAAAACTTTTGCTTAAGTCGAGTCGGCTTGGTCAATCACTTGCGAGTGAGTTTTCTCTTTGTCGTAGAGAAGACACCCCTTTCAAGAACGAATCAGCATCGCGAGCGAGACGTTATTTATTCTTGGCCTCAGTCCTAGGTCGGAGACGCTAGGTCTAGGTTTCCTTAGCTCGTCATTGATCCTTTAGTCAATTCCTGGGATCATATCGCGTCATATGGCCTCTGACCTCTTAATTATAAGCACGTGGGCTAAATATCAGGGATTACTCTGCGTCGAGCCCCCGAGGCCATTATGGCCCGAATCAGCGGACTTCGACTTCCGTTGCCGCGACCGACATGCGGTGGGTGACTCGAGAGAGTCAGGCCGATCTCCTACCCGGGGTTTTAGTTCTGCCTAGGGGTGTAAACGAGCCGAGTCGAACTGAGTATTGCTCTAAACGAATCGAGTATTTTAAAATATTATTGAGTACGAGTATTTCGAACTCGAGCTCGAGCTGAGATTTAAGGAAGTTTTACAAACTCGAGCTGAGCTCGAGTTTTCTATCGAGTTTATCGACTCTAATAGGTTATGAAATTTAACTCAAAAATAATTTAAATATCACATGGTAAAAGCAAAAAAATGTCATTTTGCGATGTTTATTATATGAATTTTCTTATTAAAGATGCAAAGAATTGATGTATACCTTGGACCCCTAACAATGAAATTGTTAAGAACCCTAAGTAATACAATGAATATCCCGAAATAAAAAGGAAAATAGAATTAGATGAAAGAAAAGACTTGAGCAAAAGTAGTTTAACTCAAGGATGAGACTAGAAGAACCAATGGCTATGAAGAAGCCAAGACCCTTCTAATGATCCTTAAACCAAAGACTACAATGAAACACTTTAAGCTATGCTCACAAACTTAAAATGCACTTAACAAAAGTTGAAAAAACTCTAAGAGAAAACTCTCAATATGATTATAATTCAAGGTGTCAAATACATATGGTGTGCCCCTCCTTTTATAGGCTAAGGATGTTGGCATTTTATTTCCTTGAAAATAAAAATAAAATAAAAAAATGTAAAATAAAAATGAACCTAGTCACCTTTTATGTCTAGGTGAAAAAGAAATAAAAATAATTCCTAAAATAAAAGAAATCTTCAAATCAATCATTAGTAAATAATCCCCAATCAGTTGATTGATTATCTACCAAAATTAGGTGAAGATTTGATGAAATCAATCATCATAAGACTACTAATTTCGTGCTATATGGCCTTGGTAGGCTTTATTGGGCGCTAATATTAATAATAAGACTTCAAATAAATAGAAAATAGCCAAAAGTCCATCTTCGTTTCTCTTGAATTCTTGATCCATGCTCTTTGGCCCAAATGTGTTAAAATAATCAAAGTAAGAAATCATTCTCTTCATTTGTACATGTACTTCATCACATTGGGCTTCTCTTAGATGATAATAGTCAACATGGTGACAAGTGGATCGTTGAAAATGTGCAAGTCCACGAGAATATGCAAACTTGCGAATTTAGCCGAATAAAGGACAACTTGTATCCGCTTAATGAACCGACCCTTGATACTTATGAGTAACCTTAAAATTATCAAAATAAATGATAAATTAAAGTTCCATAAGTTTTCCACATTTAATGGAATGCGAGATCTCATGCAAATCACTTGATATAAGTCTTAGGCGGTTAACGATCATCAATGTGAAATCGTGGACCATAAGAGCTGTGTAGAAAATGATGATGGCTTGATGGTCCTCCATCATATCCTCCCTTTGAAAAGATTCGTCCTCGAATCCAAAACATCATGGAGAATCAATCGTCATCAAGATCCCGCCAACCACAACCAACAAAAACAACCAAGCTAGAACAAAAGATTAGTAGATTAGTCCTTCTAACTTTGTGTTTAGTATTCTTCTCCAATGTAAATTTATTCCGCAGAAATAATTTCCTCTATCATTCACAAGGAAATGAAGTAAATTTACTATCTTATTCCTTGCAAAAATTTCATCCAGACAAACTTTCAAAAACCTCTCCTTTTAAGCAAACTTACTCTCATTTTCTTATCAAAACTTCACACATCCATAAGTTATCTTGACAAAAGTATAAAGCATCGAGTTACAGAAGTTATCTTGACTAAGCACAACATTTTATATAGTAAACGACTAAAATAAAGATGATATGCTTGACTTGCACTTTCTTTCTCACAAAATCAATTAAATCATTTTTGCCAAATGTACCCTCATTTTCATCACATTCCATTCTCTCAATAAAAGAACATGTATTGGACAATTGAGAGACATGCAAATTGCTATCACTAAAATGATGAGAATTAAAGATAATTTCATTATCACTTAGAAACGGATCTAAATAATTATAAAAAATTCTTAAGTCTTTTATTTTCATATAAATCTCATCTTTATCTCCACAATCACCAACAAGAGATGTAGATTCTTCAATCTGCATAGGACATGATTTACCAACAAAAGGCTGCATTTCAATCACATCAAGACTTTCACTCACATCAACATCTTCCAATTGAATCCTTTCACGAAAATCAGAATAAAGTGCTTCATGTTCCATTTGAAAAAATTCATTATTATAAATATGAAAATTATTTTGGCCAATGGAATCATTTACACTCGATTCTTCCACATCAAACAAAGGATTGTCATACCACTTGATTTCAAGATTTTCAACATTTAATTCTGAACACACATGAGATCCATTCTCAACCATATAATTTGTTGGATCCATTTCCAAATCATGCTCGCAATTTCCATTCAAGGCATCAAAATCAGATTTAGATTCATTCACATTGCATCCCATGTCATTATCATGCACCATTGTTTCAACAAATTCATTTGTTTGGCTTAAACATTTCAAAGATGATTCTTTTCTTGAGTTAGCCATTTTTAATTGAGTTTCAAGAACTTGTTGATTATTCAAGGAAGTTAGTATAATGGTGTTATTACTTTGTTTAAATCGAAACCTGTTAAGTTTACCATCATACTTAGCTCGCTTTTCCTTTGACCAAGGTTTGCCCAAAATTATATGACAATTAAGCATAGGGATGACATCAAATAAGTTCTGATCATGGTAAGTCCTAAGAGAATATGAAATCACAACTTGCTTTGAAACCTTAATTTCCTCAAACTCATTAAGCCCTTGTAGACTATATGGGTTTGGATGATCAAAAACTTTCAAATTAAGCTTTTCTACAGTTTCTTGGCTTACCACATTAGATTCACAAGTATTATCAATTCTTACCAAACAGATTCGGTCCATCACCATGAATCTTGTATAGAACTCTTCAGTTTGCAAAGAATCAACAGACTCCACTTCTTTAACCTTACTCATAACCACTTGTTCATGGTTCAAGTGTTGCACACTTTCACCAACTCCTGCTCACAATAAACCAAAGAGGAAGCATTTTTAAAATTAGAAATCCTCACATCCTCACAAGATTTTTCTTTTTCGACTAAATTTCCTCCCTCAAAATCTCTCGGATTTTCAACTTTATTTTCTCCCTCCTCATTATTCTTTTCAATTTCTTTTTCCCTTTTTTTTAATTTTCTTGTTCTCTTCCGATTCAACCCATGTCTTTTCCAAATCAAGATTTTGTACATCATTTTGTGCAAAATTTGTAGCTCTAGAACAAAAAGAATCATGAGAATTACAATAAGTATTTTTGGCATTTCTTATGTGCTTATGATCAGTAACTGGATCACTATATTGTTTCCTCAAAGTAGGACATTTATGATCGCAATGCCCATAATTATTACAAATAAAACAATATAAATCTCTAGTTTTAAAGGAACTAGAAGAATGATATTTACAAGTTGTTCCCTTTTTGGTCTTAAAATTTTGATCATAAGTATTAGGAGTTTTAGATCTCCTTTTACTGATATCAAAAAATTTTATAGAATTGTAATTAGGATTTCCCCAAGAAAAGGAAAGATAATGTGACATTATTTTTTTTATTTACAAAGAAAGGAAAAAATAAATATAGACAAAAAGAAAATAAAAATCCTCACTTTCACTCTTTATTTGGGTGATTGATGATTCAGTCTGCCTTTTCTCTCCCCTCTTATAGACTCACCACACAATTGCCTTTTACCGCTCTTTCTCAATTAGAGTATTAAACGATTAAAAAGTGCACAATAATATGTTTGCAATGCTCTGTGAATCACTGTATCCTTAGTCCTCAAATCACAAGAAGAGAAGGCTAGGATGGATTCAAAAGAAAAGACAAAATGATAGAGTACATGTGGAAGAGACCAAAGATGTAACAGACTTGGGGCACCTTTTGAGTGACTGACCCTTTATATGACTTTTTTTTTTTAATAGTTTTTTTTTGTTTGACTCAAAAAAACTCTGAAGAACTTGGATTAGATCAGATTATCTCCTTTTAATCGATGCCTAAATGATTAGCACTTCAATTGGAGTTCGGTAACAACTTCTTCGATTTTGTCGAGAAATTCAGCCCTGCACTTATTGGCACGTGCAGCCCAAACAAAAACGAATTTCAACTGGAAGCAAAAAGGAAATTTGTAGAATAATGAGTTATGTAGATGATACCCAAAATTCAGATTTTTTTAGACTTTTATAGGTTGAAAAAACAATCGTTTCTTGTCAACTAACTCAATCTGTCAAAATTTTCCAGAATTGTAGCAGTGACTTATTTCGCCGATTGTGATCAAACTATGACGAATATGGAAACACCCAAAAGATGAAAGTTGTAGAACAGGAAATTTCCTATCATACCACCAATTTTCAATGAATTTCGAATTTTGTAACCCACTCAAACGAAATTCGAAAGAAGATCTACTGCTGCAGAATTTCAGAACAGAGTATTCTATGTTGCAATGCAGTTTTCAGTATGATCTGATTCGAATTTTGAGATACAATAAAAAGAGAAAATGTAGATCTATTGGTGATTTATTTGTGATAAAAATTCAGATTTTTTTGAGGTTTTATGAATATTAAACGAATTGAAACAAAGCGGGTGTCAAATCAAAGAACACCAAAACAAATGGATTGAACCATTTGCTCTGATACCAACTGATGTATACCTTGGACCCCTAACAATGAAATTGTTAAGAACCCTAAGTAATACAATGAATATCCCGAAATAAAAAGGAAAATAGAATTAGATGAAGGAAATGACTTGAGCAAAAGTAGTTTAACTCAAGGATGAGACTAGAAGAACCAATGGCTATGAAGAAGCCAAGACCCTTCTAATGATCCTTAAACCAAAGACTACATTGAAACACTTTAAGCTATGCTCACAAACTTAAAATGCACTTAACAAAAGTTGAAAAAACTCTAAGAGAAAACTCTCAATATGATTATAATTCAAGGTGTCAAATACATATGGTGTGCCCCTCCTTTTATAGGCTAAGGATGTTGGCATTTTATTTCCTTGAAAATAAAAATAAAATAAGAAAATGTAAAATAAAAATGAACCTAGTCACCTGTTATGTCTAGGTGAAAAAGAAATAAAAATAATTCCTAAAATAAAAGAAATCTTCAAATCAATCATTAGTAAATAATCCCCCAATCAGATTGATTGATTATCTACCAAAATTAGGTGAAGATTTGATGAAATCAATCATCATAAGACTACTAATTTCGTGCTATATGGCCTTGGTAGGCTTTATTGGACACCAATATTAATAATAAGACTTCAAATAAATAGAAAATAGCCAAAAGTCCATCTTCGTTTCTCTTGAATTCTTGATCCATGCTCTTTGGCCCAAATGTGTTAAAATAATCAAAGTAAGAAATCATTCTCTTCATTTGTACATGTACTTCATCACATTGGGCTTCTCTTAGATGATAATAGTCAACATGGTGACAAGTGGATCGTTGAAAATGTGCAAGTCCGCCAGAATATGCAAACTTGCGAATTTAGCCCGAATAAAGGACAACTTGTATCCGCTTAATGAACCGACCCTTGATACTTATGAGTAACCTTAAAATTATCAAAATAAATGATAAATTAAAGTTCCATAAGTTTTCCACATTTAATGGAATGCAGATCTCATGCAAATCACTTGATATAAGTCTTAGACGGTTAACAATCATCAATGTGAAATCGTGGACCATAAGAGCTGTGTAGAAAATGATGATGGCTTGATGGTCCTCCATCAAGAATAATTCATCGAGTCTTAAATTAGATTATTAATGTAAAGTATTTGAAGGACAACAAAAGATATAAAATCGTCGAAAACAATAGAATTTGACAACATAATTACAATCATTACAAATATAAAGATATATAAACATTTTATAATAATATATATGTATGTATATGTGTATAAATATTCATATATGCTTATATCAATATATATTCGAGCTTGCTCGCGAGTAGTCGAGTCGAGTATTGCGTTGCTCGAGTATCGAGCGTTTAATCTTCGAGTCGAGTCGATTTCGAATTCAAACTGATTTTAACCGAGTCGAATCAAGTTTTGGCTCGAGTCGATCTCGAACTACTCACGAGTAGCTCGGCTCGTTTACAGCCCTAGTTCTGCCCTTAGGGTTAGGGTGGAGCTCCAGGCCCTTTATGTTTATATTTTGCCATCTTTATTTATTGTTTGATTAATGTGGGGGTGACACGTGACCGTCTTATCAGGACCGTCGATATTGGTTACCTAAGTGGGGGCATTTATATATGATGTAGTCATATAGGACTGGGCCGATTTAATTTGAATTTCTCATATAATTCCGTGATTGAGAAATCTTATTAAATCACAAGAGAATCATATATGGATTAACCTTAATCCTGAAGTGATTGCAGACGCCTGCTTGTTTTAAGATAGGGTTTGATGTGTTCATTAAGGATTGCTAAGAGGCGCGGTCCGAATCACTTTCACGTTGGCACTATTCTGGAATGAGTGAGGAGTGTGTGTCTCACAGAAATGAAATTCATTCCTTCCTGCGGGAAGTAGAAAGACAATCCCCTTATTTGTTGATCCTAGAAACTGATCGATCGGCTGAGTTCGTATTGGTTATGAACTAATTGATCACTAGTGGGTTAATGGTAAATAAGGATAAGATGTAATGAAGAAGGTTTACGGAAATAATCCCGCTTCGTTACGGATAGTCTATGGAGGGTTAGTCTCTATGTAATGATTATATCAATGGACACTTACTGACTCGACTTTCTGAGAATAAGTTATATCTATAATCGATAGAATTCAGTTTCGGATTTATGGTGGCGTAATTCCGGAATTAATAAGTTGAGTAGAAATGTTCTGTTCGATGAATATTTTATTCAATTTATTGTAGCTTCTGATTATAGGTCCATGGTCCCCGGGTTGGCTCCTAACACGCGAGTGAATTCTCGTATTTTAGAACCTCGAGAATAAATTAAATAGTTGGTCAATTTAATTAATATGCAAATATTATTTATTTGGTAAATAATATGTAAAATAAATAAAATATTTTCTATTATCCCAAATGGCATAAAAATGACCCATATTATTTGATTTTGGGAAAAGAAATTTTCTCCTAATTAATTATAATGTGGATAATGTAATTATTTATGTGTTAAATAATTATAAGTAAGAAATTAGTTTTCTTATTGGATAAATAGGAAATTTATTTTCCTATTGGATAAATGTTTTATTTTTCTAAAAGGAAAAGATAAATTTGTGTGTAAAATATAAACTCCCAAATTATTAGTTATTATCCTATATAAAGAGAGTTTCTCCCAACACAAAATGGTTAACAATCCAACCCCATTTTTCATAAAAAGGGACGCCACCTTTTGGAAAAACAAAGGGGGAAATTTTGTTTTCTTGTCTTAGCCATTTGGAGAAGAAAAACTAGTGTTTTTCTAAAGCATATTCGAGGAGGTTCTACTACGAGGATCGACGTCCACCAGTCGTCGCTTGAAGATACAATCCGGAAGATCACGTCTTCTCTCCGGTTGGGTAAATCTACTAACTTTCATGTAAATTATTAATTATTATGTGAATCATATTAAAATCGAAAAACGAATTTTAATTCATAGCTTCTGCTGTGCATGATCGAGTGTCTCGATCGGTGCTGTGAATCAGATCTGATGATCCAATTATGGATCGGATCCGGATTCGGGTTTTTGTATATCCAACACATAGCCAATTTCAGTTAAGGCATTGGTAAGTTTCATTGCCTACTATCTTGTTTAAATCCATAAAGGGACTTAACAAGCTTACACATTTGATTTTTCTTGGTTTGATAGCCTTGAGGTGGCCTCATATACACCTCTTCATGTAAATTTCATGAAGAAAGGCATTATTTACATCAAGTTGATGTAAGAACATGTTTTTAGCTGCTGCAACTGCAAGAAGAGTTTTGGTGGTTGTAACTTTAGCTACCGGGGGGGGCGGAATTCTTCATAGTCTCTGCCAAAGGTTTGTGTGTGCCCGTTTGGGACCAACCTGGCTTGGTATCTTTCTATGGATCCACCAGCCTTATGTTTTACATTGTAAACCCATTTACACCCTATTGGCTTATTGCCAGGAGGAAGATCCATTATCTGCCATGTCATTGTAGCTTATAAGGCATCAATTTCTTTTTGCATAGCCTCTCTCCATTCAGAATGTAGGACATCTTGATTAGAAGTTTATGGTTCTTTGATTGTATCTGGAGAGAACAAACTTTTCGTGTGAATCAAAAAGGTTTGTATAGCTCAAATTGTCTTGAAAAGTGTGTGGAGTATCAGTAGATACTTTATTGCACACATACTTATGTAGATAACTAGGTGTTTGTCTTTGTCTGTATGATCTTCTCATGATGTTCTGGTTATCAGAAGGTTGTGAATGATCTTGTTGTAAACACTAAAACAACTTGGTTCTGTTCTGCATGCTCTGTGAATTGACTATTTTGTGGAACAATATTAGGTTAAGCAAAATCACAGGGCAAGGTAAACAAGGATCACTTGTTTCATTTTCCTGTGCTTTGTCTAAGTAAGGAAAAACTAGTTCATGAAACATAACATTTCTGGAGATAAGGATGTCTATGTGTTTAGATCAAGTAAGGTATACCCTTTAGTATAAGTAGCTTGTCCTATATTAAGACAAGTTCTCGCCTTAGAATCACACTTTGGTTTGTTACTCTGTAAAGTGGCAGCAAAAAAAGACACCCAAAAACCTTCAAATTTGTGTACACAAGCTCAGAATTATGAAGAATGTGAAGAGGTGTTTTGCTGTTTAATAGAGGAGTAGGAGTTATATTTATCACTCTAGCAGACTGGAAAACACAAAACCCATTAAAGAGTAGGCAAACCTGACTGAATCTTGAAAGCTCGAGCCATATTTAAAATGTGTTGATGTTTTTTTCTACTATCCCATTTTGTTCATGTGTGTGCCCTCAACTAGATTGGTGTTGAAATCCCTTATTAGCATTAAATTGTGCCATTTGAATTCAAGACCATTGTCACTTCTAATTATCTTAATCGTCTTATTAAACTGAGTCTGATCATAATTGAAGAAATAAATGATCAAGGACCTTACTTCTGATTTCCCTTCATGAGCTATATCCATGTATATCTACATTTGTCATCAACTATAGACAAAAAGTAATTTTGGCCATGAACAGTGGGAAACTTATGTGGTCCCCAACTATCCATATGAATTAAATTAAAACATTGATTAACACTTGAGGTATTAATAGGAAAAGGAAGCCTCTTTTGTTTAGCATGAGGGCAGACATAATGAATAATATCATGGTAATCACAAATGTATTCAAGTTGTTTTTCAGTACACACGATCTTTGATGAGAAACATGCCATAATCAATAATGCAACAAGAAAGACTTATCGGGCTGACTAATAGAATTGTTCAGAATAATAGAAGTATCAAGTCTAGGATCAAGTCCACTCGCTCTTGAGAGAAGAAAAACCAAACTACAACACATATAACCCTCTCCTTTTCTCATCTAAACCAATCATTGACTCTAGGAAATTCTTGATGTTTACAGAGATGTTGAAACCTGCTTGGTGTGGACAAACACAGCTAGGAACAATTCTCAACAAAGCAATTTCGTCCCAAATCACTTTCATCCTCATATAGTATTGTGTTACGGTCAAGGACCCTTGTTTCAATTGATTTACTTCTTCTAATAGATCTGACAAACGGAAAACATCAGTGTTTGAATACATGTTGTTAGGAACATGTTATTATGTTTTGATGATGGCCATACTAGCTGTTATAGCAAGCCTGAAATAAGTTAGAATTCTCTGTATAAGTCTATACTTAGGGTCGACAAGTTGTATAAGTTAAGTCGACAAGTATTGTACTAGTTGGTAGGATGGCAAAGCAAAGACAGATATTCGGCAGAGTGAAGCCAGCCAAGCACCAAAGAGAGAAGTAATGAAGACTTTATGGTCTGACTTATAACCAAGGAAGTCTGTGATGACCTTGGATAAGTCTAAGTTATGTTTTAAATGATAAAACTCAAATGATCAAATATGGTGTACACTTGTCTCACCCAAATCAAGGATCGGTGAAGTTCAAAGACTCTCCAAATACTAGAACAAAGAAAAAACAATTGAATCGGTGAGTAAACTGACTTTCGGCAAAGAGAAAATAAAACAAAAAGAAGAAGTGACGGCTAAGTCAAGAGGCTCACTCGACCATTCTAGAAACGGCGAAGAGACACCTACAAGGCCGAATTGATGTACGATGAAGATTCGAGAAGATCATACATTAAATGCTCAAATCATTTAAAGGATCAATCAAGGGACGGATTATCCGCTATACGTTTGAAGAAAGAATCCGATCATCAAATTAAGGAGAATACAATTAAGGGGAATCAAGAATAAAATCAAGGATTATTCCTCATTAATATAGCCAACGGACGGAATTTCAAAAGCGAAGGTATTCAAGGCTATAAATAGAAGGCATTGTGAAAAAAGCGAGATAACATTTTTTAAGAAAGAAAAATCTAGCGAAACTCTGTCAATTTGAAAAGCCTTCTCTCACGAAATTACAAGGATACATCTAGTGATCAACTCGGACTTCAAAGCTACAAAGTCATACTCGGGCGAGGATTGATCAAGCAAGTGTGTGAATCACATTCACATCAAATCAAGCAAATCAATCGAGGCAATCGAGAAGGAGTTGAATCTGTGATAGCCGTTGAAGGATCTTGATCTTAAGGAACAAGAAGGAAAGATCGATCACACCAAGGCTGCTGCGAGTCAAGGAGTGATAGTCTTGTAGATTGTGAAGCTTGGGAAGCCAAGGACAATCATACTATTGTATCTGTGAAAACAATAGTGAATTCCTCCAATCATCACAGAGAAGAGTGGATTAAGGGATTACACCACCTCAACCACTATAAGCCTTGTGTCAATTTAATTTCTGCAATTTACTTTACAAACATTCATTTAATTTGCATACATCATAATTTGCATCTGTGTTGCATAAAACCGATTTGAAAACAATACAAGATGAAGGGACTTATCCATTGCCCAAAAGCTTTTAACTAGAAGAAGAAAAGTTTTTAAAACTCCACTATAGTCATTCACCCCCCTCTCGACTATAGTTTCACCCTTCTCTGGGACCAACAATTGGTAGCGAGCGTTGATCCTAGTATCGTAACCTGCTCGGATCTAATTTACAGTAACAAGGAGATCACATATTTTCAAAGTAGTTTTCAAATGAGTTTTTCATTCACTTTGTCATTTATATCTTCAATTGCACCGATGGATTCCTCAAACTTCTTGTCAAAAGTACACATTTTCAATGTTAATAATTTTGATGAATATAAAATAAGAATGTTATCTCATCTTGCAAAGAACTCATGAGGAGATCTTTGGATGTATTCAACTACGGCCCAATCATGATCACTCTTTGTGGTAGGCACGAGAGCGAGATCAAGAAAGGAGATAAACAAACCCAAGAAAGATTGGACCAAAGATGACGGGAGAAGAGCAAACCTAGACTTTGTAGCAAAAGATATGATCTTAAAGACTCTGTGACAACAACATGTTCATGAGAATAAAGGATTGCAAAACAACAAAGGAGATGTGGGACAAGTGGCACTAATCAATGAAGGATCCAAGCGATCAAAGAAAATAAACTATCTCATTTGCAAAACGAAGTTTGAAAATTTCAAGATGAAGGCAGTGAATCCATTGATCGGATGGACAACAGATTCTCAAGCATCATCAGTGAACTGCAACAGCTTGGTCACACATATCCCAAAAAAGAAGTATGCTTGAAGATCTTGAGAGGACTACCCGAAAGATGGAAGATCATAACATCGATGTCGGAGGAACAACAAATCTTGCAAGCAATCGACACTCGACAATCGATGTCCCAATTAAAAGCTCATGAATTCGAATTGAACGGCGAAGATGGTGCTCCGGCAGAGACACACAAAATCACCGCATTAGCCGCACTCCAAAGAAAGTAACTTTCTTTGAATGCATCAACAAAGAGACACAAGAACTAAAAGAATGTAGCTTTATTAGTTAAACGTTTTGACAGGTTTAAAAAGAAGCCATTCAAAGGAAATTCATCATCAAACAAAAAGTCAAGCTCAACCAGAGACATGAAGAAGAAAGATGATGAATACAGATGCTTCAACTGCAACAAGAAAGGTCACTTCAAGGCTGATTGTCCCAAGAAAATGACAAAGATGATGAAAAGAAGAAATACAAAGCATCCAAAAGAAAAGGAGCAAAAAGGCACTTAAGGCAGAATCCAGCAGTGAAAAGCATGAAGAATCATCTGACAATGACTCAGATGATAGTGATGAAGAAGACAGTTCAGAAAATGAAAAAGCATGCCTATGTCTCATGACCAAAGAATTGGATGAAGATAAAAGTGATAGCTCAGACACTGAGGAAACAAGCCTATGTTTAATGGCTAAAGAATCAGATGAAACTGAGGTAACATCTAGTTCCTGTTCTTCATCTAATGCATCCACATCTAACACTGCACAATCCTCTAGTCTTCCATTAGATACAGCAGACCTAGTCCAAAATCTCATGACTAAATTTGATGAAATTGAAAAGAATCATGAAATTCTGGAAAAGGAATGCAAGGATCTAAGGAAAGAGAAAAAGAGGTTAAAGAAAGAAGCTGGATAAAGCAAAAGTTTAATTAACTAGTAAGGAGACCTACTTAAATGATCAACAAAAACCGATGATCATACATCCATTATTAACGGATCGATTAAGGAAATCTCCTCACCAAAGAAGGTATCCACTTTGCACCACTAAAGGCACCACTTACAAACCCCCAAAAAGGTTTGGATCCAGATCTGGTCTTGGCTACAACAGTCAGGATGAACGTAGGAATAATGGTCAACACAATTCTAAATTGAGGACCACTAGTGGACCAAAATTTAGAAAGAGATGAACCATGTCTCCAACAGATCATCCTGTTCCGGTGAAGTCAAAACCCAGTGTAGTGAAACAGCAAACTAAATCCTCATTCCAGTCAATCAAGAACAAAAACCATCTGAAATGAAAAGGATGACTTTACCCTTCAGAGGATGATTGGAATGTTGCTCCTGCAAAATACAAGAAGAAACCATTCCACAAAATGCATCATGTGTTTAAGAAAAACCAATCTGTTCCTAGACACATGAACCAAGAAAGGTTTGCGACTGCATTTTGGAAAGTAAAGAAGGATGCAAATGCACCAAAAGGTGGAGAAAAGTATCAGAATACCTTCAGTAAAAATACTAGAAGCTATTACTCGCCATGCCTTATACATATGAAGTTGATGACTTCAATTATCCAAAAGAAGACCTTTTGGATACACCCTTGGTATGGGAGGCATGATTGCTAATGCAGTATGGACCCAAACAGTGTTGGGTACCTAAACTTAATTAATCGGTTTTGTAGGATGTCCGTACATAGGCACAGTGATGTTCCAGACACATGACAGAAACAAGAGATGGCTCACTGACTTCAAAGCTTTTGATGGACCCAAAGTCACATTTGGAGGTAAAGAAAATCCGGCAAAATTAAGGGGAAGGCACAATAATCAAGAACAATCTAAAGATTCGAGAATGTGGCATATGTCAAGGACTTAACTTCAATCGATGAGCATCACCAATTTTGTGACAAAGGCTACAATGTGCACTTCAACAAAGAAGGATGCAAAGTGATTCACAAATCAAACCAACACAATAGTTCTTGCGGGGAAGAAGACAAGACAACATGTATGTGGTGGATTGGAGAACAAACTAAAGCGTAAACATGTCTACTTGTCAAGAATAAACAATCAACAAATTTGGATTTGGCACAAAAGATTAAATCACTGATTTTCAAGACCATCAACAAACTATCGAGGAGCAAGTTAGTTGAAGGCCTGCCAGAGATCACATTCAAAAAGGAAAGTCTATGTGATGCTTGTCAGAAAGGAAAACAAATAAAAAGCTCATTCAAGTCAAAGCCTCATCAATGTACAACAAGAGTTCTACATCCGCTACACATGGACTGTTTGGACCAAGTCACCAAAGAGTGTGAGTGGTAAGAAATACACTCTTGTAGTGGTGGATGACTTCTCAAAGTACACCGGGACCATCTTCATGAATAAGAAGAAAGAAACACTCAAGAAGTCGCCAGATTTGTTGAGAAGACTCTGAATGAGAAAGAACTAAAGATTATCAAGATCGGATCGAGATAGAGGCACCGAATTTCTAAATGAAATTATCGAACCTATTGTGAAGAAAATGGAGTATTACATCAACTATCTCTGGCAGCAGAACTCCACAACAAAATGGTGTAGCGAGAGAAGAAACAGAACCATCAAGGAAGCGATCGGACAATGATAAGCGAAGCATGTTTACCAAAGAGATTTTGGGCTGAAGCAGCAAACACAGCATGCCATACACAAAACAGATCAATCATCAACAAACACCATGGAAAAACTCCATATGAAATATGGAATGGTAGAAAACCCAATATCTCATATTTTCATATGTTTGGATCAAAATGTTTTGTCTTAAACAGGAATCAACTGCATACCTTTGATGAGAAGGCTGATGAAGCAATCTTCATGGGATACTCAAACACCAGCAATGCATTCAGAGTACTAAATAAAAGAACTTTAGTGATTGAAGAATCAATACATGTGGTTTTTGATGAACCAAACACAAATGGTGAAGATCTTCAAGATCAAGAGGAGAAAGCACCACAAAGAGAAATCTATACAAATGCAACCATACCAACTACTATCCTGAATCATCATTCTGAAGATCAAGAGGAGCCACATACCAATACACCAGATGAAGCTCCTCAAGTTGAAGTTCATGCTAAGCATGAAGGTATGGAAGCACCAAGTGAAGATCAACTTCAACCAGATCTAAATTGGCTAAGAGACCATCCTCGAAGAACAAGTCATTGGAGACATTCACACAGGAGTCGAACTGTAAGACAACCTGGAGCACATGCTAACTCGCTTTCTATCACAAGTGGAACCCAAGACCATAGATGATGCAATCCAAGATGCAGATTGGATCACAACCATGCAAGAAGAACTAAATGAATTTGAAAGAAATGAAGTCCAGGAACTTGTTGATGAGACTGAAATGGCCAACATCATTGGTGCAAAATGGGTATTCAGGAACAAGATGGATGAGCAAGGAACTGTTGTCGTAGAAACAAAGCAAGGCTAGTTGCAAAAGGCTATTCCCAAGTCAAGGAATAGATTATGATGAAACTTTTGCTCCAAAGAGCAAGATTGGAAGCAATCGAGACTTTTTCTAGCATTTGTTGCACACAAAGACTTCAAAGTCTATCAAATTGATGTAAAGAGTGCATTCTAAATGGACTCTTGGAAGAAGAAGTTTATGTAGAACAACCTCCTGGATTTCAAATTAAAGGAAAAGAAGACAAAGTATACAAACTCAAGAAGGCCCTCTATGGACTCAAACAGCACCTAGAGCCTGGTATGAAACACTTATCACGATTTACGATCAAGAATGGATTCAAACAAAGGAACTATTGACAAGACTCTTTTTAAACTAGAGGAAGGAGCAAGCACTTTGCTAGTGCAAATCTATGTTGATGATATAATCTTTGGATCGAGAGGATGAAAAGTGTGTGTGAGAATTTACAAACCTGATGAAGAGCAAATTTCGAGATGAGCATGATGGGAGAATTAAACTACTTCCTTGGCCTTCAAGTAAAGCAAATGAAGGATGGCATTTTCATTAGTCAAGCAAAGTATACAAGAGATTTGATATACAAGTATGGGATGGATACAAGTGGCACAATGAGACACACCAATGTGTGCCGAGTCATACTTGGAAAAGATGAAGGAGGAAAAGATGTTGATCAAAAATTGTATAGAGGAATTATTGGATCATTATTATACTTAATCGCAAGCGGACTGACATAGCATTTGCGGTAGGAGTATGTGCAAGATTTCAAGCTCAACCAAAAGAATCACATCTTCTAGCGACTAAAAGGATAATCAAATACTTGAGAAACACTTTAAATGTTGGTATTTGGTATCCAAAAGATGGAGGATTTACATTGATATCATATTCGGACTCGACTATCTTTGGATGCAAAATAGATAGAAAAAGCACCTCTGGAACTTGCCAAATGCTAGGAACCGACTAGTCTCTTGGTTCATAAAAGCAAAACTCCATATCTACATCAACAAATGAAGCGAGATACATAGCGGCAGGTAGTCATTATGCACAAAGTCTTGTGGATAAGACAACGACTAAGGGACTATGGAGTAGAAGAAAAACAATTCCAATCATGTGTGATAACACAAGTGCAATATCTATCACGAAAAATCCATGTTGCACTCAAGAACAAAGCACATTGATGTAAGACATCATTTTATCGTAGACCATGTTGAAAAGGGGATGTCATCCTAAAACACATACCCACCGAAGATCAATTGGTGACATCTTCATTAAACCACTCGGTTTATGAAAGATTCAGCAAGCTAAGAACTGAGTTAGGAATGATGAAATTGAATAAGTATCAAAAAGCGGCTAACCGAGTAATCGGCTAAGTGACTTCATTAATCGGTACGACCTTTGCCGTTATAGGAGATCACAGCAAGTAAGGCAATCGGCATCCAAATGAAGGTAACTTAACCGATTGTTAGGAATAGTGAAATGGAGCGACTAAGTAAAGAACCTATAGAACGGCTAAGTGGCGGCGAAGGCACTTCACCGAAATAAAGACTTGGACAAATTAAGAGTGTGAACAAAATCAATTACGATTACACGTGGAGAATAAGGAAATTATGGAGGATTATTCTATACACACGTGGCGATCAACTTATGATCATGGAGGTAATTATATTATTTTTCGAATTATAAACTCCTCGATTCCCGGCTCTATCATTACTTGCCTCAAACCACACCCCCACTCCACTCGAATATCGCGATTTTTATACGCAAAATCACGCCATTATGCCACAAATCCTTCCATATTCAAAACCACGTTCATACTACCCAAATCACACTATAAAAACAAGACTTAGAGATTTTCAGAAATCTTTACGCTTTCTTGTCAATTACAAACTCTACTCTTGATTCTTTCTATTGCAAACTGAAACTCATTTCCAAAACTTCTCTCCTCTTTAAAAATGGGATCATCCTCCACAAACACCCAAGCTGGATATGAAAAATCGATTGCCACAGGATCCTTCTTTCAAGAAGAACACTACTTGAAACTGTGTGGGAATGACGAAGATGCCAAACGATTAGCAGCAGGTTGTAAAATCCTAAAGCTATCAACCTTCCTCAATCCTCCTATCACCGAGGTTTGCTATGAAAGTCCGATTTCCTTCTGGAAATCTGCACAATACGTGCTGGGCTCCTGCTTTGAAGAAGGTGACAAGTGGGAAGAAGACAAGATTGTAGCATCTGTCAACGGAAAGGAAGTGACGATTACAGAAAAGGTAATTCACAAACATCTCATACTTTCCAATAAAGGTCAAGCAAAAGTGACACTTGTATCACAAAACTTGGATGATTTCGGGCAACAATTGCCAAAGCGGCAAACCCAGGATCCACAAAGGTCAACTGCTTGAGATCTGCTTTAAAGAAACCATTCAATGAGTTCGATTGCCCTAATTGGCAAGACCATTGAAGGAAAATTGGGAGCAAATAATGCAATGACAGAATCGAAATGAGGTGATGGGAATCATCTACAATAATCTGTAATTCAAGCGGGCAAATTACTTTTTTCTAAGACTCAAAGAGCAAATCCAAGGTGAAGAAAAAGCGACAAACAAGGGGACAAAAGAAGGAAGACAAAGAAAGGACAATTCAGGTAAAAAAAAGTCATATGGTATTCGATTTACACTATTTGTTGCAATGTCTCAAAGTCCCCACAAGATAAACTCCACAAACCGCATGAATCCAAAGTCATGTTTACTTATCTTAAACAACAACGAAGGAATGAGAAGGGAAGAGAAAGAAACCTACACGCAGCACCACCGGTCAAAGAAAGAAACAAAAGATTCAAATAAGTCTTGAAAAGACCGACTTTGCACAATTGATTGATGAAGGAGAAGAGGAAGAAGGTTCGACCTTTGAGCGCGAACGACAAGAAGAAGAAGAAATCGGTGGGGATCAACAAAGATCCTAATAAAGAAAACACTTTGAGAGGATGAGGAATCATCTCCGGAAGAAGTCTACACAATTGATTTATAACGATATAGATGATCGAATTGCGAGAATATCTTGAGTGGAAGGAAGGTGATTCCAAACAACGGCTTCAAGACTCGGATCACATGCTTCTTTGAAGAAGCATGGCTATTTGACTTTCCTCGGGAATCACAACTCGGTAGGTGTACTTGATGAATCACCTCTATGGGAAATGGTTGATGCGACCAAGGCAAAAGCCCCTGATCTCTCCGGGAGACAAAGTGATGACTCGGAAGATGATGGGGATGATCATGATCAAGATGATGGTGATGATCATGATGACAATGATGATAATGATCATGATGACAATGATGATAATGATGATCTTGATCCAGACAGAGAAGAGAACTCTCCTGCACCAGATGCAATTGATGACACCACTCTTCTCCGTACATTTATGAAAACACAAGCCTCTGGCAAGTCTACATCTCCAAAGAAAGACATCCACTCAACCGCTGTGCATCGCTGTTCCGATAACAAAGAAAACACATTGTGGACACTGGCTCACCAGCCGCCACTCTAGTCAAGACAACCCCGGAATAGAAATAAGGAAACAAAGAAATCAAGCCACACCAAAGATACACATCTACCCAAATACTTGAAGATCTAGATGTACATGCGGATGTCACTCAACATCCGGACAAGGGGACAAAGCAGATCCGAGAACCAAATTGAAACAAGGCGAAAATCTCTCAAATTGAACACCGGGCATTACAAATGAAACTTTTGAGAAAGCGGCGGACTTGCTAGGTGAAGAATTGGAACGACAAGCAATGTATCTCGGATCTATGACTTGACTTTTAATGACAAAAGCTCCTCCATTGAAAACAAGTTTCGTGCCATTGCGAGAATACATTGATGCACAAAATATTGTTGTTCAACAACAAGGAGATCGATGAAGCAACTCAACATCAATATTACCAATGATCTTGCCAGGCCTCGGGCAACACATCTCCCAAGAAAGCGAATCACTAGCGGTAGCTTTTGGGACTAGACTTGGAGTGTCAATGAGAAATTGAATGATCACAACAAAAGATTCACTTCCATTGAATCAAAACTTGACTCTCTCGATTGGAACGGCAGAGGCCACCAATAGCATCCTACTCCAAAGTAAAGGGATGATCTTTGCCAAAAAGGAAAACCAGGATAAGCTGAAGGATCAACAATCGAGACCCCAAACTTCATCAAGAACAACCGAGGGCAAGGGACAGAGAAATAAGAATCGAGAAATGAAGCGGAAGAACAACAAAGAAGAGGTCGAGAGAAGAAAGGAAAAGCCCCTAAAGGAACCTGCATTGGATT
The DNA here is from genome assembly GCA_026214975.1 of Gentiana macrophylla. NCBI lineage: Eukaryota > Viridiplantae > Streptophyta > Magnoliopsida > Gentianales > Gentianaceae > Gentiana > Gentiana macrophylla. Next base: position 77,660,493 of record CM047810.1, read on the forward strand.
TCCTCACCCTATGCAAAGAAGAGATGATGATAGAGATAGATCCGGCAGACAAAGAAAGGCCTGGATCCACCAAAGAAAGAGGATCACCCCGGTCAACACAGACTCAAAGACACGGAGGAAAAACCGCCAGAGGTAGCAGCGACTCAGGATATCTTGAGAGAGCACAGGACTTACACTGGTCACCAAAGCAAAGCGAGAATATGATGCACGGATGTCTTGGACCATGTAAGAGAATTTTTCAGAGTACAAGAAGGACTCTATCCTCACTCCTCACAAGATGAAGCCTGGGGTGATTGGCTAAGCTATCGGGGATGAAAGGATGAGAACCGATATGGCCAAACTTTACAATGACGTCAAAAGAGAATTTGCACTTCTCAAACAAGCCAACAATAAACCAAGCTCACCCATACCACTATCTCAAAAAGGACCGGAAGACTTGCCAAATTGAAAAGCAAGAGGAATTCAAATATATGGCAAAATTCTTCAACCCTATGGGGAGAATGGAAAACAGAGCAAGTGGAGTCTCTACAAAAGCCTCAAGTTTGCAGATTCACATATTGGCCGAGGCTAGGAAAGACTTGAAAAATATTTTGGAGAACCTAAGGCAAATGAGACCATGCTCGATTTCAATGAACTCTTTGCCAAAAGAGTTTTTCAGGGTGTATCTGAATACACGACTTTGGCTTCTTGAAGTGGAAGTTTCAGAAATTGATTGAAAGACATGGAAGAGGTTCAAACTACGAAATTCAAGAGGTACAAGGATGAATTGAGCAAAATGTAGTTTGTAACACTTGAATAAAGTCTTAGAAATTATTACCCTTCGATGGATGAATAAAATTGTTGAACTTTTTATCTGTTGTGTATTATGAAAATCTTGATTACTTATGTTCAGGCTTATGAGGTTTGGCATCATCAAAAGGGGGAAATTGTTAGAACATGTTATTATGTTTTGATGATGGCCATACTAGCTGTTATAGCAAGCCTGAAATAAGTTAGAATTCTCTGTATAAGTCTTTACTTAGGGTCTGACAAGTTGTATAAGTTAAGTCAGACAAGTATTGTACTAGTTGGTAGGATGGCAAAGCAAAGACAGATATTCGGCAGAGTGAAGCCAGCCAAGCACCAAAGAGAGAAGTAATGAAGACTTTATGGTCCGACTTATAACCAGAAGTGCAGTGATGACCTTGGATAAGTCTAAGTTATGTTTTAAATGATAAAACTCAAATGATCAAATATGGTGTACACCGTCTCACCCAAATCAAGGATCAGTGAAGTTCAAAGACTCTCCAAATACTAGAACAAAGAAGGAAACAGTGAATCGGCTGAGTAAACTGACTTTCGGCAAAGAGAAAACAAAACAGCGAAGAAGAAGTGACGGCTAAGTCAGTAGGCTCACTCGACCATTCTAGAAACGGCGAAGAGACACCTACAAGGCCAGAATTGATATACGATGAAGATTCAGAAGATCATGCATTAAATGCTCAAATCATTTAAAGGATCAATCAAGGACGGATTATCTGCTATACGTTTGAAGAAAGAATCCGATCACTGAAATTAAGGAGAATACAATTAAGGGGGAATCAAGAATAAAATCAAGGATTATTCCCTCATTAATATAGCCAACGGACGGAATTTCAAAAACGAAGGTATTCAAGGCTATAAATAGAAGGCATTGACAGAAAAAGCAGATAACATTTTTTTAAGAAAGAAAAATCTAGCAGAAACTCTGTCAATTTGAAAAGCCTTCTCTCTGAAATTACAAGGATACATCTAGTGATCAACTCAGACTTCAAAGCTACAAAGTCATACTGTAATCGAGGATTGATCAAGCAAGTGTGTGAATCACATTCACATCAAACTGAAGCAACTGAATCAGAGGCAATCTGAGAAGGAGTTGAATCTGTGATAGCTGTTGAAGGATCTTGATCTTAAGGAACAGCAGAAGGAAGATCAATCACCAAGCTGCTGCAGCGAGTCAAGGAGTGATAGTCTTGTAGATTGTGAAGCTTGGGAAGCCAAGGACAATCATACTATTGTATCTGTGAAAACAATAGTGAATTCCTCCAATCATCACAGGAGAAGAGTGGATTAAGGGATTACACCACCTCGAACCACTATAAGCCTTGTGTCAATTTAATTTCTCGCAATTTACTTTACAACATTCATTTAATTTGCATACATCATAATTTGCATCAGTATGCATCTAAACCGATTTGAAAACAATACAAGAAGAAGGGACTTATCCGCTTGCCCAAAAGCTTTTAACTAGAAGAAGAAAAGTTTTGAAACTCCACTATAGTCATTCACCCCCCCCCCCCCCTCTGACTATAGTTTCACCTTCTCTGGGACCAACACATGTCACGCAGATCTTCCTGAATTTCTTGTGCGGTATCCAACCACAACTCTGTTTGTGCTATATCTAGTACAACCTACTTCAAGATCCACGCCATGACCAAAGTATTACATTGATTCCAAGCGGAGAACAACCTATCATCTTTGTTCGGCCTGGTAATTGTCCCATTCCCAAAACCTATCTTGTTCTTGGTGATAAGCATCGTCTTCATAGGTCGAGCCTAGGAATTGTAATTCTTTCCTTCAAGCAACGGTTGAACAAGAACTAAAGATGGGTTCTCGTTAGGATGAAGGTAGTAAGGCCTGCTAACTGGAATCTCTTGTGGCTGATCATGAACAGCTACTTGATCGGCCATTGAAGAACAAAGCGTCTTTTCAAGATTTTCATGTGGAAATTTGCTCGATGTCATGTAGAATTCTCGAGCGAGAACTATAAAATTCTTCCTAAGAACAAAACTAACAAGATAAAAGAAATGTTGTAGAAGGCTTCAATCTCAATTGAAGCAAGAAAAGCGTAAAGTTGTGTTTAACCAAAATAACAAAAGGCTACAATAATAGTTTGAAAAGCTTAAGTTTATGAGTACAAAAATGCAAGACTTATGTCTTGATGTGTAACATTAAAACAGAAGAAAAACCGGTTGTTAATCGCTAACAGAGACTTGAACAACTAACCGTCATACTAAGTGTTCACCTATTTCCTCTAAGAACGTAAATAAACCACGATCGATGCTCTGGCGATGATGAGCTCAACGATTAAACCTAAGGAAATGCATTCTAAACTCATCCATCACACGTACATCGTTGACTATGAAAACGTTAGAGCTTCAACCATATTTGACATACATTGAAGGACTTCTATGTATCATAGGCAAGAGAATAAAATAGATAATAAAATCAACTAAATTACATTAGTCATAGTCGTGTGAAATCCTAATGGAAAAAAAGGGTTGCAAGTTGATTTCAAGTGTCTCGAGAGTCCGGAAAGACATGCTCAAGAAAGATAATATTGCATTTTGAAGACTCTTCTTTCGGGAATTGATTTCAAATATCTGGTATTGGCGCAAACGTACGTAGACTTCCACGATGAAGAATGGCACAGACACCCAAAGACGGTAGTCATATCTCTAGCCATACAGAAAGCCCGAGAATTGCATCTAGCTTAGTAAAAATAACAATGCATTTAGTTTATCCGTTGTATATATATTTGCTTTATTATTTAAACAGCCGTACAGTTATTTTTTTAATATAATATCTCGTTTCAACCCCGAGAAGAAGGAAAAAAAAGGTTGGCAATCACGTAAATTTCTAGGACTAAATTCATTTTAAGGGTGATGAATGTTAAACTCGTCTTATTTTTTTTTATTTTAAGAATCGGATGAGAAAAAGAAAGGAACGAGTTTATAGGGAGCAGACCAATAAGGGGTTATGACTCTGAAAGACAAAAAGCCAGCATCAAACAAAGAGAAAAGAAAAAAAAAAACTCAGCCAGCACTCTCTTTCAGCCGGAGGCAGCCTCTTCTCCTTTCACTTTTGTCCAGTAAATATGGGTTCCTTTTCTTCCGTTTTGGGGCTGATCCGTGGCTATTTCTTCAACCCATCTGGAAACTTAACCTTCAACTGTCTCTTCTCCACAAGCCCGGCTTGTTCTTGATGGTGGTGGTTAGATCTGTGGCTGTCTTGTATGGATCTGAAGTGGGTCGTCGGTTTCAGCTTGACCTCGCCGGCGGTTTGGTTTGCCGCGTCTTTCAATCTGCGTCTCCTCTTCTCGGCTACTTTTCAGGTTGGGAAGGAAAGTCAGGCTTGCGGGCTCTTTCTGATTTGGTAGTGGCTCACGGCGGTGCGTGGGTGGCGCGGCGCTTCTCCGTTGGTGAGGTTGTGGAAGAAATCTGATGTTCTTTAATCTGTTTGGGTTTCTTTGTGTTTTAGTTGTTTAGTTTGTACTAGTTTAGTTTATTGTGTGTTTAGTTTTGTTGTCAATTGATGGATGGACCCGGGGAATCCGTGTCTGTTGGCCAGTTTATCGGAATTTTTCCGGAGATCTTTCTCTTTTGGCTCAGCACTCCCTGGCTTTTCTATCTATTCGTTGACGCTGTTGTTATTGTATCCTTGTTTGTTTTGTCTTTGCTGTTCCGGCCCGGCGCCAGGGTTTCAGTGCCGGGTTGGTCCGGTTGTTGTAAGCACCGGGTAGTGCCGGTTTTTGTTAGTCTCGGATTTTTCCGGATTAGTAATAAAAGCTTTCATCCTTTGTGCGAAAAAAAAAAAAAAAAAAAAAAAAGAAAAGACCAATAAGGGGTTGGCAAATATGTACAAAAAAAAATAGCTTTTGTCCCCTTATTTTTTTGGTTTGAAAGAAAAATTAAATGTTGTTTTCAATGAAACACTTTAGTGACAGGTTGGATACAGACAAGTGGCATGCGATATCGGCTTCGGATCAATCTTGCCCACCAAGTTTAGACAGTAATCACCCGAAATACCAAGTTTACCCTTTTAACCTACGATGACCGACATGACGAATCTCTGTCGTCGTGCGCCGTCGCGCGGTCCGGCATACGCGCGACACAATCGCTCCGACACGTACCGACACTATGTCCGACACGTATCGGCTGATTAAATTAATATTATTTAAAATTTAAATATCCGACAAACTGTCGACACTCCCCGACACGCACAATACTCCCGACACTCTTAAACCCAATTTTTTATTTAAGTTTTCTTCAATGGAAACGTTAAAATACACGATTATTATTCCTATAATAATTAAATAAATAATACGCCGTATTAAGTTTAAATGTTTTTTTGTTGATAAACAATCATTTTTACAATTTGTAATATTTTGAAGGTAAATCAGAATTTCTTTTGGCACCGTATAAAGATCGAATATCTATTCAAGATATTCATAAAGTTTGTGTAATACCTATCTTATTTTGTCTAGTTTTTTCAGATGTTTACGAATATTTTTTTTGATAAACTGAATTTTATTTACATTATATATATATATATATATCGCGCGCCGGCCCTATAGTGAGGCCAGAGAGACTGCGGTATTAAGCCCAACGGTGCCGGGAGGGCCCAACGGTACATGTTTCGTTAAAAGAAAAAAATCGTGTAGATTCAATCCGATCTAACCTAATATAATATGTTTTTTTTTTGTTAAAGGCCCAATTTTGTTGCGGTAACATTATTTCGTTCGGCAACTCGCATGCAAGAGATTACAAAAAAATATTTATGAAAAAAATATCTAACAAAATGTCCCAATAAAAAATTTTACTTGGCCCAAAAGACTACTTTGTATGTATGTTTTGAGACTATCAATGAATTGAATTTTGTATTTACGGATGTTAAAAACGCGATAGGTATGTTTTTTCAAAAAAAAAAAAACAACTTCAATTAAAAGGCCCAATTCGGAGATTTGGCCTTAAACCCAATATATGTCAGGGCCGGCCATATATATATATGTCAGGACCGGCCCCTTCTCTCCTTCGAAGCTCGTGGCTCGTGGTTCGTGTAAAGTTCAATTCCAGATGCGGATGAAGATTTGAATATTGTAATTTAATTTATTTTATTCCTAGAAAATAGGTTAGTTAATTGAAGTCTTAACTGGCCCATCTTGATGTTTATTTTCCGCACTAGTATGCATGTTTAGGATATATGTGTAGAATCGAAAAATTGCTTGGCATACATGCATCATATCATGAATTCCACTCATATGCATATACATGTAGAAATTAATTCGATGAATTAGTTAGGTATGTAGAATAGAATATATATATATATATATATATATATATATATATATATATATATATATATATATATATATATATATATAAACGTGTCAAATGTATAAATTTTGGAATTAACCGTATCCTCAAATCAAAGTGTCTGCCATTAATAAATGCACACGCGTGTCATGTGTCTGTGTCTGTCATAAATATAGCTTTTAGCTCTAATAGGAAACAGTATAATGATTATGGGGTCACTTGCTTTACGGGAGCGTGGAAGTCAAACGGTGAGGTCTACTATTCCGTCCTATAAAAAGTGTCTATTTTTTATGATGCATACAGATTAAAAAATTAATTAATTTTCTTTTCCGCCTCAGGTTGAATCAAGTTTATTAGCCCGTTGAGGGATGGTTCATAAGAGACTCGGAACAGAGCTAATAAGATGATCAGAAACACACAAGTATTTCCTCTTCTCTTTTGCATGTCTCATGTCGAACCAATTAACATATGTTGGTAGCCTTATTTCTGACCCAGGCATATCAACGAGTTTTCATGAAATTTAATCATTAACATTAGTTATCTTCGTCATTGGATGTTTTTTTTCTTTTTCTTTTTTTTGAGGGGACATCGGATGTTATATGACTTGATAATCTCTTTTAAAGGAGGAAAATGATAGTGCATAAACCACTACATGTGTGATAGTCCTTGATTAAAGTGATCAATTATTTTTTGTGATGGATTCCAACAGAATATGTGGTGTTGATTGTGTTGTGTAAGATATTGTGGTTGAAAGAGTAGTGGATGTATCACTACTGTTTAAAGTAATACTTTATCTTCATTCGATGTTTAATCTTAAAGCTTCTACCACCCTAAAGTGAACATAAATCAAAATAAAAATATGTAAATATATAAGCGTGATTGCCATAAAACAGTGCGGTCGCGAATGAATCACACGGTATCTCCACACGAATTGAAACACATTTAACCATACAGTGCCATTGTGGAATGAAACTGTACGGCACTGGCGGACCCAGAAATTTTTCTCAATGGAGTCCACCGGACCGTAAAACAATAACTTTATCCAAAAATTTGTTTCAGTTGGTCACGGGAGATTAAAACTATATTTTTAACAACAAAATGGAGACACATAAATTCGTCCTAATTGTGATTCACGAATAAACCACACGGTGTTGGTGATTTAAGTATAATCACGTCCATTAGTGTAATTAAGGGTTTGGTACAAAGATGGGTGAACTCGGAACACTCTATTGTGGGTTTGGAGGTGCGGAGTGCACGCTCATATAAGTGTTTACGAGTTTACAGTTGTAAATGATCAAGTAGAGTTCGTAAAACAAACTTAAAAGACACGGAAAATTCGTTTTCGAAAAACAGTGTCACAGGGGCGCCCGCCTGTGGAGATTTGTTCAGGCAAAATTTTGAATAGGTTCTTGTTCGATCTTCAGGTCTTCACAGGCGCCCGCCTGTCATTCGTAGGCGCGCACGTATGGCCCGAAAATGCGAATTGGTGTGTCTTTTCCTGGTTTTTTCAGCAGTTTTCTTCCATAACACCTTTCCAAAAAGGTGTCTCTTAAACAAAATGTTTTTAACCAGCAAATGCTGATCCTAGAAGGTATAAAAACAAGTTTTACATGTTTTAAAACACACTTTTGAAAATATACAATACTTGATCATTTTGAGAGAATACATTGAAAACACTTTCAAGTGTTCTTCATCTTTGTGTGTCAAAACTTCCTACAAAACTCCAATTGTATACTTTTCTTTTGGTGCCAGAAAGAAAAGGGAAAACGTAGTCTTATCTCACAAAGGTATTCGTGCAACCCGGGGCATTGAATAAGGGTCGAATAACTTTTGTAGGAAAGTGTTTCAACACGATTCTACATCATATCAAGTTCTAATTTCCTGCGATATAGTTTGACATTGTTGATTTCATTCCCTTGCAAGTTTAATATACAACAATCTACAAAAGTTATTTCAGTAATTTCTACAATGTCAAGTGTTAAGGAGATGACTACAAACTTTGGAAAGTTGGAAAAGTTTGAAGGTGTTAATTTTAGAAGATGGCAAAGAAAGATGCATTTTCTGCTAACAACATTGAAAGTGGTGTATGTGTTGAGTACACCGATGCCTGAAGTAATGGACGACGGACCATTGGAGGAACTGAGGAAGAAGAACAAATGCGAGAATGATGACTACATCTGTAGAGGCCACATTCTAAACGGTATGTCTGATTCATTGTTTGACATTTACCAAAATGTTGAGTCTGCAAAAGAACTTTGGGATTCACTAGAGTCTAAATACATGGATGAAGATGCCTCTAGTAAAAAGTTCTTGGTTGGTAATTTCAGAAAATATAACATGGTAGATTCAAGGTCGGTAATGGAACAATATAATGAATTACTACACATTTTGGGTCAGTTTGCACAACATAAAATGGAAATGGATGAGTCTATTTCGGTGTCAAGCATTATAGATAAATTACCACCGTCATGGAAAGACTTTAAGGACATGTTAAAACACAAAAAGGAAGAATTATCTCTGGTAGAACTTGGTAGTCACTTGCGTATAGAGGAATCTCTAAAGGCGCAAGAGGGCGGTAAAACCAAGGGTAAAGAGGTAATGGATTCGACCTCTATCAATATGATGGAAGCCGGGGAATGTTCGAATAAGAACAAAGGAAAAGGAAAAAAAATCTTCCAAAAACAATGGCAAAGATACCAACAAAAAACCGAAAGGTGCTTGTTGGACTTGCGGGAAAACTGGACATTTCAGGGCTGATAATAGTTGTGTTTAACCAAAATAACAAAAGGCTACAATAATAGTTTCAGAAAGCTTAAGTTTATGAGTACAAAAATGCAAGACTTATGTACTGATGTGTAACATTAAAACAGAAGAAAAACCGGTTGTTAACTGCCTAACAGACTTGAACAACTAACCGTCATACTAATTGTTCGACCTATTTCCTCTAAGAACAGAAATAAACCACGACTGATGCTATTGCTGACAGCTCAACAGTAGCTTCTAAGGAAATGCATTCTAAACTCATCCATCACACGTACATCGTTGACTAGGAAAACGTTAGAGCTTCAACCATATTTGACATACATTGAAGGACTTCTGTGTATCATAGGCAAGAGAATAAAATAGAAAATAAAATCAAATGAATTACATTAGTCTGAGTCGTGTGGAATCCTCATGGAAAAAAAGGGTTGCAAGTTGATTTCAAGTGTCTCGAGAGTCCAGAAAGACATGCTCAAGAAAGATAATATTGCGTTTGAAGACTCTTCTTTCAGGAATTGATTTCAAATATCTGGTATTGGCGCAAACGTACGTAGACTTCCACGATGAAGAATGGCACAAACACCCAAAGACGGTATTCATATCTCTAGCCATACAGAAAGCACGAGAATTGCATCTAGCTTGGTAAAAATAACAATGCATTTAGTTTATCCGTTGTATATATTTTTGCTTTATTATTTAAACAAATTGTCTGATTATTTTTTAATATAATATCCGGTTTCAATCCGAGAAGAAGGAAAAAAAGGTTGGCAATCACGTAAATTTCTAGGACTAAATTCATTTTAAGGGTGATGAATGTTAAACTCGTCTTATTTTTTTTTTTTTTTAAAGAATCGGATGAGAAAAGAAAGGAACGAGTTTATAGGAGCGAGACCAATAAGGGGTTATGATATGTACAAAAAAATTAGCTTTTTCCCTTATTTTTTTGGTTTGAAAGAAAAATTAAATGTTGTTTTCAATGAAACACTTTAGTGACAGTTGAATCTGAGACAAGTGGCATGCAATATCGGCGAGGATAGGGTGATGGTGGAGAGGAAAAATTCTTGTGTGGTGAGGAAAATTTCTACATCGGGTGGTGTACAATCTTCTTCTACATACTTCCGCTAAACTCGAATTTCATTTTTCCCCTATTGTGCATTCTTAGGAGAACAATCTGTTTGTTTCTCTCAAAATCGCAATAGTGGATTTTTGAAGAAATTGTGGAGTATTTAGTATTTTGAAAAGTTTAAAGGTCATGGAGTCGTAAGTCTGAAAAAATCACGAGACCGATTAAGTAAAGCCAAGGTATAATATAGTTTTTACTTGTAATTGTTTTGTTTCATTGTTCGATTAGGAAGAACTAGCTTCTAAATAGGAAATAACATTTCTTACATAGGTGATGAAGGCCTGCCAAAGCAAGTTTACCTTGTTTTCCTCATGAGCTTGATTCATACTACTGATTATAGCATTTCACATTAATGACTTTAAGTTATTTCATTTTTATTGCTTCATAAATTTTATGCTCTGATTTTGTAGGATGGAATATCTTGTGAACGATAGACTGATGACCTCATATCATGGGACAAAGATCTTTGTAAAGCCTCTGCTAAAAAAATCAAATGGAAAAAATTTGCCTGCAATTGGGGAGCCTAAGGTACATCTACTCGAGATTTCATCTTTGCGCATTTCTGTTTTCAAGCACAAATTCATGGATTTTGTCAATTGTTGTTGTCATTATGTTTCTAAAGAACTAAATTTGCTTTGAATTCGACCCGATTTATGCTAATTGGAGCTTCCTTAAATGCATTTACATAAGCATTCCTAATTGTGGTTTTACTGGATTTATGCTCAACCTATAGTGTCTATTCAAATATGTATATTTCATTAGCGTTTTATTTGCTAACACTTTGATTTCTATTATTACAAAGAACAATTATGCAATAACGGTTGTTGTACCCGTAATTACATATTTGTCCTTGTCGTAGCGGTTTATTTCTTTGGATTCATCAGAGCCGATTTGTAGAAAGGCATGTTACATAACATTTGAGATACATTTTGATTGAAATTCTTATAAGTTCAAAATTATAATTTGATATTTGCTGTTGTTAAGTTACTGATTGTATTCACGATCCGAAAAGAGGATACTCGATAGCAGTCTTGATGATGTCGAGTCTCCCATTCTTCCTTGGATTGGCCTCTTCATTTACTCTTTCGCGGTAGCAATTTTGCTTCGTCTCGGGAGAAACCGGCGAGATTCTTCGCCGAAATGTTAACAAGTCTCAGTCTCAGGTTTGTTAATGATTTTTAATGTATATCGTTTCAATAAGCCTGAGTATGTGATTTTCTAACAATGTTCGTGGTTTGGCCTGATCAATCACTACTAAAAAATACCTTTTTGCTACACTTTTGTTTGCCACGCTCCAAAGAAACAGCGCCGCAAAAAGATACCTTTTGTGGCACTTAAGAGCGACGCAAAAGTACCTGTACTGTAAATTTTTTGATAAAAAGGTGACGCGAAAACTACTTTGTTGCGGCGCTCATAAACAGTGACGCTAAAGGTTCCTTTTCACGGCCCTTATTTTGTGGCGTAGCAAGCTATAGTGTAGCAAAAAGGTATTTTTTTAGTAGTGAATCTAGAATGATATTTTTTCTGTTAATGATTTTTACGATCGATTTGATTTCGTTTCATATGCATACACTCTCCTGTTACTGTATAGGCCGTTCAATGGTTTTAATCACCCTTAAAGTTGCTTCATGATCACCCTTAAGCAACTTTAAGAGTGATTAACTCTATGTGCACAATCTCTACATGTCTTTACCCTGCTGTTTATTATTTCATGTTGGCATTTTCTTTTGTTTCCAAGGTTATTACTTGTGGGTATAGTTCATGACTTTTGTGTTGTGATTAAAAAGATCCTCATTCTTTCCAACCAGGTATAGTAGAGAAACAGCAAGCATCCCCAGCTTTGGAGAACAGGTTAAACTTCTGGAAAATCATCCGGTAATAAATGAAATAACAGAAAGCAATGTGAATTCTTTACCTAGTTAGATTCGCCAGCTAAAGGTACATTCATTGCCGTATAAACAACAACTTTCCAATAGATTTCACCTTTTGGATTGCTTCAATATCAAATTCCTACTCTCTTGGATTCAGGAAGAACTTATTATATTCTTGTCTGGGTTTCTCTGGCATGGGATATGTTTGGATCTTTGTCAACTGAACTAGAAACTGGAAAATTGTAGGCCCTTTTTCCTTTTAATTAATATCTTATGCCATCTTTGCCTGATAAAAATGAAAATCTTATAGATTGCTGTTTCAATTGCATGGTTTACAATTAGGTCATTATCCTATGTGCAAGCTGTCATTGATAGTAGTTTGTTATGTATTGAATTTTGTACCTGAGTTTATTTTCATTCTTAGTAATTCCTAACTATTTTTCTCAAAAAACAAAATAAAAAGTAAGTCTAAACCTTTTATTGATCAGGTTAGGTCATTCATTGCAAGCATAATTTAATGGTTATTAGGATGATTGCATATTGTTCTGTTACAGCACTTAAGAAATTTCTTCTAAAGTTTATGTGCCTTGTTTTGTTCATATACGTGCTGTGTCATCTACGTTTCTCAAATCTCATTCAACATCGATAGGTCTGCAAGGCATCTGATGTGGCAAGTAGGGTTAACCCTACGTGCATTTTTTTCCCTTTAGTCCAGGTTTCTATATACTTTCGAGTCCTTGAAGAAATCCAATAAATTAGTCCTTCTCAAAACAAAAACAAAAAAACCCAATTCGAATTCTCTTTTTCGTAGTTACTAAAATAACATACGAAAAAAAGATTCTCAATATAATATATGTGGTTTTCTTTTGGCATCTTTTCTATCTCTTATCTTTTTAGGGGTGATGCAGATCATTGGAGCAGATAACCAGCATCAACAAACCAAAATCGACTCTCGGAAGAGCCGGACATACGAGCACCGAGTAAGTCACACATACAAACTAATTGACTCCGGAAGAGCCGAAAAAACGTGCGCCGGAGTGGAGATGGCCTCCAAAACAAAACTACTAATGGACTCCGGAAGAACAACTCGGTTAGAGATGCCCTCCAAAACACAACTAGTGGACTCCAGAAGAACAGGGGGTGGAGATGCCCTCTAAAACACAACAACTAAGGGACTCCGGAAGAACAGACGGGGTGGAGATGCCTCCAAAACACAACAACTAATGGACTCCGGAAGAAGAGCCGGGGGCCCCTCCAAAACACAACAACTAATGGACTCCGGAAAAGCCTCCGGAGTGGAGATGCCCTCCAAAATATGCAAAGACAAACGCGGACTTCAAACCCGGCCTCGTTTGAGGGAGGGTGATAGAAGACAAAGTGTGAAGAGATAAAGATATGGTTAAAATCTGAAGAGATAAAAGATGATGATTGTCAAAAAGATATAGATTTATAATTTGAATAAAAGATTTATATTTATTATATTAGGATAAGTCTTTAGGTTTATCCTTTAATTATTTCTCTACTATATCAGAGATCCCATTGTATATATTTTTCAATCACTTCAATAAAACATCAGTTCAGTCTTTACGTTTCCGTCTGTGTATTCTTATTTTCTTCAATATCATTTCAACATATGGGGGCTTGTTTATATAGAGGAGAAGCACCACTTCAAGTTTGGGTTGTATCCCTAACCCGAACTGATGCAACCCCACAACTCAACTAATGCATCCCGTTTGAGATTGCAACCTTTCACCGAACAGAAACAATTATATGTTTCATGTCCGTTCAATTTATTCATTATTTTGAATTTAATTAATTAATTTCTTTCATTTTCTCCAACATGAACACCGGTAGTGGTTCCGTAACGTACAACCTAGTGGAACAAAAACTTAAGTATGTCGTGTTTTTCTCGAAAAAAAACTATGTCGTGTTTCTTTAACGTACAACCTATACAAGCGTATAATGTAAATTAATATTGTATAACCTTTACATATTGTTACGTTTGATGTGTCCCCAGGATGATGAAGGTTTTTTTTAAAATGCATACATGAAGCATTAGATCTCAGAAATTTTTTAACAAACAAATCAAGGTAGAAATAACTTGTAATGCCATGCCACGGTTTTTTATTTTTAGTCAAATAGAGCACGCCCTACGGAGTATCGGCTTACATAGTTTTAACATTAAGTCACACAATAATAGACCAATTGAGCGACATAACAACCCCGGGTCATAATTACACAAACATAATACATAACAGAACAACCACAGATCATAATACACAAACAGAGATTGCTACCTCTCTACCAACAACTTATCATCCGCCGCCGACTTTTCTCTTTATACCTGAAAATTCAAAAAAGACCAACCCAAAGGGGCATCAGTTTGTGAAATAACGTTATCTAACTAAGAATTATGTCGTTTTATTCCTTCCTTGTAACATTTTCATGACATACTACTAGTTAACGACAAACTCAATGTACCAATACAGTGGTAACGCAAAGCAAAGAAGATTGTGCATTGGTTGTGGAAAGACTCTACAACTGAAGAGGCTATGATATTATTAGATATATAATGTTAATTATCTACCTTCTTGTGAGCTTAAGTTTTTAGGAGAGATTGTAGTTCAACAGAAATAGTGAAATTGTATAAAATATTCAAGAAAACATCAAATGGCTGTGTTGGATGGAAGACAACCCGTCGTACCAATCTCCACGGCCCCCACTCCTATCACCCTAACTACCTACCCCACCCCACCCACCAATGAAATGTTTAGTTGCAAAGACAAAGTGACATTAGGAGAGATGGTAGTTCAACAGAAATAGTGAAATTGTATAAAATATTCAAGAAACATCAAATGGATGTGTTGGATGGAAGACAACCCTGTTAGAACAATCCTTATGTGATTGAATCACATTATTCCCGGATCGATTATGCTAAATTATTGAGAATCAGAGAACGATATTAATCTACAAACATACCCGAATCCATAGCAGCGGAAGACTCTGTAGATGTTGTAGGATCGATCTTCCAGATCTATACACCTCCCGTTTCTTGTCAGAAGAACCCTTTGTGTTCTCTGTATTTTTCTCTTGTGATAATGGGTCAAAAGAGAGTGGGAAAAGTATATGACCTAGGGACCATAACCCACCCTTATATAGTAAAATATTTATTAGGTCTTTCAAATTTTACCCATCATAAAATTAGAAATTACCTCCGACACTACTAGAATTTCATGTTTTTGCGTCAACAGAAAGTTGACGCAAAAAGGCTATTGTTGTCTCAAATACGTTTTGTGCGTCAACTTGTTGATGCAAATGAGTTGACGCAAAAACCCCGTGCCAAATGTTTTTGTTGAGACAACAAGTTGTCGCAAAAGCTTTTGAGACAACAAGTTGTCTCTAATGTTGTCAACTTGACCACAACCTATTTGCTGACGTGGCAAAGGTATTTGCAACAACATTGTTGACTCAAATACTGCTGACGTGGAATAACTTTAGCGACGACATTGTTGAAGCAAAAGATGATGACGTGGATAGGCTTTTTGCGACAACAATGTTGACACAATTGATAAATTTAATTATTTTTTATAAAATACTTATGAGACAACTTTGTTGATGCAAAAGCATAATATATTTTTTTTTACAAAACCGGTTCGCTCACAGTGCCGCCCTGTCATAGCCAAAAATACACTTAAAAAAAATACATACCACAACCACACTTGGTTCACAACACAAAAAAACATAAACACCATCAACTAAAGAAACTAGGAATAAAAGCTAAATTAACAAGAATATATAACAGACTGAAGAACAAGAGGTAATAAAGCTTAAACCACTCAAGATTCCATGTATAAAGCTTAAACCACTCATTCCGATGCTCAACGATTGTATTATAAAATTTGTCATTTCTAAAAAGGCTAAACAAAATCAACCAAGAACTAGTAATTTTTTACCAGTAAGTGCAGTAAAATATACTCATAAGAATAAAGACAGCTAATAATTTTGATAAAAGTGCCAACATATCAGATAAATAGCTTCAACCCAAAATGGCTTTCACTCAAGTCAGTGCCAGCATATCAGATAAATAGCTTCAACCCCATAATCTTTAATAATCTCTCAAAAAAGTTAAATAACCAACAAAAAATAATTCCTTTCATCCTCCCTTCAACAGTAGAACATCACCTGTCTACAAATTGACAGAGACTACCTTACCATTCTAATATAGCAATTTTGATCTCTTACCATTCTAATGCAACAATTTTGGTCATGTTAAATGTGTCCTGAAATCGAGATTATACTGTAACAGTTTTGGTTCATTAGATGTGTCATGTAATCGAGACTTATATTTATATTATGGGACCAAAACAGGTATCATCCAAATTCATGAAAACAATTTTGATCTATTAGAATCGTTATTGACCAAAAATTGGTCCCACCCACCAATTCTACAAAACACTCAAACTGAAATTCTCCAAAAATCTGTTCCTAGAAAAAAAATTCTCCAAAATTCTGAAATGAAAACTGAAATATATAAGTTTTACCGTCCAATGCTTCTCCCAACGACAGCTCCCACCACAATTATTGGCTGGTCAAACCCACCACTTTGATTTGAAGCAGACATGATCTTCCTCAAAAAACAAGATTCCGTCATCAGCATCAAAAGTGAACAAAAACTTCAGAAACCTGAAAGTTGACAAATTAGAGTACACTAAATCGTCATTACACCACTAGCTTTCCCAAAGAAGACCAAGAAGGGTAGGTCGTGGTGAAAAGGTCCATGATCACCAGTATGAACATAGGAGCAGGCCCATCCCTAATCCCCATGGACAGACCCACAAGGACACAACCAAGAGCCCCAAAAAAGTGTAGAGTTAAAGGCCCCTGAAATGTTTAGGTCTAAAGTCTTATATATCAATATTTTTATTTCGATACACGTAAAAGCTAGGCCGTAAAGTTGATAGAACACAAGTGTTCAAGTGATATTTTTCTTTGCTAACACAACATCATGTTCAAGTCCTACTCCTACCACAGCAACAAGTGTGGTTGTTATTCTCTATGTAGTGTCGTTATACACCTTGTGTGATTACAACTCCATCGTTTCCGTGAAAATTTACAAGCATCAAGTTCAATAAGAAACTGCAATGCATAGAGAAAAAAGAGAAAAGAAAAAACTACTATGTATTTACAATAAATAAACAGACGATGCCTCATTAAGAAAGATGCACGAGCAATGCCTGCAATTCCTACAAATTGCTCAGGACAACTAAATAAAGCTGCATAAGTTTACAAAGGTAAAAAAGAATTCCAAATTTTTTGAGATAAAAAGCACGAAGCTAAAGGAATTACCTAATTTATCAGCCTCAGATAAACCATAGCAAGAGCTAGACTACAGAAGTATAATTAGAGTTGCGTTACCGTTCCCAAACGCAAGACAACATCGACGAAAATGGAAGAACAAGGCAGCTCGCCGCTGATTCCTGGTTCCATCACTTAGATTCCACCCTCTTTTCTTTCCCTTCCAGCAATTTTTGGTTCTATGAAATTCAACATTATATTTCTCGATACACTTCCTATCATAAACAAAAGAAAGCAGTAGCCGTCTGCAATTGTGTGACTGAAAGAGACTACATTATACGAATAATTAACTGCAAAATTTCTCTTCTGATTGCCGGATTCAGATACCAATCGCCAGAATATAGAGCTCAAAGAGGAGAAGACGAATTAAACGGCTAGGGTTCTGAACTAAAATGTTTTTTTAACTAAAGTAAAACACCTTTTGCGTCAACAAATGCTGACTCAAATAAATCTAATAGCCACGTGGGTGTCTACGTGTCATCCATGTATGTAAGACGTATTGAAATAAAAAAAATTGGTTGTCGCAAAAATACTTTGTTGTCTCAAATAGTTTCTAAAAAAAGATGCCAAAATTTCCCAGCAAAAAATATTGTAATTTTTGTAACAACACATTAATTTGTTGTCTCAAAAAAGTTTTCCCGCAAAAATTTGGCGCTGGAGGGAGAATGCCGGGAAATTATTTGTGACAACGTTGTCACAAATAATACTATTTGCATCAATTCAAAATTTATGTTACACACAACACCTTTTGTGTCAACATGTT
This sequence comes from Gentiana macrophylla, assembly GCA_026214975.1. Classification (NCBI taxonomy): domain Eukaryota; kingdom Viridiplantae; phylum Streptophyta; class Magnoliopsida; order Gentianales; family Gentianaceae; genus Gentiana; species Gentiana macrophylla. Next base: position 77,678,478 of record CM047810.1, read on the forward strand.
GATGCAAAAGGTTGTTTTTGCGTCAATTATTTGTTGACTCAAAAACTTCTGTCTCAAAAAGCCTAGATTCTTGTAGTGCGAGTTTCTACACATTAAAGGTCCACACCCTAGCGATACGTTACAGCCCAATAATTATAACCGTAGTAGATCACTTTAAAACGGACAAACATTTATTGATGATCTACGACATAACAATTATTTCACATATAGTTCTCAACGCGTTGGATATATAATCCAACAATCTCTCACTTGGGCTATATGTGTAACTTTATAATTGTATGTCATAAGATAACCGAATGAGCGCTCAACTTGGCTGTCATTACAAAACGTATCAAATAACAATCCCGTCCATCAAAATCACCAACATAGGACCAAAGCGGCCTTCGTCACATCTATCGTAACGGGACCCATCAATGATCACGTATGCTAGTAAAGTTGAATGACATGGATCATGATGTGGATGCGTAGCATGGAAATTAACACGAAATGTGATCTTGACATGTAAATTTCCAACTGGTCCACCTTAAACTTAATAAGATCAAAACCGTATTTCGAGATCAAAGTGTGAAACACCAAAACTTAAATTTCTGCAGAAACAACTACAATTGTAACTTTAACTTTAACCATAACCTTAACCTTAAACTGAAACAACTTAAAATTTTGTCTATATCGAAGCAAACATTATCAATTACAAACTCCCACTAAACCTAAACATCCTTAACTGACATGACACTCATACGAGCAATATGCTCAATAACATCTTGGGTGGCTATCCCATAGTGAGTGGATCCACAATAATGGAGTTTGTCATGATATGTTCAAAAGACACCCTTCCACTTTGAACTCTTTATTTAACAACTAAGAATCATATATCAATGTTCTCACACATTGTTGAATTACAATCGTTGTTGGGATAAAACACCGCGGAACTATTATTACAAGAATAAATTTTCCGCATCCATATCCCGTCACTAGTGGCTTCTAAAGCCCCGAATTTTGTCCCCAAAGTCAAATAAGTCATAAGTGTCTGCTTAGCACTTTTCAGAAAGACAACTTCTTTTGACAAAATGAAGACATATCCTTATGTGGATTTAAATGTATCTTTACATCCACCAAAATCTAAGTCAGTATACCGAATGATCTCTAACTTTTCTGACTCTAGATATGTGAGCATCTTATATTTTATTTTCTGTAAGTACTTTATAACCTTATAGGTCAGTGACCAAATGACCCTTTCCAGGATCTTTTAAGAATCATCAACTTTGATCGAAATGTACACAATAACTTGCACATGTACAAACCTAAGCACACATTAGACTCCCAATAAATATATCAAAGGAAATCTTCTCATTTCCTCCTACTTTATATCATTAGAAAAGGCACATTTTGAGACTAAACTTGTCTCACTTGATACAGAAGTACCATGTGTTTTACAATCCAAAGATGTCGAATCTCTTCGTAAAACTTTATCGATATAGTCTATTTGTAATGATCCAATAATACCTCAGGGATAACCCTGATATACATGGATCCCGAAAAAACTAAAAATAGCGTCTCCTAAATCTTTCAACTCAAAACCGAACGAGATAAATGATTTAGTTTCACGCCCAAAAACTATATCGTTACCGGTAATCATCGACATGTCAAACCAAGAGTATGAACCTACTCCCACTAAACTTATGGTAGATACATTCATCAACATAATTTGACCCAGAACCAAATGAGACAATAATTTGATGAAATCTATTATACCATTGACAGGAAAAACCGTTTGAGTCCAAAGATGGATTTCTTTAATTTGCAAGCCATATTCTTTGCGTCACCAAATGCAAAGTTTTCTGGCAGCACTAAATCAATGTTTCATCAATGTCACCACTGATGAACATTGTCTTTACATCCATCTAATGTAACTAATAATCCATATGAGCAAGTAGGGCCATAATTATTCTGAAAGAAACCATAGAGAAAGCATTTTATAATATATGCTCCTTTTGAGTAAAGCCTTTAATGACAAGACATACCTTATATCTTTCCACATTACCATCTGAATCCTTCTTGGTCTTAAATGTCCATTTACAACCAATGGGTTTCGATCCTTCTGGAAATAGTAGAATATTCCAAATGTCATTGTCCTTCATGGACTTCCTCTCATTTTGCACAACCTTAATCCACTTATAAGAGTTGGAGCTTTCCATGGCTTGGGGAATGGTAACCGGATTGTCCTCCATATTGCCAGGATCCTTATGCTCAAGGAGGTAAACAATATAATTATTCTGAATTGTTGACACAATCACTCTAGTGGAGTGTCTTGGTGGCGGTGCCACTGATTTCTCATGTGGTATCTCATATGCTCGTGTTGCTCCCATATAAGTTATTGAGGATGTTGAGGTTGTATAATTGGAAGTTCAAGAATATTGTCATAAACCGTATCTGGCAATAATATACATCCCATTTGGGAAATACAAATTGTTACCAACTGCCACTTTAGGGAGAGTCATGGTAGGCTCTTCCTTAAAGACAATATTACATACCTTATCTTCCCCCCAAACTCAATATCCTCAAGGAACCTTGCAGATCCCGTCTAATAAAAACAAAAAATTGAAAGTATGGCCATAGAACTTAAAACCCCTGGATCTCTTAAAACACCACATAACATAACAATTAACCAAAGTCCAATTTTCTTTCCTTTGGCTTATAAGGCCTAACCTTAGTTGGACAACCTCCAATATGATTACACCGAATACTAGGTTATCCTAGTCCATATTTCATATTGGGTTTTGGTTACTGTTGTAGTGGTATTTATTTAGTATGAAAGCTGCCAACTTTAATTTCCGTAGTAACTACCATTAGATATATTAAAAGCGAATAATCGTCTATGAAGGTGATACTTTATTTCTGACCATTCCAACATACCGTAAGGAATAGACATCAAGTGACCATATGTATCAATTCTAAGACGTACTTAGAGCAATCAAATATCTAATCTCCTATGTTGGTTTGTTACCCCTTAATACAACCTACTCAGACATGATCATCTGACATATCAAGGGGATCAAAATGTTCCATCTGGTGCAAGCCTTTATATTCTCTTTCGAGAATATTTTTTTCTTAAATGCTAATGCCAAACCATATAGGAACCATCATCAGTTGACTTTTGATTTATGCCATAAAAACTAAATGCAGAGCTTTCTTAAGGATACAATGGTATCCACCAAATACTGATTATTACTGAAAGCCAAATGATTAGAACATATTTGACCTGAATACCGAAAAGACTAAATATATCATCCTTTAATTGAACAAGAATGTCCTGATTTGTCCAATAAATAAATGAAAAACCAAATTCCACCATAAAGACGACCTGATAAGTCTCTTCCAAGTCTAGAAAATGTTCAATCTTCGGTAACAATCTGGTTTCCGAATAGGCTTAACCTTACCGTATCAACATCACCCACAAAGATATATCTTTCAACATCAACTGGTGATCGATAATGCTAGTTACTCTGCATATTCACGCTCAACTGAATAGTTGCATCAGAATCTGTCCACTAAGTATGTTCAGGCACATAAATCAACTAACCAAAAAAGGAAAAAACTTAACTTAATATGCTCAGCAAGCATTACACTACAAGCAATCTTCATCGTGTACCTACCTATTGACATAAGAAACAACTAATATCCTTATGTTGTCATTTATGCCCCTAATGTTAAATACCAACAAATTTTTTTAAACTTAATTTTATTGTGCCCTTACCTTTAATGGTGACCATATTCAGCACTTTCTGGTTGCCCAAATTTCAATCATTTCACTTCTTGCACTTAGTGGGAAAACTGATTCCTTCAACTCCCACCATTCCTTATGTCAGTTATAACTGACATTTAATTTACCATATTGTGCATGAAGAGAAAGAATGATAAATTACACCAGAAGACCATCACATATCCAAATCAAGGACCTGAAATATGGAAATTAGATGAGCCATTTCCAAAATGTAACCTTTATGTTGCATTAACCCAAGTGCCTTATAGAGTCTAGCTTGGACATGACAAATCACGTCTCGCCTTTCTCTTCATGGGCATTGTGCAACTTTATTTAATACAAAATTGCTTTATAGTCACCATGGCCTTTATGCCATTTCTAAGAGTATAAGAATTGACTTCCTATATGATCACTGGACTAAACATGTTTGATCACTCTCGCTCTCAAAGTACAAATATGTTTGACTTTACTATCCTAATTGAGAGGTTTAAGAGGATCATACATAAATGTCAAGTCTAGATCCTTAATGCCAATGACAAGAACAAACTGGTTCTTTCTAACTCTTGAAATCATAGAAAATTAATGGAGGAATATAATGCTTCAATGAGCAGATATACTTTAAAGCAGAACTTAAAAGTAAATAGATAACAACTTAATTAACCTTAAGCTCACATATGTAAGATCCGAAAAATATCCAAAATCAAACAAATTTATGATATATTTTCCCATCACAAAATGCCGGCACGACATTAATATCTCATCTTTGGACGATAATACTAACTCGTAATTGACATCTTGGCGTAGTGATCAAACACTGACAATAAATCCTGTCAAATATAGACCAATCTTTGGACTGCATCTATTACCCACATGGAAACCGAATAATTGTCACGTATTCATCACCACATGTGTATTTATAGTTCTGCCAAATAATATCCTTCCTTTGGGCCGAATACTATCCGCATGAATTTATAAAAACACAAACCATTTTACATCCCATCGTGAATCTATTTCCACGTAGAGGTCACTTTGGCGACATATCGCTTCAACAAATCCACTAAAGAAGTAATAAATACAAATAACGCAATATATCAGTGTTTGATTTTACCGTAATGACCCTTACAAAAAAGAAAAAGGTCTATCCAAATTGGTTTGCTTATTTCTTCAGATTTTACTGTAATACCTTATATGAATAAATTATTAAATAAAAAGTCTGACTGAATCAACTATCCACCGTACTAACTTCGAAGCATAAATTAAAGATGCAATACTAAAACCATTCCACGCCAAACTTGAACGAAATATATATGAAAATATATATTTTAATAACAGGCCCTAATAATAATAATAATAATAATAATAATAATAATAATAAACCCAAATGAGTTTTCCCCTTCCATACAAGATTGCGGTGCAATCATCGTATCATATGTAATAGTAGTGGACACAGATTGCGGCTGAATCTGTGTTAATTTCATTATTATTATTTTCATTTTCTTTAAATATATAAAGAGCCTACCGGAAAAACAAAACCTAATCTTTCAGCCGGCGCCATCGATGATCAAAAGAATTCTAAACGAAAGCATATACAATGCAGGAAATAATTTTATACCTCATTTGTTTGTTGGCTTCATCTGGAACAAAATTTTATTTTATTTTAATCAACATCAACGGGCCCAAAAATAAAAATAACCTAATTGCTGTAAGATTGTGCTTACTCCCTTCCGACACCGCAAAGTTTCACCAAAGGTAATTGAGTACTTGATGTAGAACAGCAAATATGCACAACATCAATACACTAATTCAATCTAATTAACTCAGAACGGCAGCAGATGTATCCTAATATTGACAAATTCTAAACCGGTAGTGCGGTTTCTGAATCCATAATATTCAAAGAAACCAAACAAAAATATACACGAACTCAACTTTAATCAAAATCAAAACCGATTCTCGACAATTCAACATAAACCGGCTCTGCTACCACTTGTTAGAACAATCCTTATGTGATTGAATCGCATTATTCCCGGATCGATTATGCTAAATTATTGAGAATCGTGAGAACGATATTAATCTACAAACATACCCGAATCCATAGCAAATGAAGACTCAGAGATGTTGTAGGATCGATCTTCCAGATCTATACACCTCCTGCTTTCTTGTCGGAAGAACCCTTTGTGTTCTCTCGTATTTTTCTCTTGTGATAATGGGTCAAAAGAGAGTGGGAAAAGTATATGACCTAGGGACCATAACCCACCCTTATATAGTAAAATATTTATTAGGTCTTTCCAATTTTACCCATCATAAAATTAGAAATTACCTCCGAGTTTCTACACATTAAAGGTCCACACCCTAGCGATACGTTACAGCCCAATAATTATAACCGTAGTAGATCACTTTAAAACGGACAAACATTTATTGACAGTCTACGACATAACAATTATTTCACATATAAGCCTCAACGCGTTGGATATATGATCCAACAAACCCGTCGTGCACCAATCTCCACGGCCCCACCTGCCACCCTAACTACCTACCCCACCCCACCCATCAATGAAATGTTTAGTTGCAAAGACAAAGTGACATTAGTGAGAGATGGTAGTTCAACAGAAATAATGAAATTGTATAAAATATTCAAGAAACATCAAATGCTGTGTTGGATGGAAGACAACCCGTCGTACCAATCTCCACGGCCCCACTCCTGTCACTCACCCTAACTACCTACTCCACCCCACCCACCAATGAAATGTTTAGTTGCAAAGACAAAGTGACATTAGGAGAGATGGTAGTTCAACAGAAATAGTGAAATTGTATAAAATATTCAAGAAAACATCAAATGGCTGTGTTGGATGCAACGATGAGGTGAGGTTGAGATGCAACATAAAGTTTAGCCTATACTTTATATCCGTAATTATATATGCTGCCTACTTAATATCAAAATTACCATTCTTATAAACATAATAGGAAAAATACTTACATTTAGACGGGATTCGGATCGACTTGATACACACTCATCCCGCTAACTGCGCCTTGCATGATAACTCTATACCGGAGGCTCCCGGGTGAGTTTTCATTGCGAGGGGCGATGCAATACAGGGAACCATCCTATTCCATAAATAATTATTATTAATTTAGAATATGCTTAAAATAAAAAAAAATAAAAAAAAATAGATAAACAGACTCAATCACTGTTAAATTACTTGCCTCCATGACTTGTGCCACTTCCAAATCCTCAGGAGTCAAAAACACGAAGTTTTCCGGAGGACGGACAACTGAATCGGGCTCTCTATACACCCTGAGATGATGCATGTATTAAATATTTGTAGCTCAAAAACTAAATTGCTATATATATATTCGTCTAAAAAAGAATTACATACCATTCCACCATATTATTTCCCACATCACGGATGGCACCAGTCTCTCTTAGCACTATTAATGCCTCCCTAACTCTACTCATCTGCCTAGGATTGTTCTGTACGGATGATGAAAAAATCAAATAAAAAGTGGAAGCTGATCAATTCAAAGGAAGCAAACACACATCAGATGAACAGTTGTGATCCCCCCCTCCTTTTTGGTAAGAAAAACCACTTTGTACTTTAGTGATTCTAAGAGACTGTTTGACAAAGTAAAAGCAACGGCCATGGCCAAGAGTAGTATCGGCAGTGCAACTACGGCTAAATTACAATTTTAGTCCTGTAACTAGACACGTTTTTTGATTTTGGTCCTGGTTTTTCTCCGGCGACAATTTTAGTCCTGTAAGTTGGTTTCCAGGCTCGTGACTATATTTTTGTAAAAAAGACCACTTACAGATTATAATTACAAACAAACCACAAGTGTCGAATTACACAGATTATAATTACAGAAATCAAGCAAAGACATTTGTGCCATTAGACTTTGGTAACATTAGGAGGACACCTTGAATATGTTGGAAGCATCAAATTTATCAGACACCCGCTTTTTTTCTTCTCGTCAATTTTATACAATTTCCCCTGCATAATATATTCAAAGCATTTAGTGAAAAGCCTTTCCATTACCCCGGGCCATTGTGTAGATGCAATATGTTCGATATCTAGAGGAACATCAGATGCAAGCAGCTCCTCTGTGATTCTTCTACCATACTCCCCTGAAACGTGGGAAGAAAATATAATTAAGCCAAAATTAGGATTACCTATTTAATAAATAAATGATCAAATTAAACAAATGCATTACTTAATTGTGTCTCACGCTCCATGATTTCACAGTACGTAAGAGATTGTTAAATAATGTGGCAGCCTGAGGAGATGAATAAAGTGGAAGCAACCACTCTTTCTTGAGAAGTGTATCTATATATATACACACACACATATATATATATATATATATATATATATATATATATATATATATATATATGCATGTTACTCTTTATTTATTTTTTAATTTTTTTATTTTTTTGACGTGTTTGCTTATTTTTTTATATTCCTATTTTACCCCTGAAACCAAATCATTAATGGCATTGACCTTTTGGGATGTGTATATAGGATAGTGATACACTCACGGTTTTAGTTTTTTTATGATATTTTTCGGGGAACCTAGCTTTTCCAGTGTATATATGCAGCTTCATCGGTTTTAGTTTTTAATTTTTTTTATTTTATTATATAAGCAGTGTCATATTAAAATTGGCATTGGCATTTTCAAAAAAATTATTGGCATTTCGTAATGGCATAAACTTGCTTAATTACTAGCTCAAGTGTCTCCACGTCATTTGATATATTTGGCTACATAAGGCCACCAAGTCCAAAGCCAGGTTTGTTACAAGTCAGTTCTGTTACAAGTCGAGTTAAATCGAGTATTAGTTGTTTGAATTAACTCGAACCCGCTTTGGTTCACTTAACTTGTTTATTTGTTAGACAAAAGAATGTTATATTCGAGTTCGACTTCGCTTAAAAGATCAAATGTTTGAGCTCATGTTCTTTTTTTTGAAGGGCTTTGAGCTCATGTTCTTGTTAAACATATTTTTGCCTTCCGATTCGAGTTATTTCGATTTATACTCTAGTGTGACTCGTTGATGTATAAAATATGAAATGCAGGTGCTAAAATAACAAATTAAAGATCAATATTACATACATTATACAAAAAAAATTATAATAATTTCCAAATTAAATATAAAATCATTCTATAATCTTTATTGGATTAATAAATGACTTATCATCTTTTGAATTAGGGTTATTATAAAATTTTTTATTTATATAACCAAAAAAAATCTCGTGTTCGCTTGTTTAGCAAACGAGCCTATAATCATGTTTAAACTCGACTCGCTAATATAATCAAACAAACGATCACTAACACTAACGAGCCGAACCTGAATCTGTTCACGAACGGCTCTCTGTTCGTTTAACAACTGTACAAGTTGTGTCTTATTATGTCTATGTACATATATTATAGAGATAAAGAGCCAAAAGTCCTTTTTTTGACACAAAATAAATAAATAGGACATACTCATTTTTTTAGTTGCAAAAAGGACAAACAATTTCAGACGGACAAAATTACCCATTTTATTAAAGAGGGACGCGCGCATATGTATTAAATCTTCCGCTGCTTCAGGTTTTTTTTTTTTTTTTTCAAACAACCGTAACTTTTGATTTACAACTCCGATCATCGAAATTTTTTCACCAAAATTCATGTTTTTTTTGGCTCTTCAATTTGAGCCCAAATACGATACCCTTCCGACGTATATTTTGAAAGACGAAAAAATATTTGTATTAACCGGAGCGCTTTTTCTTATAAACGACCGTAACTTTTGATTTAGAACACCGATCATCAAAATTGTTTCACCAAAGTTCATATTTTTTTAATCTTCATTTTGAGACCGCGTTTGATACCTTTCGACGTAGTATTTGAAAGCCGAATTTAATTGCAAAGATTTACACTAACACACGATGTCGATGACGACGTCGATCGCGATCGACGACGCGATCGTGATCGATGTCGATGACGTGATGTCGATATCGATATATCGATATATCGATGATCGCATCGTGATGTCGATGTCGATGTCGATTTAGTAATGATGTCGTGCTAATTTAAAGCTTAATTCAAGTGACTACATCAAGGCACACATAGTCGCTCATATAAGACTCATTTAAAGGCTTAATTCAAGTGATTAACTATTAAGCCTATGTCAAGTTTATGTGGTTTTGATTGATAAAAGGAATATCATAGATTAACTTGATTAAGGTGTGGTGTTTATAACATGCATGTTCAAAGATTAATCACTTGAATTAGGCCTATCTATTGTATTAAGGCACACAAGATGCTCAAGATGATCGATGTCAGCGATGATCGATGACGATGCTCGCCTCAAAAGACTCTCCTTTCGGTTTTTGTTGCAATGTCTATGTCCCCAAGTCCTTGATATGAACCGAATGTCTTCTTACGCTTCAAGCACTCATATTTACTTCTTTCGGCTTTGATCAATTAACTTATCCTCTCGCTTTGCTTCGCTTATTGGATTTTTAAAATCAACCACAAATTTTGTCGATTTCTGATCTCAGATTCCGATTTAGCAACACATGCCTTATTGTGTTTGACATGTGCTAATGAACCAGACCTAGGATATCTATTATTTGTACTCTTTAAACACATCGTTTGTTTCGCATTCCGAGTATCCCGGTCTTTTGGATGGACTTTTCCCATGTATAAACACTCTCCTAATTCTACTCTATTTTACTAATGAATATCCCAGTATTCCAATCAACCATGGCCATGTAGATGATCAAAACTGAAAGCAAGAACACTAAAGCAAGCCTTCATTCAGACCTGAAACATGAAGAAATTTGATGATATCAGAGTATCAACTAAACAATTTTTCAAGAAGTCACATTGAACAAAAAAAGCAGGTCTTTCAATCAATAAAGAGCTCTGCTTCAACCTTAAGTCACATGAACAATCGAATGAACACAGCACACAAACTATGATCAAATTCAAAACCCCGCTAATTCATGATTAGCAGAAAAAGAACATAGAAATTTCTTTCTATTCTGAAACAAATTAGCTCTGAATGTCTAATTATAAATTAGTACACCAACCACAATCAACAATGAATTATCAGTAGTATCAGATGATCGCGATGTCAGATCAATAGTATCGATGATCGCTCAAAATGACTCTCCTTTCGATTTTTGTTCCAAGGTCTATGTCCCCAAGTCCTTGATATGAATCGAATGTCTTCTTACAGCTCAAGCACTCATATTTACTTCTTTTCGGAGCATGTTTCGATACTACTTTTTCTTTAGGATCATTTCTTTTAGCCCTCTTCTTGTTCTTGGCTTCATAAACAGCTGCATTCTTGAAAAGTCCTTCAAAAGACGTATCCGATTCGCTTTTTCAAAGACATTCATCCAAATAGTAACTCATCCTTCTTGGCTATCAACATGCTCCTCCTCAACTTGCACCTCCACCGCCTCTTAGGCCACAAAACCCAAAACAATGTTGCGCCGCCACAAGTAACAGTAAGAAAACTCCTACTTTCCGATACAAGCATATTCTTCGACAAATCAAATGAGTTCATCTTCAATATCTCTCGACTCAATCTTACAAATTCCAGCCTCAAAAGTAATCTCTATTTTAACTTTACATTCTGCTCCATCTCTTCAAAACTATCCCTTGATTCCTTAAACCTCTCCGTCTCCGTGTAACATCGATCGGTTACATATTGTATATAATGTTGGACAATGAAGAAGAAATTGAAAAGTTAAGGAGTAGAAACACTTCAAGCATCGTGAAAGGCAGTGTTCTAAGAACTTACAATGAGGCCGAAATTAAACACACCACAACAAATAAATATCCAGTCGATATACCTGCCAGCAAAAATGTTCCTATGCAAATGCCGGTATTTATTGCCGTTTTGGATGACTATTACAAAGTAAAACATCCACCCAGATCCTACAAATCAGGACGAAAAAAAAGTCAAGCTCCTCAATGTACAAAGAATCCCAATAAATTGGATCTGGCATACGATATTCAATGAACACTCGACTACATATATAATCGAAAACTGTAACCAATGACCAAAATCCATAAACACTCTTTGTTCGAGAATTAAAATCTTGGCATGAATGATTTCTTAGTTTAAAGAGCTAAGAGCACTTCGAAGGAATTACAGCGATTTTTAAACAGGGGAAGAAAGAGTCAGAAAAAAAAAGTGTGTTCTGATTCAGCTTTGTGTGTAATATAGGGGTATATTCGTCCGGTAGAATTTATTTGTCCTTAATGCAACTAAAAAATTGAAGCTGGATTAAAAATTAAATAAGGAGAAAAATGTGGACTTTTACCTAATTTTTTCTATATTATATAGTAAAACGAATTACTTTAAATTAATTACCTCAGTAAAATGTCCAATTACAGATACAAATCTGTTTTTTTACTCGCTCAATGTCCATAAAAGTCCGACCCACAATTTCAAACAACCATTGTGGTCTACAAAAGGAAATAGAGGCGTTCCCGATATTGACGAGTATCTGTAAACCGTATGACGCGCGTTTAGAGTAGAAGGAAATTAACGCGCTAGTTGGAAGCATGGCCTAACGGGCTGAATATGGGGAGATTAAGAATTCAGGCCATATTGGGTGACTGGTTTTTTTTTTTTCTTCAGGTTATATCAAAGTCCACATTTGAGAATCAGGTCTTCCATAGATAATATCTACAGTATTTACATCATATAAGTTGACAATTTATCAAAAGCATTATGCACGGGTTGAGTTTCCCCCTAATATAAAGTTTATACAAGGTGTGCAGAACCTTGTAGAAGGTATCTACGGGATAATTCAAAAAACTCATTATGTAAGGGGCGAGTTTAAATCTCGTATATGATCTCGTAGATATTATATACGAGATTTAAGCTCACTCCTTACATAATGAATGCTCGCCACTTATATACTTCTTTACCATGGTATTTTTTTTACCCAAAGAGTGAAACTATTTACAACCACAATTTATCATCCTTTCACATTTTTGTAACATCTGCAAAATCTACTTATTTATCACCAAAAATCAAAATTCATCTCCTCTTTGATCTTCATCACAAAAGCTCGGATTTGGTATAAAAGAAAATTCATATCACCTTTTTGGCAGTGTTTCAATGAACACAATGAGTAAGTCATCTACATTTTAGATACTGCTTTGACTTCATAAATTATATCTATGTATTCATCTAGTACATATTAGAGCACTCACATCAGATCCTCTAAATAAATTCTCTATTTTACAGTTTTAAATACACATTTTTATAATTTGCAGAATTTCTATCTCAACGCCCCGCACTCGGCGCCTAGTAACGCTTAAATAAGTCATAAATGGTCCGGTCAATCGCTTAGACCGCCCCGTCGCTGGGTCTGCAAGTGGCTAACTCGAGTTGACAAGACATTTATGTCTCACACTTATATGGGGTGAGCATTCGCTTATTTTACCGATGTGACTTTACATTCTTCCCCCTTATAAGGGATCAAGCGTCCTCGCCAGACGGCCGAGATCGTTTCGGATCGCCCTACCGAGAGTAATTAGAGGTTATCCTTACACCGCCTTCTTATGCGGTGCGGTAGCATAGTTCCGTCTCCGATAGTCGGCTTCGATACCATTCTCAGAAAGCCCCTGCACTCGGGCCCAGTAGCGCTAAATAGTCATAAATGATCCGGTCCATCATAAGACATCCGTCATCGCTTAAAGTGCCAACCCCCACCGAGTTGACAATACATTTATGTCTCACACTTATATGGGGGTGAACATTCTCTTATTTTACCGATGTGGGACTTTACACTATCAGATATAAAATGTATCAGATTCTTTATTTTACATAATAAGTAAAATATAAAGAAAATTTTATAGAATCTGGATAAATGCGCTAGATGTAGACAAAATTTTATGAAAATCAGATTTTACAAAAAAAATAAAAAGATTCATCATGGCGTTATTTTTCCTAAAATATATTATTGAAATCTCTAAATTACAGTTTTTATTTAATTTACAGTATCTCCTACAAGTGCTTATATATAAATATATAGGTTACATTTTTCCAATTTATCTATAATATACGTGTGTGTTTGTTTTGATGAAATGAAGTTTTTATGTCTTATTTGGCTAAAAAAAATTATGATCGTTTTGCATTATAGTGTAGATAAAATGTAGTGTTTGTTTTATTAGTATGTGCGAATAGGATACTGATATTTGTATCTCCAAAATTTATATAAACTTTACTCTCAACATCATCTTATGGTTGTGAGTGTTTCTATGTTTTTTATTTTCTTTTGAAAATAAAAATGAATGGTTAAATAATAAGGGTGTATAATTTATGTAAATTTTTAGAAGTACACATATCAATTCATGCGAATGTGTATGTACCATATTATACATAATTTTACTTCAATTGGATTATTTAAAAGTAAAATTCAACCAACAAAGTCATTTACTAGTAGTTAACGCTATAGTATAACCCTAATAATGACCAGAGTTTGAGCCCCATTTGGTGCGAAAAGGGTGTGTATCTTATTTTTCTTTTAAAAAAAAGAGAGGCCAAGCGATGACGAAAAAAATTAATAAATGGAGTGCGGAAGACAAAAGAATATTTTCACGATTATAAAGGACAAAAATCACAATTATTATTTTAAAATTGTTACATCACGTGTTAATGTTACTTTGTGTTTCACAATTGTTATTTCATATTTACTCTATTCCACATTTGTTACTTCATATTTGTTACTTCATAATTGTTACTTTTGTCCTTATTAAATTACAGTTTCCTTCTCCCGATTTGTTGATAATTTTGTCTTTCTGGACAAAAATCTATAAAAAAATTCAAAGCACAATTCTACGACAATATGTACATATATATAGCCGTTCCATAAAAATTGTCGATGTTTTAGAAAAAAAATTTAAAAAAATACTATTTTATAGTACCAATGCATAATTTAATTTTTTTTTTCCAAAAAAAAAAATCACCCTTAGTCCAATATTTTTATTTATTGCATTTACTTCACCTCCAAAACAAGAATATATTATGAAGTGAAGAGTAAATATGTCAATATAGTAATAAATACAACACATTAATGGAGTTTCTTAATATGAATGAACCACAAAAAATAGATATTTTCTTTTATGGGACGGAGGTAGTAATCCCTCCGTTTCAAAATAACTGATCTTTGTGCAAAAAAAAAAAAAAACATAATGATGTGAGTTAATTTTTAATTTGAAAATGCCAAAATGATTTTAAAAAAAAAAAACTATATACTTAATGCAAATGTTGTATTTATTTTCTTACTTTTAATAAATAATTCTAGATGTAGGAACAGATAATAAATGTTGTAATAAAAATGAATCGACTCTGCTATTTTAGAATTAATTTTTTCGATAACTCCATTTCGCTTATTTCAAACTACAGAGTATATTTTTTTCAGAACGGGAGAAGTAGGCGAGAAAGAACAATAAATACACCACATAAATTGAATTAAGATATACTATTACACAAGTAAATTGATTTTATAACAGGTTTGTTTTCTTATACCGTGTCATTTTATATCTACTTTATTTATTTCATAATAAACATTCAAAAGAATAAAGACAAGAATATCGTATTTGTTAGTTTTTACATTCCTTATACAGCAATTTTTTGAAATATACCAACCGACTTACCCATTACTGTATCGTTATCGATTCGCATCGAAATACTTTTTAAACATAGTTTTTTCTATTATTATCTTTTATAACATATTTCCACTAATATTAAGCATTTTAAGCATATATTTTTCAAAATTCTCACTCTCAATGTCGTATAGCCATAGTGAGTTATCCCAAAACCACAATCTTTCTGTAGTGTACCTGTAGGTTCCCATATCCAGGAGGATCCACCCCAATGAGATGGGCATATATATATATATATATATATATATATATATATATATGTATTGTTTTCGCTTCCATAAAAATTATATTTTGTTTCTATCATATATAATAATCTGATAATTTAACATAAACCTTTATTATATAAATAAGGATATATGGTTATTATCAAAGTGATACATTTAAAAAGAGATATTTTCGATCCACGTCGCCCGTGATCCTGCGTCCGATATCTATCGAGAGATGTTTGTAAAAGGGATTTTATGCTGCAATAGTTATATAACTATTATACCAAATAACATATATTAGAGTTTTAATTTATATTTTACTCTATTTTTCATATAAAATAAAAGATGGTAAGATACAAGAACCGGTACAAATTCATAAGATGGTCATTGTAATTTTTTTTGCAATTATACAGACACAACGAGTGGACAACGTATATATACATGATTGATCATGATTAATATAATAATTGTCAATGACTCTACGTTAGAAATTAAAGGTGTAAATACGTATTTGTATTCTTTCGTTGATGTCGAATTCAGTTGATCTCTTTCATTACTCAATTTCTTTTCATAGACTCCACCTCCAATCCTATTCCTTTTACTGTTCCGTACGGGTGATTCTTATGTGGGTACTCTATTTGCACCGTAGATACATATGGATAAATCTGCAACACACAATTTAAGTTTGATTTAAAAATATGATTCAGATTCAAATATATATGTTTACGGTGTAAATAAAGTAATTAAGAAAGAATTTACAGCCCGCATGTATCATCTCTCACAGCCATACGTACACTTAGATTCCCACCGACAAATTGAGACAAATTCATATGGACCCGTTAAAATCAACTCAGTCTTTTGTCACCTTTATCTTTTCACGGTAGTAACTAGTAAGTACTAGTCTTTTCACGGGCAGTACTACTCATTTTCCTCCTATCACCTTCATCCCCAGCCTTTTTTTAATTATTATTTTATTGTCTCCGGCCTTTTTTCTTTGTCACTTTATATCTGTAATGTTCCTTTTTCGGACACCGAATCCTTATCCGGAAAGAGTGTTCGGCACAAATATTATCAAATAAATTCAATAATATATGTAAGTCTTTACGTCATACATCGTAACTAAAACGACGCGAAGATAAAACGACTGAACAACGAAAGATCGAACACACGGTTTTCAATGCTGTAAAACTAAATCCAATAAAGAATGCTAAACATCCAACGTTAAATCCAAAGGAACTTAAACGGAACTAATCCAAAAGAAAGACAACACTGTTTGAATTAAATCAACAACATCATTGAAAGAATCAAAAGTAAAAGAACTAAGTCTTCAAGAGCTCCATCTCACACATCCTCGCCAAAAGAACTCATCATTATAAAGAACCTGCTCATCTTCTTTGGGAAAAGAGAAAGACAAACAAAGAGTAACGGTAAGTACATAAGTATTTAGTAACGTGTAGAAGATCGCATAATGTCGGTCTCATAAAAAATAAAAGCAACGCCGCCTTTTATTAATTCATTCTCATTATTAATCCTAGCTAACTATCATATTATGTTCATAGCATAACATGAGGTTCCAAAGGTATCTAGCTTAGCTCAAGTTTGTTACATCATGAACAACAAGTGGCACTACGCCTAGTAATAGGATGTACTAGACAATCCTGGGTGCAATCTACTTGAGACACGCCTCTGAGCCCGGGAATATCTCGAGTCCCGATAGTGTGATGACCGGCGAGAATGTTCCAGACGCTTTATCTAGCCAATCGATTGACCGGCGTGGAGTACAGTCTACTTTGTCAGTCGGAGAACACATCGTGATATTGTACTATGCCTTACCAAGCATTGCATGATGTTTAAGATTATTAATCTAGCACATATGTTTGATTAGATGTTTAACTAGCCACCTAAGTGTTTTCAAGTAAGCTCCTCACATCTCCTACTCTCTTTCCTAGACCACTGTATACGGACAAGGCCTAGCAATTACAATGCACATCGATAAACTCTAGCTTAACGAAGCATAAGGCAAATCCAAAGCTTTCGACGGTCCCACACTTCATCTTTTCAGGGAATCCATATGGTGCCGGAACTAAACGCATCAAAAGCTAATTCAAGCCTTTGTCACATAAGGTTACAGCGAAATACGCTATCATGACGCTTGAAACACATAGAAAGCGAGGTCACACATTAAAGACTCTATCCGACGGACAGATCGTTCCATCCGGACGGATAGGCCGAGCTATCCGTGCACGGGATGATCTCCACACAACCTCAACTTGATATCAGTGAAATATCCGTGACGGATGATTTAGTTATCCGTCACGGATGACCCTCGACCGCACTAAAGACGCTTTTCAAAGACTTTGCGCTTTACTCGTGATCCAACCAAACTTAGCATCATTCTAACCTCCAAACAAAAAAAAACATCGCCTTAACATCTCATGTCTTCAAACTATAAAAAGGACACACGATACATTGCTCTACAACTTTACGAAAACTTACTTATACGATAAGAAAACCACGTTACCTTAATTTGCGTGGTACAACGATCCAAACTACCAAAGCTTTGAAAAAGGTTAGACCTTTAACCTCCAACCTACAACGATCAATCCAAAATGATCACTATGGTGTTTAAACCAAAGAAAACGCCGCTTAACGATGAGGATGATGAACAAACCCTAAATCAAGAACGAAGAAAACTTACGCCAACGGATCTAGGGATTGTTGGTATCAAAACGATCATCGCCTCGCGCGGTGATCCTTTCTCTCTTGAGACGTATGTTGAAAAGAGCAACGGATTAAATTTCGAAAATCAAAGCTTCTTCTTCGCTTTTTTTTCTCAAAATCTGCGCCCCTTTTTTCGCGTCCCCTCTCCTTTTTGTCAAAAACAACTAGTTAAAATTAGGATTAGTTTTCCTTTATAATCCCAATTATCTAATTATTTTCCTTAAAAGAAAAATCCTTGTTTATCCATTTTTCTTTTTCTTAAATCTTTTAATTAAATAACATAATATTCTGATTTTTTGCTAAAAGACCAAATTGCCCTTTTTCAAAAATCGGGATATTACAATATCCTTACTACTATATAAGAAAGGAAAAAGCGTCAAATGGCGACACTTGTTTTTTTTTTTATTGGTTCTTTTTTTCGTTTCATCGACCCAAAATCCGCCCAATCTTTTTTTATTTTAACTTTTACTTTTTCGTTCATTAGTGCCCAAAGAGAAAAAAAGTTTTTTTTTTTTTTTTTTTTTTTTTTTTTTTGGTGAAGGGTTTGAGGTAAATTGTTCCATTTAGAGACTCAATTGTATTTTTAATCTACACATTAGCTTTAATTTATTCTTAATCTTATTATGTGTGTTGTGCTTAAGATGTATCCGATTCCAATTTAATTACATATTATTTTGCTTTCCATCGAGATCTTTTTTTTTTTTTTTTTTTATTCTTATCCTAATACGATACGACGTGATATTTCAATATACTATAGTTTGTTTGTGTGTGTGTTTCTTTTCTTTTTCGCTTATATATATTTTACATTTATCTGCCTATGCCGGTTTTTAGGGATCGTTTTTGGGATGCTACGTATATATTGATTATTTTTTCCGTCTTCGCTTTTTTTTTAATTCTATATATTGTGTGTCGGTTTTTTTTTGGTCAATGGTTTAGTAGTGTCGAAAGGTGTCGATTTTGTGTCGTGGAGTGTTGATAGTGTGTTAGATTTTAATTAAAATTTTAATTAATATTCATTTGATCAACCGACAACAACGATTGGATATGGCGTCGGGTGTATCGAAGCATGTCGTGTCGTGTTTTTGGGTAGAACATGTGTTGTTGCGAGATAATGTCGAAGATAGCTTCATTTTTCGTTAAAATTGATTTAAGTAGAAATTGAAAAAAAAATTATTCGGTAGTGTCGAAAAGTATCCATACGATGTCGGGAGATGTCGAAGATGTGTTTGATATTCATTTCATATGCACTTATATTATTCTTCTATTAACATGTTTTGATGCCACCCTAAAAGGTGTGAGGGTGGGTTGGGTTAGGAGTGGTGGGAAGGGTAGGGTATAGTAAGATGGGTGGTGGGCACGGTAGGGTAGGGAGTTGTAGGGTAGAGTAGGATGGGGTGGTGGGTAGGTAAGGTAGGGTGTGATGAGATAAAATAGTGGTGTAATAGCTTTAGCTAGGATAGTGAATTAATATGTAGGTTGGGAGATAGGTTAAGGTTTGTAGGTATGTAGAGATGTAGGGTGCGGTAGAGTGTGCTTTAATGTATGTGAGACGATGTATGAGATGTAATGCGGTGATGTATGGTAGGAGTAGGATGGTATGGTTGGATGATGTGGCGTAAGTTAAGTAAAGTTTGGTAGAGTGAATAAAGTCGTAATATAGGGTAGTGTGATAAGATAATATGCCAGAAGATAATGTAGTGTAGGCATGGTGATGTAAGATTGGATAGGTGAGTGTTAAAAAAACGTTGGGATAGGGTGCGGTTGGGTGATTGATAATGTGTGTAGTAGATAAGAAAGAGTGTGTTGACTAGGGTAGAGTTGTGTGGTAGGTTGTGGTATCCAAAAGTAGATCGACGTAAAATGTTTTATTTTTCATTGTTGCGCTTTAAAATTACGTTACTCGAACGGTTCGTTATACGCTACATTTTTTCGTATTTAATATCGCCAAATAAGTTTAAAACTTATAAGATTGACATTCTCAAGGCCGCGTTACTTGAGATTCCATTTTTTACTAGTAACTAAAATATAATAACATGTCAACACCGATTAATGTCATCAAAAGATAATTTCTAAATTTTAATCAAAAACATAAATAATGTAATTGATCGCAATCCAAACTCGAACAGTTTATCATAATTGCACCAAACTCGAGTACTTAAGTACTAGATTCGAAATGTTCTCGAGTTTTATCGAAACTAAATATTTTTTTCGAGCTAAAAAGTGTTCAAGATTCTTTCGAACGTAATTGAGCATAATTATAACTAAATCAAGCCAATGACTAGTAATTGTTTTCTTAATTGGACGAATTAACTCGATCCAAGTTCGAGGATAATGTTTTGAAAGGATCCAGATTCCATAATGAAAACAACTCATTAATACAAACCTTTATATCATACTACTAGTACTACAAGCGAATCTTGAGAAAATATTGCAGGGTGACGTTTTTCCCTTGTCACATGGTTTTGTTCAGGTACACATTCAGGAAGTTATCGTATGGTGTGGTGTGCTCCATAACTGATGCCACAGACATCGCGTGTGCACTGCATCGAGGCATCATGCACGCTTTTATTACGTATTAAAACCGCGCTGGTTCGATCGTTCAATTATTACTTCACCTCAAATTCCTTCACGACACAATGACTTTCCACACATTCATTGTGCTCTTTTCGATTCTGTCTTTATACATGCACCACATAAATAATTGAGCAACAAGCAACTTCATGGGAAAAATTATTGGGTGGAGAATTTATTTTAAGTGAAGTAGATCATGAAATGATCCGAACTATTACGCTTTAAATTCGGTTTAAAAATCGACGATGATCGTCATCATACCACCTCACATATCCGCATGAATGGAGGTAGCATGCAATAATATCCCACTTCATGGCCCATGGTTCGTTCAATTGTACGTAAAAGTCACTGGGTAGATGTCAAGCATCATGTCATACATAAATAAATTTGTGCTGGAGTCGGTAGAGAATTCATAAATAGTGTTACAGAATTCATATATGTATTTTCTATACCGACTATTCATATAGTTATTAGCCAAGGGTTAAATGGGAAGATACTTGTGTGGTGTCTCCACACGCATGGAAATTATTGTTGTGGACACCACAACCACATATTTTTATTCTCAGATTTAAATCACAGTAGCTTACGATCGCACACCCGCACTTCACCCCTAAATTCCCTCATTACACAATAATTTCCCGGTTAAATGTTCTAGGTATGAAATTTTAAATTTCGATACCTATCAACACTATTCATATAAGTATCAAATTTCCAACTCCAATCATAGTTATCAAAATTTGATTTTGATACCTCAAGAATTTTAGGTAAATCAGGATCTGAAATATTGGATAACCAAGTCACCATTTCAAAGAAATACATTGGTGTAAAGTTTTTACAGGTATGGTCATTTTAAAAAGTTGCATTGCTATTGGTTTTGATACACCAACTAGGATTTGCACATGGACCAACATAAAATTCGTGTTGATACCTATAAACCAAATCTCAAACCATAAATATCAAAATTTAGTAGTATCAATTTTTTTTAGTTTGATTAAATTTATGAATGTTTAACACTATAAATAATATACAATATTATTCTCTTATTTATTGATAAATTTTTTGACCTAACAATATTTTGGAAAAAATTATATAGTTTGATCTAATACTAATTTAAAATATATATAAATTTCAACAAGATCGTATCTACAGAAAAAAGTTAAAAATCATAGTAAAACTATACTTATGTTTTCATGTTCTATATTTTTTTTTAATGAGTGTTCCGTATAATTTGATGTTAATTTATGTTTGTATCTTGAGGGGATCGGTCCAAAATGTAACCAAGATCACCATTTTCTTTGAAACCGACAGACGATATCGGATTTCACTCAATCCACGCGTCAAGCATACGACACCCAAATAAAAACAAGAATGGACCTTATGCCTTAACTGTAAGGGCCGGGAGGCGGGGCCCATCATAGGCCTAAGGGTCGAACTGAGTCCACATTGAGGAAGGCTGTTCAGGTTGTCCCCTAATCCACCGCACGTCGGTCAGGATAGGGAAGAGGTAGACCTACGCAGCTCAGTCAAATCGACCTTAGCGTCCCATCGCAGGTCGGCTAGAGAGTGTACTAATAATAATAATAATAATAATAATAATAATAATAATAATAATAATAATAATAATAATAATAAGTATATGATAACTATGGAAAGACTTCTAAACCTTTAAGACTATGATCTTCATCATTTAAACACGGATATTTGAATGTCACAATTATCTCCTAAAATCAAGGGATAATCACGAGACTATCTCCTACTTGAATAACACGGCAAAAGAGTCCACATTGGACACGGCCCATGCAGGCCTAGGGCACAATCGCTCCCTATATAAATGTTCCTTAAGAACTACGGCAAACTTGATTCCAACATACGCTTTGGAATACGTAGGCACCCTCGAGAAAATCTCAGGCTCAGTCTAAAATCCCTCCAAAACACCATCCCTTGTTTATTTTCTTGTTTTATCACCCTTCAGCCAGTTACCACTAGAATAAATGGCCCATATTTGATACCCAACGGATTTCGTTTCGTCAATTGGCGCTAAAAGGAGGGTCTTCTACTGGTGATTATTTGTTGAAGAAAGCCAATTCATTATGCACCAAAGCCAAACACACGAGCCCTTAAGGCGGCGGCGGCAAATGCAAGAAAACGCCCAAAATAATCAAAACAACAACTATAAAGAAGAGGGCATTGATACAGAAAGACAGACAGAGATGTCCAAAGAAGTTTCGTTAAACTCAGAGCAACAAGCTGTCCTTGACCAGTTAACGGCCATGAAACCCACCACTAGGAAGGCTATTCTCCAGGCTGTACAACTAGGTGACAGCGAAGCCGGAGAGAGAACAAGAGGGGAAGCTCCCTCAAGGAGCCAGCAATCTGTACAGGTCTTTGCCTCGAGTAAAGGGAAAAAGCCGTTGAACGCCCATGTTAGGGAAGCGGCTCGTGCCGAGATTAATGCCATGATGGGCAAGAAAGATGATGAGTTCTCATTCGCTACGCCCTTCACAAGGCAAATTGATGAATATCGGCCGACCGGCTTTGAGGTCCCCAAGCTAGATCCATACGATGGATCCAAGGACCCGTCGGACCACCTTTTTCAATATATCACTCAGATGAATTTGTTTAGTGCATCGATGAGATGAAGAGTAAAGCATTCCTCGCAATCTTGACGGGCGGGGCCCGTGAATGGTTTTGAAAACTCCCCAAGGTCGGTTTCAAGTTCAAGACCTAGGAGAATGTTTCTTAAGGCTTTTGTTAAGGCCGGACCGCTTTGAAAAGCGCGACCCATCTTCATACAATCAAGTAGAAGAATGAGGAATCATCCTCCAATATTTGAATAGATTTAATGAGGAGTATGTACAAGTTTAGGCGTGGGCGACTCACTGTTGATTACATCATTTGTGGTTGGGCTCCGAGAATGACAATATATATGCTGTTTGAGTAGTAGACTCCACAAGACAATGGAAGAGTGTATGGATGCAAATGACAAGTTTTGCCAAGGAGTAGAGAAAACAGGATGAATCGAGAATCGGAAAAAGGGGAATCCAAAAGAGAAAGGGCGGAAGAGAAGCTTGACAAGATGAGGAAAACGGCTTGGGACCGCGGGTCACCTCAATCGCAGAACGGTCAAAAAGAAAAGGTGCCTTGCAAAGAGAGGACTTTATCCTTTGAATACCCTCGTGTGAAAGTCTTGGCCATCATAAGGAGAAAAGGGTTGGGAAGAACCCCCCCCCCCCCCCCGCTCCGATGAGAGGACCACCAGAAAGAAGAGATCAGAACAAGTTATGTTCCTACCACAAGGATGTGGGCCACAATTCAGAGGAATAAAAATATCTAATAAGATATATTGATGTTGAGATTATGGATGGAAACTTGGATGAGGTCGTAGACCGATCTCAGGATCCCAAGCCCCAAGGTAAAAGAGATTTAAGGAGGAGAACATACCGGTAAGATCGGGACCATGAGGATGAGCCTCGAATGAGAAGGGAAAGGACTCCAGACGTTAATCGGAAAATAGACAATCGCCCTATCAACACGATCAACACAATTGTTGGTGGACATAGCTTCAATTTGGAAGGCTTGAACAAACAGGTTGGGAAATCGGTGATCTACGGGCCTAAGGACCCCCTTCCCATGATAACTAATAATGAGGGCTTAGTCTTTGAAGTTTTAGTTCAAAAGAACCTGGTGAAGCGTATCTGTGTTGATGCTGGGAGTTCTATCAATGTCCTCTATCATTCCGCCTTCCAGTCTATGAAGTTAAAGGATTCCGAGCTCACCCCCGTGTCGGCAACTCTGTTCAGATTTGCGGGACCTCCTGTCCATCCTCTAGGAATGATAAAGTTGGCGACGACATTTGGAAGGGAGCCGAGGTGCAAAACATTAGTGATAAACTATGTGGTGGTAACGGCTCCCTCAGCATATAACATAATTATGGGAAGACCAGCATTAATCGAACTCCGAGCCGTGATCTTGCCAAATTTCCCATATCGGCTGAAGTTCCCCAACATGGGACGGATCAGTAGAGATAAAAGGAGATGTTGAAGCCGCTAGGAGCTGCTACACAGCGATGATCAATAGGAAAGGGTTCGAGCTGGTACAACTTGAGATGAACTACATGCATTACTGAGCAAAATTTATATTTCTGTCTTATTATACATTTTTGCATTTTGGCATTTTGATACTTTGTTATTTTTACTTTGGATGATTTTGTTTTGCACTTGGCGGGTGCCTATATTCATGTGATTTATATCTAGTGCGTGATTTGAATGATTATATATAAAGTCCGCAGGACGGACGCGCTGTGTTCCGCAGGTCGTACTAAGTGTAATTTTTATCCAAGTCCACAGGGGGGCGCGTCTTTGAATTCCGTAGGTCGGACTCGGTGTAAATTTTTTTTATCTAAGTCCGCCGGACGGACGCTACCAATTCCCGCAAGTCGGACTCAGTGTAATTATTTATCTAAGTCCACGGGACGGGCGCGCTGAGTTCTGCAGGTCGGACTCAGTGTAACTTTTATCTAAGTCCACATGAAGGACGCGCTGAGTTCCGCAGGACGGTCTCAGTGTAATTTTTATCTAAGTCCGCAATACGGACGCGCTGAGTTCCGCAGGTGGGACTCGGTGTAATTTTTTATCTAAGACCGCAGGACGGACGTGCTGTTCCGCAGTTCGGACTCAGTGTAATTTTTATCTAAGTTCACAGGACGGACGAGCTGAGTTCCGTAGGCCTGACTCAGTGTAATTTTTATCTAAGTCCACAGGACGGACATGCTGAGTTCCACAGGCCGGACTCAGTGTAATTTTTTTTATCTAAATCAGCAGGACGCACGCGCTCAGTTCCGTAGGTCAGACTCGTTGTAATTTTTATCTAAGTCCACAGACGGATGCGCCGAGTTCCGCAGTCGACTCGTGTAATTTATATCCAAGTCCGCAGGACGGACGCGCTGAGTGTTAGGAAATCAATCGAGCAGGAAGGACGCGCGGGACGGACGCGTTGTTTTATTTTACGTTATTGTTGGTCAAGGACCGCCTATATGTTGCTTCTTAATTAGGTTAGAATCGTTTATACGTATAAGTTGCATTGTCTCTGAGGGATCGACCTTGACTCGCAATTACTATACTACAATGTACCTAGTATTCTTGCTAGTAATATCGACGTTAGTGACTTACACGCGATCATAGGGGCATTCATCAGGGAGATCCCATCTCTCTTTACTGATTTGCGCTTTACATTGAATTTTTATCTATTGCTTTGGAACTTGGTGTGAAGAATAAAAGTGGAAACCTGTGAGCCTCAATAAGGATGGGCCAATATATCTCATCTCTTTTTTGCAGATGACCTCATTATTTTCACTAGAGCTAATGAACAGGAGGTCTCCAATCTCATGAGAGTTCTTAATCTTTATTGTTCTATCTCGGGTCAATTCATCAACAGGGAAAAATCCAAGGTTTTCTTTAGCCCCAACACGGATGGTGGGGTTATCAAAGACATTGTTGAGATTTGTAACATGTCCAAAACTAATGACCTTGGCAAGTATTTGGGTGTTCCCCTTATTCACAGTAGATTTTCTAGCAGGAATGTGGATTTTGTTGTTAGGCAAGTGCAGAATAAACTTCAAGGGTGGAAGTCCGGATGTCCGACTATGGCGGGAAGATTAACTTTGATTAAATCACAAATTGTGCGACCCTTCAACCTTATGCAATCGGTTTGGCTCCCAGGAAGACTTGTGATAAATTGGATCGTATCAATAGGGACTTTCCTCCAGGATCTTCGGAAGAACAAAGGAATATTCATTTGATCAACTGGGATTCAAAAGCAAAGGACAAATATGATGGTGGACTTAGAATAAAGTGCTAGGAGAATAATATTACTCTCCTAGCTAAGTGTGGGAATAGCATTATGAGGAAAGAAAAAGTTTGTGGGTCAGTTGTTCAAGAGTAAATATGTTAAGAATGGAGACATCTTTGAAGTTAATACCAAAATGAATGATTCCTTCATCTGGAAGGGTATTTTGAGAAGTTTTCAAAGTGTTAGTGATGGATTTGTTTGGAAAATTAGAGATGGTAGGGATGTTTCTTTATGGGACGATGTGTGGCTTAATGGTTCTCCTCTTAGAGATCTTAGTGACAATGAAGTTGATATTAGGGATCAAAATCTTACCGTTGAAAGTATTATTACCGTGGATAGGACCTAGTGTTTTGAGAGGCTTCACACTTTGATGCCAAGACATGTTATTGATTCCATTCAAGGTCTTCCCCTCAGTTTAGACCCTATGGTTAAGGATCGGCGTTTTTGGCATCTGACGAGTAATGGAAAATACTCTACTAAAACTGGGGTTCGGTTCCTAAGAAATAGGAAGATTGCTGATTCTATTGTCTTTGATTGGAAATCTGTTTGGAAATGTTTGATTCCGGAGAAAGTTAAATTGTTTCTTTGGTTGGTCATTCATGGGAAGATTCTTACCAATGAGGTGAGATTCGCTAGAAAATTAACTTCTTCAAATACTTGTGAAAGATGTAATCTTAATGCTGAAAGCATTTCTCACTGCCTTGCTGATTGTCACTTTGCTAAAAGGATTTGGAAATGTAACCCTCTTAGGAGATTCTTTCTTCAACAAGACTTTGCTTCAGAAAATTGGATTAAATCGAATTTGAAAGATTAATGATTTGTTTCTGATTCCTTCTACAAGGGACCTTCTAATGCTCTTTTCTCCATGGCCCTTTGGGGTATATGGAAAGACAGAAATAATTTCATATTTAACAAAACTCCTACCAATACTGTCTCTGTCTGTAATCAAATTGTCTTCTTGGCTAATGAATATCTTATTAATTCGCAGAAGCCAGCAACAGGTCCTTCCAACAAGTTGATGACGGTCAAATTATACCCGTAAATGTCATCAACATTATCCTTAAATCGAGATTAATAATATATATTTCATATTAAATCACATGTTTATATTTATTATTTAATGTTAAGTGATTATTAATATGATATTTGGTATTTAGCCGTTTTTATTATTTAAAGCCGATTTATTGTGCGATAATTATTGATTTTGCGATCACAACAAATCGAGAGGATTAATGTCATTCAATCAATTATATCAAGATAAAGAAGGAAGAAAATCGGAGCATTAATCAAGAGATAAATGAGAGATTAATCGATCAACACGCGTGCGCATGGGAACAAGATAGACGAGGAAAACGATTGACGCGTGAAAAAGTTAGGTTCGGTCGACCGAGCACGATGCTTGATCGACCGAGTGTCACCTCTCGGTTGACCGAGCCTCGGGTTTGGGTCGGTTTTCGGCTTTAATCGTGCTTATCTTCTAGAACCACCCTAAGTCGGCAAAAACCTCTATATAAGCAAGCGACTACGAGAATTGTAATACACACCTTGAATACCTTAGAATATCATTCAATAAAATCACTCTTTGATACAATGTAGAATAATGTGAAGGTTTCAAAGAATTTAAAGGCCGAGAGATTATGTAAGCCTTTATTTTCTTTCTTTTCTTTTAAGTAATTAATCCCCCAATTATGCTTTATTGTTTGAGTTAGTTAATTCATAGCTAGATGATGTAGATCTAGGTTATGTCGTTATGGATGTGGCGAAGCCTTGTCTATGAGGATCCCATAACCTACGCCATATACTTAGTTTCTATCCATGAATCTGCATTGTTTAATTAATGTGTATCTATGTTAGTTTATATGAATGCTTTACAATTCTTCGCTTAATCCGTTGTGTATGATGAAACGCCGAGAGATACGTTCGGGGATGTAATCTGGGGAAAAAGACCATTCGGTCGATCGAGCCCGGCTATTCGGTCGACCGAGCCCTGCTTTTATCCGTTAAATAGCCACGCTTTTATGGTTAGGTTAACTTAATAGAATTTATTATCTCGGTAGGTATGGCTATGGCTACGTTACTCGCTTAGTTTAATTAAAACGTGTAAAAGGAAATACCAATATAAAACTCTTAGGTAGGCTTATGAATTGATCTTCACGGACGTTCAAAGAATATCTAGGTAGGTTTATATTTGGGGATTGCATGCACTGCTTATATCGTGCACGTCGTAGATTAGCATGAGACTATAACTTGGTAATTGCTAGTTGGACGAGAGCTTGAGTGATCGTTTAGGAAGTATAAGTACGCTAAACCATAGGAATGTTGCCTGCACGAGGTGTACGGTTAATATCGGCATCCTTAGAGTCGTAGCGTGTGAGTTATATGAGATGGAGGCACCAAAAGGCGAAGTCACGTAACAATACCACGTTGATTTAGTGACTTACCGGTGCTAAGTCAAGTTAAAGAGGATGACTCCGTAGCCAATCTAAGATAGATACAAATGGATTGCCGCTTAATAAGTTCGATTTATTATATAAATTATCTAGGTCCAAACGATAAAGACTATAATTGGGGAGGTTAATTACGTTGTGTCGAGTCGTGTCTTTACCTTTCTTGTCTTATGTTGGTCGTAGACCGCCTCTATTTCCTTGACATGTTTAATTAATTGTTTGTATATAAGATGATCCACAATTGGTTCCTGTGGGATCGATCGCCTTGATTCACTATAGCTATACTACGATGGGCCTAGTCCTCTTGCTAGTATTGGTTTATGGTGGTCGAGTATATTATAACCCGATTGACCACGTCATCAAGTTTTTGGCGCCGTTGCCGGGAACCAACGGTCAATTTTATATATAAATAATTTTCTTATTCATGTCGAGTTTTACGCTTTAGTGTCGCTTTTACGTTTTGAGTCCTCTGCAGTTGTATGCCTCATTCTGAAAATTCCAAAAAAAAAAAAAAAAAAAAAAAAAAAAAAAAAAAATTATTCGGTCGACGAGAAACCTCATTCGGCCTAACCGAGCACTTATAAAATTTTTGTTTTGTTTTGTTTTGTTCTGTCTACATGGTTTCGATTTGTGTTTTCGAAGTCTGGAATTTCAGCGTGTCTGCATTTATCCTCAGATGTTTAATCCGTAGAGTCTGATAGCGACATGGGAAACCATGTTAAAATCGATCACGGTCTGTTTGTTTTTGTTTTTCTTACATTTGCGTAAAACCAGGGAAGCAATATTACAGTCGATAATTTTAGTGTGGCGAGAAAATAACCCAAAGAAACATGTGGAGCTACGAATCTAAGATGGGAAAATAAATGGAAGAAATACCTTTAAAGCACCAAGATGGCTCGAAAAAATTTTAAAGGCTTAAATTCTTCGTGGTACAATGTTGAAGGCAAGGTACTACCCTTTTTTTTTGCTTATGTTTTATTACCTTTTGGTTTTTTGAGCATAAGTTAGCCTATACATGAATCTTAGTAAGAATCTTAGCCCGGAGTTGGTTTGTAAGAATAATTTTATTAGTGTGGAAGGTTCTGCCCCCAAATCTATCTCATCTAGAGGGTGTAGGGAAACATGCAGTAGTTGAAGGAAGCAGTGAATAAAGAGTTCCTCGTAGTTCATTAAAATCTCATGGTCCTATGCATGAAATTGCTTCTACCGCCATGGGAGCAAGAAATTGTGTAGTTTAAGCATTCACAATCTTAAGAAGACGTTGAGTTTTGAAAGAACGCACTTCGGCTTTCGTTGATGTTTATGGTGATGGCTTCTCGGTGAACCCACCTTAAACAAAAACGAGATTACGCTTTGGGTGACAATTTAGAAATCGAAGAATCTTTGTACATAGGTTCGGAAATGGTTTAACCATGGCTGGGCGAGTTTAACCGAGCTTCGCTCAATCGACTCCCCACGTGTGATGTACGTTATGGCCAGCCTCGACAAGACTTAGCATAGCCGATAAGCCTTCGGGCTAAACGGGGCTTAATCTTGACGGATTGGCCTGAACTGTCACATATGTTCCAACGAATAAGACGGCGTAGGCTTGCCTACATAACCGACCTTATTCGGAGTACTTTGATTCATCGTTTCTTATTGTCAAGGCCAAAACCGTAATTTTAACCGAGTTTCTTAGAATTCACTAATTCCTAAAACGAGAGCCGAGGTAAGAGCTTTGGATAAATGGTATGGATAAATGTCGTTTCCTAGGTCTCACAACCAAGGGAAGGGTATTAATCCGCAAAAGCAACAAACCCACCTCTTATAGTGCTCAGAAAGGTCAAAGTCTGGCGATCCAAGAATGATAATTGACAAGGATAACTTTTGGAAAGTTGAGCTGAGGACTCTAAACTCAGAACTACTTCTTTAAAACCCTTAGGATTTCTTTTTAGGATTTTAGGTTTTGTTTTCTTTGAGTCAAATAAAAGTAACGTGACATATGTTGAGGTTTTTTATTTTGCCGTGTTCCGATGGCCATTGGGCTAAGGATGTGCAAAACCTTTTTACTCAATATAGGCCACGTGAAATAGAGTTCCGTGGAAAGTCAAGAAATTGCTAAAGAAAAGGAAATTTAGCAAACAACCTTAAGATGGAAGCATTAAGAGAGCTTGAGAATTATTGAAAATGTAATGAGAAAGATTGGTGTGAACAAGAACAATTTTGGTCAACTTCCAAAAATCTTTTAGAATGGTGATCCAAGTGAAAATTCAAAGTGGTGCGTAATTCATTCAGAACTACCCTTATCCTTTCATTTATACCTTTTCACCTTTCAACCTTTTCGATCCTCTCACCAATCTGCCCCAACAGTTCACATTTCTATCCATTCTTTCATCGCCTCTCTTTCTTTCCATCCGTTTCACCCTCCCACCCAATCTCAATGCCTTAACCATTTTCAACCCACCCATAAACACAATTTCTTACCCAACCTTTATCTTTTCTTCCCATCCTTATGTGTATCTTTTTCTAAACCCATCACATTCTCAACCTCCATTTTGTTTACACAATACCTATGTGTTGCGGAATTTGAAATATTGCTAAGCTTTAATGATTATCTTTTATCATTTTGATTTTCATGATCCTAGTTGAGGTAAGTGTAGCTCTGACCCTAGCTAGCTTTTAAAGGTTTTTGGTTCGATCAAAGTACAACTTATCTTTTACCGGAAGTTTTAAATTTCACATTTTTCCGCTCTATTCCGGCATTTCTAGATGATAAGTTTTGTTCGAACTATCTCACCGATCCGACCTTGTTGATGACGGTTATGACTTTTACGTGATACATTGGGTTATTAGTAATTTAGAGAGTAGCTACATCTCCCTAATTTGTTGATATCCAATGCAAGCGAGAAGTTTCTGCGCTCGATGTTGATTTTATTTTTAGCCAATGGGTCGCATTCAATCTGCTATACCTTACTAAGTTTCTCTTTTCTGGATTGAATACCTTTTCGATCGAGTCACCCTCGTGTTTTCCCACGTCGGGTAATGCTTTTTGGTCTTTGTCTTCTCACCCCGGTTTTAAGAATATTTAGGCGGTGGGGTTGTAGATGAAACCTACCATCTTTAGTTGCTTGTTTATTTTTCTTTCTATTTAGTATTTTTCTTTTGGTTTCCACTTGTCATTGGTTGTATAAAATAAAGTGGCTTAAATTGTTTTTAGGTATTTATACCTCATTCACGCCACATTATTCTATAACTTCCATAGACATGGTATTTTACTGATTTCGTGGAGTTTGTCTCTTATATACAGTTTTTCACTTGCTTCTCCACAACGTCTTTGAAATTTACTCCGATCTTTTCCTTTACTTGAGAGCCGCTTCCCAGAGCTAAGTCTTTTCTTAAATTCTCATTTATTTTTGTCATTGAGGACAATGCCACGCTTTAAGTGGGGGTAGGAGACTTAGCCATGTTATGTTATAATTGAAAATTGAATGAAACGGCACATGATTGAAAAAAATTTAATAAATACCATATTATATATCTCGTACTTTTAGAATTGTGAGTTCCTAGCTAAGAATTGATAGGAAAGGAACCAAGTTTCCTAAGTACGTGATCATTTTATACTTATGTTAAGTAAAATTAAGGATATTCATGCTTTGGTTGTTGCGAGTAGTTATTTATTATTCAATTACAAAATTATGAATCGAGTTATACCGCGCAAATCATAATAATCAAGAAATTATTGTGTACATTGCGTAGATGATTGGTTATGTAAACTTAGTATCAATATCTATCTCACGATGCATTCTTATCTTTTAGCCATTAAAGCGGAGTAATAAGCTTGAGACGTACTGTGTTTTAGCAAAATGTTGAACTGGGCTTGTAGTAAATTACCAAAGTAGCCTTGCGCTTGTGGTAATATTCAATGCTATATTTGATCTAAGATAGGGGGATACTTTAAAAAGTTTTCTTCCTTGAGATTGATAGTATTTGAAAAATATGAAGATATGAAAAGAATATTCAACTCTTTAAGAGGCTTTGAGTAGTACTCGGTCTCCAAGTCCAAAAACCCTATAGATACGCTCTTGCTTATTGCTCTAGTGCTCTAACCATTGCGAGGCATAAGAAGTATGAATGCTGAGGTTGGTAGGTTGAGATTGCGAAGTTAGCATAAACTCTAATCTTGCTACGAATATATAAAACTAAATGCACATGCACACATCACTTCGATTCATAGTGAGTAGTGAATAATGGATATCTTATGAGCATGACTAGTATGAGTTGACTTGAGCTTCTTGCGTAAGTATGACCTGACCATGGGAAATGTTGTCTTGGGAAATGACTTATTGATGCTTTGTTCGGGACGATCAAAGTCTAAGTGGGGGGTAGTTGATGACGGTCAAATTATACCCGTAAATGTCATCAACATTATCCTTAAATCGAGATTAATAATATATATTTCATATTAAATCACATGTTTATATTTATTATTTAATGTTAAGTGATTATTAATATGATATTTGGTATTTAGCCGTTTTTATTATTTAAAGCCGATTTATTGTGCGATAATTATTGATTTTGCAGATCACAACAAATCGAGAGGATTAATGTCATTCAATCAATTATATCAAGATAAAGAAGGAAGAAAATCGGAGCATTAATCAAGAGATAAATGAGAGATTAATCAGATCAACACGAAAGCGTGCAGTGGGGAACAAGATAGACGAGGAAAACGATTGACGCGTGAAAAGTTAGGTTCGGTCGACCGAGCCTGATGCTTCGGTCGACCGAGTGTCACCTCTCGGTTGACCGAGCCTCGGGTTTGGGTCGGTTTTCGGCTTTAATCGTGCTTATCTTCTAGAACCACCCTAAGTCGGCAAAAACCTCTATATAAGCAAGCAGCTACGAGAATTGTAATACACACCTTGAATACCTTAGAATATCATTCAATAAAATCACTCTTTGATACAATGTAGAATAATGTGAAGGTTTCCAGCAATTTAAAGGCTGAGATTATGTAAGCCTTTATTTTCTGTTTCTTTTCTTTTAAGTAATTAATCCCCCCAATTATGCTTTATTGTTTGAGTTAGTTAATTCATAGCTAGATGATGTAGATCTAGGTTATGTCGTTATGGATGTGGCGAAGCCTTGTCTATGAGGATCCCATAACCTACGTCATATACTTAGTTTCTATCCATGAATCTGTATTGTTTAATTAATGTGTATCTAAGTTAGTTTATATGAATGCTTTACTGAATTCTTGCTTAATCGGTTTTGTATGATGAAACGCTGAGAGATACGTTCAGGGATGTAACTGGGGGGAAAAAGACCATTCGGTCGACCGAGCCCAGCTATTCGGTCGACCGAGCCCTGTTTTATCCGTTAAATAGCCACGTCTTTATGGTTAGGTTAACTTAATAGAATTTATTATCTCAGTAGGTATGGCTATGGCTACGTTACTCGCTTAGTTTAATTAAAACGTGTAAAAAGGAAATACCAATATAAAACTCTTAGGTAGGCTTATGAATTGATCTTCACGGACGTTCAGAATATCTAGGTAGGTTTATATTTGGGGATTGCATGCACCTGCTTATACGTCGTCGTAGATTAGCATGAGACTATAACTTGGTAATTGCTAGTTGGACGAGAGCTTGAGTGATCGTTTAGGAAGTATAAGTCGCCTAACCATAGGAATGTTGCTGAAGGCGAGGTGTACGGTTAATATCGGCATCCTTAGATGAGTCGTTAAATGCGTGTGAGTTATATGAGATGGAGGCACCAAAAGCGAAGTCACGTAACAATACCACGTTGATTTAGTGACTTACCGTGCTAAGTCAAGTTAAAGAGGATGACTCCCGTAGCCAATCTAAGATAGATACAAATGGATTGCCGCTTAATAAGTTCGATTTATTATATAAATTATCTAGGTCCAAACGATAAAGACTATAATTGGGGAGGTTAATTACGTTGTGTCGAGTCGTGTCTTTACCTTTCTTGTCTTATGTTGGTCGTGAGACCGCCTCTATTTCCTTGACATGTTTAATTAATTGTTTGTATATAAGATGATCCACAATTGGTTCCACTGTGGGATCGACCTTGATTCACTATACTATATACTACGATGGGCCTAGTCCTCTTGCTAGTATTGGTTTATGGTGGTCGAGTATATTATAACCTGATTGACCACGTCATCACAAGACCATTAAATGGGTTGGGTGGCAAGCCCCTACGAAGGGTTGGATCAAGCTTAATACGGATGCTAGTCGTTGTATATCCTCCGGTCACTCAGCTTTGGGTGGTGTTGCCAGGGATCATGAAGGTAAGTGGTTATACGGTTTCTATGGAAATTCTAATTCTTCCCGAATTTTTTGTGCAAACCTTAAAGCTATCCGAGAAGGTCTCAAGTTGGCTTGGGAAAAGGGACATAGGAGTGTCATCATTGAATCAGACTCACTGTCAGCAGTCAAGTGCATTTTACAAGAGGAAGAATGGGAGGCGAGAGAAGGCTTTTTCATTGAAGACTGTAGAAGGTTTCTGAAAAAGGACTGGAGATGTATTATCCAGCATACCCTTATAGAAGGAAATCGTGTTGCTGATCGTCTTGCTGGCTTAGGGCAATCCATTGAAAAAAATCTCATCGTTTTGAATGATCCTCCTAACTGTATTTGTTCTGTTTTATCGGATGATATTAGATGCGTTAACTTTCGCTTGACTTTAATTTTTGTTTTGGGGCGTTAGCCCCCCGTTCTGTACCAAAAAAAGAGTAATGAAGCTTTGATGGACTACGTAGGTAGTAGTACACAGACAATTTTTTAATACTAATAATAATAATAATATATAAAAAAAATATCAGTTCTCATCAAAAACGCGTACAATATTATAAAATCATGTTGATGTGGAGTCTCATATTTAATTTCTATAAATTTTATGGTGGTCCTGGACCAAATCTTAATTAGTTGTCTTAAATCAATAGAATTGAAGGGGTTTGTGGTGGCATATGTTTAAAAATCAACCACCAATCATATTGTTTCAATTTGATGACATGATATTCAAATTACTTTGTCCAGAACCCCATAAAATCACTGATTATTTTCAGGCCGTTTCCTAACAATAATTCCTTTAGGTTAACACGTGCAATTTTTACAAGGGCTCACACAGCCACGTGCAATTTCCATGCACAACAACCCATGAAACATTAACATCAGCAACATGTACTTTTCCGCGTGCCCCTTTTGTGTTGATCGATCGGCCTCTGCATATTTATATACGTCATGTAAATTTACACGACAATCGACAATCGGAAAAACATTAATTTGATAGGCCTGAAAATAAATGTGGATTGTAAATCAACCTAATTTTATAATTTCTCAGTTGATTCACTACCCACCAGGAATAATGATATTTTTCTTGTGACACACAAATTATGATATAACCACTACAACTTCCACTACACTTTTTACAACCATTGATTAAAAAGTTGGACTTAATGATTTCTATGGGTCCAAGTGTCCATCACAATCAATGATTTTAAAAGAATGTTGGGTACGATGTAGTGAAAATCAGTAATGCTACATACACTACATTTACCTCCACTACATCATCCACAATATCATCCACACCACACATTTAGTCAGGACCCACAAAAAAAAAAAATTTCTCTCTCCAATCTGTGGACATGATCATCCACTACATCATCCACTACACTTTTGTGTAGTGGACATAGCATTTTCCTAGTGAAAATATGTTGTTGTTATAGCCTCACGTGAATCATCTTCTCCCCCCAACATACACACACATCACATCCCGAATATGGTCCCGTCTTCCCATCACTTTCTATTGATTCAATTTCACTACAGTAAATCGCGTGAAATAGCCAGCTTTATTTTTTGGTCATTAGATAAAAGCCAAAAGTTGATTTGAAATTTGAATAGCAACCCATTACCCATGTGACAGTACTTTCACTATCATTACATTTCACCTTTTTACGGCCGTCAGATTGTGGACTTCATAGTAGGGAGCTATACGCTGGCGGGATCTCACCACACAGCTTTTACGAGGTGGAATCTGCAATCTTGCGTGTGTGGAAATTGTGTGTCAGATCTTCACGTAGATAGCCTCACTAAGAGGAGGAATCAGTGTGATAAATTTTCTTTTTTACTACACTCTCTCCGGTCTCTCTTTTAAATCTCTCCTTCAACACTTGTTTTTTTTTGTTTGATTATTGGGTGACTGTGCTTGGAGCTGGGTCTGAACTCAGGACCTCACATCTCGCTTTGATACAATGTTGAACTACTGTTTTAAAAGTTTAAGCTGGTGGAAAGATATATAATTAACATTTTATGTATTCAACAGTATGGTTGTTATTATTTAACACAGCTCCCTTCCGAAAAAAAAAACATTTAACATAAGTATGATGTGATTCTACTATATTACAGATAATGGATCAACAAATATATAAATCACATGAAAATAAGTTTCCTATATATTCCAAACATAAGTGTTTTGGTGATAGAGACCGTAGAGTCCCGTCAATTATTAAGTAAATTGGAAGAAATTTTTAGGTGGTCACTCTATTTACACTGACTTGATAGGTAGAATGATCCAAACCACATAGCTTAAATTCAGTTTAAAAACATATAGTCCCTGTGATACCACATGTGTCTTCACACCGTACGGAGACACCACCTAAAACCTCCCGTAAATTGGTGGAAGAGTGTATCGAGAAGTTCTTCTATGATGAGGGCGTTTAAGGAGTAAAACATGCTATGAATCTGCAGGCCACACGCTTCAATTCAAATTCAAATTTGTAATCAGGAATCATAGGCGGATCTACAACAAAACAAAGGGGACCGCACTTCAAAAATATAAAAATCTGCATTTTATATTTAGAAAAATATTTTGGACCCCGTGAAAATAAAATATACTCTGAAAAAAAATTACGAACCCCGCTGAATAATATTTCTGGATCCGCCACTATGGACCAGAATCATCCACATATATCTACGGTGTAAATTGAATGACTAAAAAAGAATTACCCGAATGTATCATCTTCCATAATTTATTGGACACGAGAAAGTTTCTAGCAAGATTCCTTCGTGCAAATGGACAGAAAATTGATTAGACAACTTTATACATCATCCTACATCTACAATGGGATTGAGAGGTGAGATGAGAAACGACACTTAAAAAAAAGGTTAAACCCTAATAGGGATATCTTTTTTTAGTATTAGATAAGATATTAAGTTTAACACTCTATCCCTTAACAGGGATATGCAGGGTTTGTGGTTAATTTATATATTGCGTCAACATTTTATACATGAATCTTACTTACGTTTTTAAGACCTTAATATTTAAGCGGTCATCAATATCAGTATAATAACTACTGATACACAACGAATAATATATGAATTGTAAATTTGTAATTGTATCATATAATAAAATAAGAGAAGTCTTTTATTCCACAATATAGAAGACTTTTATTTCTAAAAGTTTGGAACTAAGTGGATTTCAAAATCGATATTCTTGCAATGGTGACAATCGGAGCTGGCCCTCAGCGTATATCGCTTAAGTCTGCTCCTCGAATTAGGCCTTTTAGTTGAAGTTGTTTTTTTTTTAAAATTTTAAAAACATATTTATTGTGTTTTTAACATCCGTAAATACAAAATTCAATTTATTGATAGTATCAAAACATACTTATAAAGTAGTCATTTAGGGTCAAGTAAAATTTTTATTGGGGCCTTTTGTTAGATATTTTTCATTAATATTTTTGTAATCTTTTGCATACGAGTTGCGAATGAAATAATGTTATCGCAACAAAACGAGGTTTGACATGCATTAGTTCATGAAGGGATGAAAAAAATTGGGCATTTATCAAAAAAAAATTAACATATATTAGGTTAGATCGGATTCAATATACACGGATTTTTTTTTCTTTTAGTGAAACATGTACCGTTGGGCCCTCTCGACACCGTTGGCCTTAAGACCGCGGTCTCTCTGGCTCACTATAGGGCCGGACATGGTGACAATGTAACAAGCTACAGATCTCAACTGCAGTTTTAATGCATTTGGAAATTATACAATATTTTCACACATCAATTGGAGCCAATTCCAAGTCGTTAAGTACTGCGTTGCATTGATCAGCTTGTTTTGGGTCTTGAATCCGAGAGGATTGACATAACGATTAGCGCCTTGACCTCTCGAAGTTTCCGAATTTATCTTTTTCTCCCGTAAATAGGCAGAGACTTAGAGCACCAGCATCAGTGTTTCTTGACAGATTCTTCAATTCACACACACAAACACAACTATATGCATTAAAATAACCACAACCAATAAAAGATAAGAATATTTTCGCACACGGATATATATATATATATATATATATATATATATATATATATATATACATTTATTTTCCGAATTTCTTTTCTTCTCCCGTAAATAGGCAGAGTCTTAGAACACCCGCATCAGTGTTTCTTGACATATACGAAGGGTATACTCTTTTTATACCAGGACTTGCATACTTTATCTTTGTTGCATATTTTTTATGAATTTGTAAGGTGTTTGTTGAGTTTAGTAGTATATATATTTTCTTTTGTTATGATAAGTTTTTGCTCTTTTTTCTTTCTTAAAGGTCATTGTGGAATACCATCTTCCAGAGGTCACACGTTGTCACTGTGCCTTTTCGATGGTGGCGATCATTTTTGCAGCAGGCATGCACGATTTAAGGTTTATTAGGGTCAATTGTCATCGGTTAAAGGTATTCAATACACGTAAGACTTTTTCCTTCAGATATATTTATTTATTTGGGTATAATTTAATATTTAATGAATCCTTATCTTTATTACTATTTTTTTTCTAGATGTTTGTGCATGATAACAATTCCCGTTTACATGTTGATGACAAGATTAAACACTTTCCTACGTAGCTGTATGTTCAAGATGCTATTACCGTCCGCCCCTATCTTGTCATTTTCCCGACTCACCTGCTAATGATGTGGACTTGGCGAACAGGGTTACCAATATTGGATAAGGAAAACTTGAAAAAAATATTCTTAAAAAGTTAGTTATTTGTGTGATGACTCAAAATAATAACATTTGGAAAATATGTCTGAAAAGTATTTAGTAGCGATTACGTAGCAAATCGGTAGCGAATACGAAATATTTTTCAAACATATTTTCCAAATACTTTTCAAGTTTTATTTATCCAATATTGGTAACCCTGTTCGGCAAGTCCACATCATTAGCAGGTGAGTCGGGAAAAATGACGAGATAGGGGCGGACGGTAATAGTATCTTGAAGATACAGATACGAAGGAAAGTGTTTAATCTATCATCATCATGTAAACAGGAATTGTTATCATGCACAAACTTCTGGAAAAAAAAATAGTAATAATAAAGAGGGGATTCATTAAATCTTAAATTATACCAAAATAAATAAATATAATACGAAGGAAAAAAGTACTTTTTTTGTATGAATACCTTTAACCGATGACGATTGGCCTGACTAATAAACCTTAAATCGTGCGGCTGCACAGAAAAATGATCGGCCACCATCCCAAAGACTGCTGGGTGACAACGTGTGACCTCCGGAAGATGGTATTCCACAATGATTTTTAAGAAAGAAAAAAAAGAACAAAAACATAGCATAACAAAAGAAAATATATATACTACTAAACTCAACAAACACCTAACAAATTCATAAAAATATCTGCAAACAAAGATAAAAAGTGATGCAAAGTCTGATATAAAAAGAGTATACCTTTCTATTTCCTGGATTGTTGATTAGAGTTCTATATTCATGTTCTGTTTGTGGCTCTTCGAAAAGAAGGAGGTCGTGTTGTTGATTCATTGTTAGAAAGAAATTTATAAAGAGGGAAACAAACAATAAAAAAAAATTGTGAGGATATTGTTGTAGAAGGAGGATTTATAGGAGAGATGGGAGGGTGTAGTAAAAGAAAGTAGGTAAAACGTAATAGTCACATGGGTTGGTGTTCAAATTTCAAATCAGCTTTTGGCTTTTTGTCTAATTAGAATAAAATAAAATTGGCTATTTCATGTGGTTTAAAGTGAATCAATATATATATATATATATATATATATATATATATATATATATATATATATATATATATATATATATATATATATATATATGTCAAGAAACACTCATGCAGGTGTTCTAAGACTTTGCCTATTTACGGGAGAAGAAAAGAAATTGAAAATAAATATATATATATATATATATATATATACCCTGTGTGAAAATATTCTTATCTTTTATTGGTTGTAGTTATTTTAATGCATATAGTAGTGTTTGTGTGTGCAAATTGGAGAATATGTCGAAAACACTGACAGCGCCACTAAGTCTCCATACATTTACGGGAGAAAAGATAAATTCGAAACTTCGAGAGGACAAGGCGCTAATCGTTGTCAATCCTCTCGGATTCAAGACCCAAAACAAGATGATCAATGCAACGCAGTACTTAACGACTTGGAATTGGCTCCAATTGATGTGTAAAAATATTGTATAATTTCCAAATACATTAAAACTGCAGTTGAGATCTCTAGCTTGTTACATTGTCACCATTGCAGGAATATCTATTTTAAAATCCACTTAGTTCCAAACTTTTAGAAATAAAAGTCTTCTTTATTGTGGAATAAAATACTTCTCTTATTTTATTATAGGATACGATTACAAATTTACAATTCATATATTAATCGTTGTGTATGAGTAGTTATTATAGTGATATCGATGACCGCTTAAATATTAAGGTCTAAAAAACGTAAGCA
The DNA here is from genome assembly GCA_026214975.1 of Gentiana macrophylla. Taxonomy (NCBI): domain Eukaryota; kingdom Viridiplantae; phylum Streptophyta; class Magnoliopsida; order Gentianales; family Gentianaceae; genus Gentiana; species Gentiana macrophylla. The sequence goes on from CM047810.1 coordinate 77,720,460, forward strand.
AGATTTATGTATAAAATGTTGACGCAATATATAACCACAAACCCTGCATATCCCTGTTATGGGATAGAGTGTTAAACTTAATACCTTATCTATTACTAAAAAAAGATTGGGAAACTTGAAAAAATATGAAAAAAAAGTTAAAAATTGGAAAAATATGCTAAAAAAGTAAACATTTGAAAACTATGCATCTGTCCGACGCACGAATGACGCATGCGTGCCGCATAAGTGACGCACGAGCAATGCACGCCACATGAGTGCCGTATGAGTGACGCATGAGGCGAGGCATATTTTTTCAAAACATTTACTTTTCGGGCATATTTCTTCAAGTTTCCCAAAAAAATATCCCTATTAGGGTTTAACCTTTTTTTTTTAGGGAAACTCTCTGTTTGTTTTCGTTAGAGTTTTTTTCGGAGTTTTTTTATATCACTTCACCCGTCATATTTTATGATTCTCTTACCAATCATTTCTTCAACTACAAATAAAAAAAAATTAAATTATCTCTCATCATTTCACTTTATCAACTTTATAACATTTTTTACCATTATTTTATTATTATACTGCTTTATTTCACCAATCATTTCATAATCTACACAAATTTCAAAAAAATATCTTAACTTTCTAATTATTACTTCAATCACTTTATCTAAACCAACCCCAAAAAAAACTCCCAAAAACTCAAACCCACAATAAACGGAGCGAAAAATATGCCAAAAGTTAAAATTGGAAAAATATTTTCAAAAAGTAAACGTTTAAAACTACGCCTGTCTGACGAAGATTTGAGTGACGCGTGCGTCGCGCGTGATGAGTGCCGAACGAGCAATGCGCACCGTATGCGTGACGCATGAGGCGAGATGTATATAATTTTTAAAATAAGTATAGTTACATAAAAAAAAATTATTCACAAGCACAATAATGATGTGATGACAACAAAATATTTAAAAGACTATTAAATATGATGTGATGACAGACCATTAAATGATGTGATGACAACAAAATATTTTTAAATGATGTGATGACAACAAAATATTTAAAAGAAAATAGAGTGGATGACAATCTTGGAAAACTGCTCTGGTTATAGCATAACAGCTTTGACAATAATGATTTGACAAACTGCTCTGGTTATAGCATAACAGCTTTGACAGAGTAGATGGAATCGTAGTACAAGTGATTTGGACATACCGAAAGTAAGAATCTTATGTTTTTAGGAGATATTGACAAAACATCGGTGAATATGTATTGAGTTTTTATGTCAAATTTTTCTGTTAAAAAATGTAGAATTTGTAAATAATTGATTAGCATAATGTAGAGCAATTTGTATCACACGCATTCAATTCAACATTGAAGTTTATGATGCAATGCAATATATGTGTTGTATTAATACCGGAAATTACACAAAAATTTCTTAATATGATGCAATGCTATATATGTGTTGAATTAATATGTAAATTTAGATCTATCGTTTTTATCATTCTTTCTTAACTTATGAAAATTCGATTAGATCGAAAGACCGACATTCACAAAACGGATTTTGCAATAATACATAGATAAAATTATACACCATAGATTGTGTGTTGTAAATAAACAACACTAAAAAAATTGAGTGGATGGACATTTTTGAATTCAAGTCATTCTTTATGTCATTTTTTTCACGGGTGGTACTTCCACCTATATATATCATTTTCATCATTCACCCACCCACCCCTATCCCCCACCCCCACCTCCACCCCCAAGCTTTTTTGTCACTTTATATAACGGGTAGTAGTAGTGTAGTACTAATATAACGGGTAGACGTAACTAAAGGACCGATAGAGCATGTGACAAAAAGATTTTTCAGATATTCTGCAAACTACACAGCAATTGCGAGGATAAAGAAGAGATAATAATAATAATAATAATAATAATAATAATAATAAAGAACTTCCTAGAAAATTTACGACGGTGATAGAACATCAGTCTCAGACTGGCTTCAGAGGTGTCTGGTGCAACGGTTGTTGAAAGATTATCCCAAGTGACATACATTAGAGTCTCTTATTTTTACTCTCTTTCACATAATATATTTTTATCGTGTGTGAGAGTTTAGAAATGAGTGGTTGTAATGTATGTCACTTGATATAACCGTCCTACAACGATTGTATTTTAAAATTGGGAAACTTGAAAAAATATGTCCAAAAAGTTAAAAATTGAAAAAATATGCTCAAACAAGAAACATTTGAAAACTTTGCATCGTCCGACGACTTACGAGTGATGCATCGTGCGCGATTAGTGACGCACGAGCAATGCGCGCCGCATGAGTGACGCATGAGGCGAGACATATTTTTTCCAAACATTTACTTTTCTGGCATATTTCTTCAAGTTTCCCTTTAAAAGTTGTAAAATGATATGTGCACTACATATTTGTGTAGTGCACAAACCACTATATCTTGACTACAATTGATTAAAGTAGTCGATTATTTATTGTGATAAAAATTAAAACAAAATATATAGTGTTAATTGTGTTGTGTAAACTTAAGATAATAGATTTAGAAGAAGATATCTTTCATTAGAATAATGTGTTCCACCATTACACCAATATATCATTGTAATCTCTAACAAACTTGATCTTATCTAGAATAATAGCCATACACTTGTCACTAATCTAGATAGTAAGAACAACTCACCATGTAGACATATTTGGCTCAAATTTACACAAAACATTAAACCCTTAAACCTTATATAGCTTCAAAAAACCAAATGGGAGTAGTCCACATTTAGTTTGGTTCTTGATGTAAGTAAATCTTCTTTGTCCAAAGAATAGCTTGGTGAGACCGCCGATTGATCATAGGTGGAGACATGTAGAACTTGAAGATTTCCAAATAGAACATGATGCCTTATGGCGTGCACATCTATCTCTATATGCTTGGTCCTAGCATGGAACACCTGGATTTTGAGCGCAGATTCGCCTTTATGTTGTCACCAGTAAAGGCGGTTGTTGAGCGAGCAATGTGATATGCATCTCTTTGAGTAAGGATCGCGACCAGAGAGAACTTCAAAGACAAGGTGAGCAAGAGCTCTATACTCGTCATTCGGCCTTTGAACGTGACACAACTTGTTGCTTCTGATGACCAAGAAATAAGAGAATCTCCTAAACACACAATATCCAAAGAATCGACCTCCTATCAAACGGGTTACACCCCAATCTGCATCAAAGAAACCCTTGAATTTGTTGTCTTCCCGTGGTCTTGAAAACCGCACCTAAATGAATGGTTCCTTTGATGTACCTCAAAGACCCTTTTAGGGCCTTCCAAAGGTGCTCCTCTCAGTAGGTGAATGCATAAATTGTGACAGTGTGTTGACCGCAAAGGACAAATCAGTCTAGTAAATGTTGATCATCTGGAGTCCACCAATGGCACTTCTATAAGGAGTAGGATTTTGAAGTGGAGTTCTACATCAGCCCGAGAATCTTGCCGGAGATCATTGGAGTAGGCAAGGATTCACATTGGACATATTCATTTTGTCAAGGAGTTGCATGGCATAACGCTTCGAGATAGGACTAGAGCTTCATTTGTCCTGTAAACCTCCATACCTAGAAAGTGGGAGATTGGACCAAGATCCTTCAATGGAAATCTTGAATTCAACACTCACACAAACCTTTAATAGCTTAAATTTGAATTACCCGTGATGATAAAATCATCTACATACACCGTAACATACACCAAAGTAGTGTCATATTTGAAAATAAAGAGTGAGGTATCCGAGATGGATTGTTTAAAACCCCACCCGAGGAGCCGTGTCCTCATTTCATCAAACCAGGCCCTGAGGGCTTGCTTGCTTGACCATCTGAGCTTTATTCAAACGGGCGAGATATGTGTAGTTTTGTGTGATCAACAAATCCTTCCTCGTTGTGACATAAAAAAAAGATTAATCATGAAGAGTGCCATTTAAAAGGCATTGTTTATATCTACACTGTTGTATAGGCCAATGCTTCGAATCGCAAGAGACAAGATAACTCGATTGTGGAAGACTTTGCTACAGGATCAATGTCTCTCAGATAGTCAACTCCTGGTTGTTGATGGAAACCTTGGCCACCGCCTGGCCTTATGCCTTGACACTCCCATCCGCCTTAACTTCAACTTATAAACCCATCTGCTGCTCCTACTATGTGTTGTGAGGGATCTGCTGGGACAAGGTCCCAAGTATGATTATCACACAGCGCTTGATATTCCTCCTCCATAGCCTTTGACCACCGAGGATCGCCAGGGGCTTCAAAGAACTTTGTAGGCTCACTGTGATCGTCTTGTTTCTCTTGCTAGACCACCGAACCTTTTAGTTTAAAAATCCCACTCTTTGATCTTGTCATTTGATGAACAACAGTGCCTCTCGGGATACTAGTCGAACTTGTCCAGCATCGAGGATCAAGATCTGGTGCACTCTCACTAGAAGGAGAGTTTGAAATGTGTCCTGATGGAGGTGAAAGTGGAGATGCATGTGTAGGAGTGGAAGTGGCAGATGAGGAAGTTTGTGTGTGTTCATCATTCTCAATATCCTCTGCTGGTGAAGTCTCTGGATTATCTGTATCAGGGTCAAGGAAGGACAGGACATGGTACTTATTGAGAGAAAAACTTGGATTCATGGTATTTTGGGAGACATCAGGTGTAGGGGATTCAGGACAGATGGCAGGTGTGCCTTTATGAGGAAAGACTGACTCATTGAAACTGACATCCCTGGAGATATAGATTCTTCCTGAGGGATCAAGACAGATGTAACCCTTGTGATGAGTGCTCAGACCACGATAGGTACATTGTTGTGTATGGTACTGGAATTTATGTGTGTGATAGGGTCTTAGGAGAGGATAGCAAGCACATCCAAAGATTCTGCAATGTTGATACACCTGGTCCTATTATGCAAGGTTTCAAAGGGTGATTTGTGTTGTAAAACAGAGAGTTGGAAGAATGTTGATCAAATGGACAAGATGTTCAAAACTATGCCACCAAAGATTTCATGGGGATATTGGCTTGTGCTAGCAAAGTTAGGCTGCTTTGATAATATGTCTATGTTTTCTTTCAATGGTCCCATTTTGAGGATGAGTGTGAGGACAGGGGATATCCAAAGTGAATTCAGATCGATCGAGATGAGATTCAAAAGACTCTAAACTCTCCCCAGGTCGATCAGAATTGTTTGATTTTAAGACTGAATTGGTTTTCAACAAGAAGTTTAAATTTGAGGAATGCATCTAGAGCATCGATTTGTACTTTAGTGGGTATATCCAGTGAACCTACTATAATCATCCACAAAAGAAATGTAATAGGAGAAACCATTGATGATTTTACAGAGAGAGGTCCCCATAAATCTGTATGAATCGCCCAAGAGGAGCATTAGACACGATGGTAGAATTAGAATAAGGCAAGGAGTGTAATTTCCTAATTGACAAGCTTCACAAAAAGGAAAAGTTTCATTAACACCGATAGATTGATTACAAGATTTCAAGACATGTTGCAAAACCTCACGAGAGGTTGTCCTAATCTTCTATGCCAAAGTTCTAAGGACTTGGCAGGACTAGCTAAAAACTAGATTTAGGAAGACACTTGGCTTGACTGGATGACACTTGACTTGACTGAGAGGACTTGATTGGGCTTGGTAGACCTTGAACTTGATACTGAGACCATCCTTGCTGCACCTTCCACAGGTAGTTCTCGGTGCCCTTGTCCTTAACACAACACCAAAGGTCGGAAAATTCAACACGTATATTGTTATCAACGAGTAACCGGGAAATCTGAGAAGATTTTTTGCTATACGAGGCACACACAGATGTTTTCAAAAGCGAATGTTGTTAGTGTGTGGAAAAAGTATGCTACTAGAAACCAATATAAGTAATGCATAACCCGTCACCATTACCTACTATCGCACCATCGAGATCCTTCATAAGGGGTATTGAGGCTCAAATTGTTCAAATCCGAGGTGATGTGATTACTTGCTCCACTATCCGTGATACCGTGATGGATCGGGGACAACTTCGAGTAGCAAGATAGGCTGAGACTTGCTTTGCTGCACCAGGACTAGGCTGTGAGGGCACAAAGTCATTTTCAAACCTGTGCCAGCATTCAGATGCTAGATGACCAATTTTGAGGCAAATTTGACAGTAGGCGAGAGTTGTTGTCCCCGATTGCCGCAGATTTAATTGTTGGACTGCCATTTCTCTTCCATTAGACCGGCCTCTTCCTCTACCACCTCTATAGGATCCTCTTCCTCTTCCTTGTGGTCTAGGGTGATTTTGAGCAAAGATTTTGGTCGTGTAAAAGCGGCAGATTGGCACTAGGATTACCCAAATGTGCAAAGAGAGCATTGTACACTGAGATTAACCGCTCATGAGTCAATAATCGAGCCTCGAACCTCTGGCCAAAAGAGGGAAGCAACTCTGAGGTGATATTGACCACAATGATTCATAGTCTCTCGGGCAAACCTCCCAATGTTGCAAGAACCAAATTTCGAATTAGGGATTGGAAGACCAAAGAAGAAACAAATTGTCAGAGTAGCTCTTCATTAGGGCTAGATAATCTGCCATACTCTTTGCACCTTTTTCGGTCTTAGTTAGGGCATCCTTGTATTCCAATATTCGAGCCTGGCTTGACTATTATACAAAGTCTCTGTGGTTTTCCAGACTTCAAAGCGATGAGCACAACCGATGACCTCCGTGAGTGCTTGTTCTGTCATCGAGCCCAGCAGCCACCCCAATAAAAGTTGATCGGTGACCATCCAAGCTTCAAACGGGATTTGACTCCAGAGCGGATCCTCTTTGCAGAACGGGTGGTGGAGGTGCCAAGGTCCCAAACAAGTGACCATCCAATTTGTACCCACGAATCACCGGAAGGATAGAGTACTTCCAGAGAAGGTAGTTTTTCCGATCTAATTTGACCGTGCAGGCTTGATTCAGCGTGCCTCCAAACGGAAGAGAAGTAGCAGATGGAGAAGAAGGAGCTCCGATCGGTGCGATTTGGCTGGGAACAGAGAACTGAGTCGGAATAGATCCAAAATTTGGAAGAAACCCAGCTCCAGCACGAAGAAATGAAGGGATAGGACTTTCAGTAGCAACAGAAAGTGGTATGGAGGTAGAAATGGTAGTCTGAGGAATGGTAGCTTCAGATTGTGTAATGGTGGGAGGAACGGCGGAGATAGGTGGCGGAGCCACCGTGGTGGTTGGATCGCCAGTGGACATTCTTCCACCGGGATTGCTCTGATACCAACTTAAGATAATAGATTTAGAAGAAGATATCTTTCATTAGAATAATGTGTTCCACCATTACACCAATATATCATTGTAATCTCTAACAAACTTGATCTTATCTAGAATAATAGCCATACACTTGTCACTAATCTAGATAGTAAGAACAACTCAGCTCATAGACATATTTGGCTCAGCCCATACACAAAACATTAAACCCTTAAACCTTAACATGTAAGATGTTGTGGTAGAAAATGTAGTGATGTAAGTTCACCTGTAGAGCTTGGCTTCATCCAAATGTTGCAGAGATATAGACGATTGCAATCTGTGTAAAAAAAAACCCGTGACTAAGTTTTTGTCCCCATCCACTTTTACTTTTCGTACAGAGATAGATGTATAATGTCTCGTTTTCGGATACTGATTCTTTATCCGAAAAAGAACGTTCGGCAAGTATAGCATCAAATAAATTTAATATTATACGTCAGCCTCTATTTCGTCGTATCAAAATAAAACAAACGAAAACTAAAGAGACTCAAGTAAAACTATAAATGATACTAGAATAAGAAGTCCAACAACTAAAAATAGAAAATTTAACTACGGGTATCAAAATCAAATTTTGATACCTTTGAACACAATTTACTTGAGTATCAAATACTCATCCCCAATTTAAGGGTGGCATTATTGTCAAAACTGTTATGCTATAACCAGAGCAGTTTTCCAAAATTGTCCTCCACTCTATTTTCTTTTAAATATTTTGTTGTCATCACATCATTTAATTGTCTGTTGCTGCTCTACCTTTCTCGACATTCCCTTCCTTATAGTTTCTTATTATCTTTCCCGCCTCTCAACCTTTCCTTAATTTTTTTTAATTTTTTCTTTTTATTTTTAATTTGCCATGTTAATGTCTCTACTCTAGTTTAATATGGGTAAACAACGAAAACATTTACATATTAGTATACGTGTGAAAAAAAGGTAAAGTAATGTTGTTTCTGAACACTATTTAATTTAATATTATATTTATTATTCTTATCTGAATAAAAATATATTTTAAAGTTAAATATTTTTTTCTATTAATAATACATGAAAATACAAAATGTTATTATAAAATAATCGTAAGAATGCAAAATTTTAAATATTAAGGACATGAAAGTCTCCGCCCTCCACTTAACAACTTGGGTTAAGCCTTATTGACACAATACAAAATACTAATATTAATTCAAATATTATAGTAATATGGGAAAAAAAAGACAATATTTCACAATAATCTCCTTAAAAAATGATCGTACTCGGTATGCAGAACATTATAAAATAATCCTAACAATACAAAGTACAAAATAATCGTAATAATACAGAATGACATTATAAAATAGCTGTCATCAATACAAAATTTATAAGAGTACACAATCCCTAGCAACAAAAAATAATATACGGTTCAAGGCGACTTGAAATCACACGTCTAAGATGTGTGTCTAATTTCAATGTCTAAATAAAACTACGTCGTTTTATGTGTTTTTTAATCTGGAAGGAAAAAAAACAAAAAACAAAATACACATTAATCGACGTAGTTTTTACTTAGAATTGAAATTAGACACACATCTTGGACATGTAATCACATCCCGTTCAAGGCCTATAAAGACAGTACATGATCCATAACATTACAAAATAACATTATAAAATAATCATAATACTATAAATAATCGAAACATAAGAAAATGACAATACAAAATTCTTTAAAAAAAATATTAAAAAAATCCCTTAAAAAAAAGAATATAAAAAATTAAAGAAAAACCATCTCCGTGACAATTTCTCAATATTAAAATCATGAAAATATTCTTTACAAACATCATTTTTGTGCCAATTTCCTCACTATTATTCTTTCTGAAATAAAAGCATGAAAATTTTACTACCTACGTCTCATAAAAAATGTCCACACTTTACTATTCACACAGATTAAGAACCTTAATTAATGTATTGTGTTTTAGTAATAGATATATATACCCCTATCTTATAATTAATGTTTGCTTTGGAATATGAAGTGAACATACAACAATAAATATTAGGCTATAGGTATGTTTGAAAAAAAAACATTAAATAATGTATTGATTTTCAAAATTGACATTTTTTATGAGATAATTTTTATTTTTTAAATAATGGAATGGAAAGGACGAAGGATGAATGATTGAATGCGTGAATGTTAAAAAAAAGTAACAATTAAATATGTGGGACCTGCATTAAATAAATGGTGCAGAGATGTTCGAGGTAAGTAAAGGGCAGTTTTAGAAAACTGCTCTGGTTATAGCATAACTGCTCTAGCAATAGTAGCAGCCTGAAAATGATATATATAGGTGGAAGTACCACCCGTGAAAAAAGTGACATAAATAATGACTTGAATTCAAAAGTGTCCATCCACTCAATTTTTTTTGGGTTGTTTATTTACAACACACAATCTATCGTGTATAATTTTATCTATGTATTATTGCAAAATCGGTTTTGTGAATATCGGTCTTTCAGCCTAGAACTGAGTTTTCATAAGTTAAGAATGATAAAAAAAGATAGATCTAAATTTACATATTAATTCAACACATATATAGCATTGCATCATATTTAGAAATTTTTGTGTAATTTCCGGTATTAATACAACACATGTATTGCATTGCATCATAAACTTCAATGTTGAATTGAATGCGTGTGATACAAATTGCTCTACAATTATTTACAAATTCTACTTTTTTTAACAGAAAAATTTGACATAAAAACCCAATACATATTCACCGATGCTTTGTCAATATCTCCTAAAAACATAAGATTCTTACTTTCGGTATGTCCAAATCACTTGTACTAAGATTCCATCTACTCTGTCTTTATACGCAATAAATTTTGCAAATCAACTCAAATCTTTTTCTTTGTTTAAAGTCATACCGTAAGGTCTTTTCAAAAAAAAAAAAAAAAAAAGGCCAGCTAGCATATGATATTCATAATTGGAGACCGACATTTATTTACACCACATCTACTTAATAAAAACATTATAATAGAATTAATTTTATGAAAATTGATTATGGTGTATTATCTAGTGTTCAGGATGTAGACCATCGTGATCAATGATGAAAATGATAATTACGTCATTTGTTGCATCTCATAACTTAAACATTTTGATTTAAATGGAAGTATATAATAATCCTAACTAATTAGGTAAAAGAGCAATGCTAGTTTAATTTTACTACTTCCGTGTCTAAATATAAGTAAAATATCCTTATTTTTTTTCCATGTAAGATTTTTTTTTTTTTTTTTTTTTTTTTTTTTTTTTTTAAGAAGGCAAGGCACCATACCAGTTCATTTTTTTTTTGTCAGGGAATGCCTAAATCTTGTTGGATGTAAAGATTGAAACTCTTTTTCACCCTCTCATGTAATTTATGTTTGTATTGCTGATTGCGATGAATAAAATCTTAACACATTTTCCCTCAAAAAAAAAAAAAATTTGTTTACACGTTTTCATTTTTTTATATTTAATTTATTATCCATCTAATCATTTTTCAATATTTTACAATTTTAACATTAATAAATGACAATTAAATGGTGTTTTAATTTTTTTAAGGTTTATTGTCAAAAAGAAAAAATTTGAACATAGAAATATGCAAAGAGGAAAGTGGAATTTTTCCAGGGTAAAAAGAAAAAAATTTGAACATAGAAATATGCAAAGAGCACACTCATTTACTACTGACACCCTATTACTCCCTACACCACAAAAAATTACTACGGCTTCCGGTGATTTTTACAAAGTGAACGTCGGTGCCACTGGTGTTCCTTGTTGAACACTAATGCCACATCAAGTTGGTGTTCAACAAGAACACCAGCGGCACCGACGACGCTCCATTTATAAAAAGTGTTAAAACTTAAACGCGTCGATCCACGACTTTCCACTGGTGTTCCTTGTTGCACACCCACGTCAGTATCACCGACGCTGGTGTTCAACAAGAAAAACCAATACACCGACGCTTTTTCATCCGAAAAATCAAAAATAGATCTGAATAATAAATTGGATGTCTTAATAGAATACACCTTAACATATAGCAAATGCTCCTTTCATCATATTCACTTTTACCGAAAAAAGGTTTTAACTTTCGCTTTTACTTTACTTTTGCATCAGTCATGTACAAGCATTATTCACCGTAAGAGTATTGATACATCCATTACTCAATTTACCACAACATACTACAGAACACAATCAAGACCATTTATTTTGTTGAGGCTCATCACAATTAGTAATTCATCATTTAATCAATGGGAGTAATGGATGTGGTGGTATGTGCACTATACAAATGTATAGTGCACATACCATTTCTCTCACGGTAAATACAAATCAACTTTATTGGGTATCGAACCATTGAGAGTACTAGTTACTCAATTATTAAAATATGTTAAATCATAATCATAATGGTGTTAACTCCACCTGTCTCACGAGACAACTAAAAATATTAACAAAGTAACATAGTGGCTTAAAATCATAGTTTGCATTTATATTAAAGAGCTGAAATAAGTCTCATTTACAGAGTTTGAAACTTCACACTCCAGTTTAAGATTCAGCTATCAAATTTTTTTTTTTTGAGGATTCAGCTATCATTTTAATGCATATAAATCCTTTACCATTGTAATGTCATGTGCAACATGGACTGTCCATACTCATATAGCTGTCGGTCGAAACGAATTGAGTATTTGTTGTTTGTGTTTATGTCCGTTTGTGTCACCCCTTTTTTCTTGATCATTCGTTTGATAAAGGTATATAAAATATGTTTAGAATTGGTACGTTAAAATCTCGAGTTTGTTCGTAAACTTTTATTTAATAAACGAGTAAAAATACGGTAAAGATTGATGAATGATAAACAGGGCCGCCAATAAGAAGCGGAGGAAGCGTTAGCGCCAACCATCCCGGCGAGCATACGTGTTTTTATTAATAAACGCCACGGGTGATTTTTAGGTGGTCACTCTATCTGTGGTGACTTAACAAATCAAATGATACATATTATTATATAGTATAAATGATTGTTTATTAATAAAAACATATAAACTCGATATGACGTATTATTTATTTAATTATTATAGAAATGAAATCGCAGATTTTAATGTTTCCATTGAACAAAACATAAATAAAGAAAAAAAAAATGGGGTTCGTGGAGTGTCGGTACCATGTCGAAGTGTCGATTGTGTGTCGAAAAGCGCGTCGATACTTAAATTTTAAATAATATTAATTAATCACCGACACGCGTGTCGGACACGGTGTCGAGCGTGTGTCGGACTCGACGACGCGATGGCCAGATGAAGTGTCGGTCATCAAGATCATGTATACGGACGTTGCCCTCCCGTTTCACATAAGAAACAGTGGCAAAAGGGAAGTGATGTCCTTGCATCCTTTAATAATGTTCCCGGTGTCGGAACGGTCTTCATCGTAATTGATGTGCAACGTTGATTACCGTAAGTCTAAATTTAACATGATGTAAACTCGCCATAACATAACCAGCAGTAAATAACAATCATGTTATCTCGCTTTAACGAAACGATTATATCCGTATCATTACCTTTTTTATATAGATATATAAGAGTAATGATAAGCGACAACAAAAATTACACAACGAATGCCACAACATGATCTTCCATCCTTGATTTTGATGAGTATTAATTGATTGTGATGTGGGCCCATCGAAATCAAGGGTGAGAGATCACGTTGTGTCATCCGTTGTGTATTTTTATTACAGATCTATCATTACTCTATATATAATTGTCAATTATGTAACATTTAAAAAGATGTTAAATTTGGTGACTATAAGAAAAGATTTTTGTCAAATATGACATTTTATCATTGAAAGTGAAAATGAAAGTGAATTTGAAAGTCAATTACGCTTGGTTTGTCATTAAAATCAACATGTCATTTTCAAATTCACTTTCACCGATTTAAATATTATTTTTGACAATTTTTTTACTTATAATCCTTTTCGCTTAACATCTTTCATATATCATGCTGTTTTAGTGACCCTTTATTTTTTTTTTTAATACTAAATGTCTATAATGTTTTTTGGGTTTAAAATGTTTATTTTGTTATATTTTTTTATTTTTTTTATTTTTTTGAAGGCAAAAATGTTTATTTTGTTAAATGAGTCCTTTCCCGGTTCGTACACCCGTGACTCTCCTTTTCTCTCTTGCGTACAAATAACTTTTTCTCTTTATCCAACGGTTAATTGGCTTCTATGTCTTTATCCAACGGTTAATTAACTTTTTCTCTACATTGTTTGCATTCACCCACTTTAATTGTGTTACTTTCATTTGTCATTTTCGTTACTTTAAGAGATTCGAAAATCAACAGTCTGATATCTTTTTAATATAGTCAAAGCAAGTAGGACTCTTAGAACAAATGATATTGACATATGAAAGTAGGAATCTTTAGTACATATGAAATTTTTAAGAGATATTGACAAAGCATCAGTGAAAATATAATAAAACCGTGAATATAGAATATAGAGAAAGTATGATTTCATGTCTCTGTAGGGACTCGTGTGTTTTTTCAGGTCATATTAGATCGGATATTTTTTTCGAGTCCTCGTGAAATTTTACCCGGTTTGAAATTAACTTGCTTTAAAATTTACACGTGGTACAGACACGCCACGCGTGCAATTTCAAAACCTGTCAAACCATGCTAACAACGTGTAAATTTGCACATTTTTGTCATAACCCTTGCCAATTGGCACATATTAGATCTACCACGTGAAAATTTACACGCGTGTTGTGAGAGACTCAAGAATTTCAAATTAGACAAATGGTCAGCGTTCAAATTTCACAAAATTTGCACGTTTTATCTGAGAAGTCTCGTTGTCTTCCACAACACACACATCAGTTTTAAAACAAAAAACCCCCAAAGAACAGAGGATTGAGCGTGGATATTTTGTAGAAATCAAGGGAGCAGAAGGGAAATCGGGCAATTCTCATCTTTATCACAACAAATCATTACAATAGTTGCATTTCATTATAACGACGCACCTCTTGTAAGCCATTTATAGTGTTATTAGGTTCAATTTCGATTTTTTGTGATTATAATTCATTGAATGTATTTTAGAGTGTTATTATATTCAATTTCAAGTTTATTGATAGCCAATTCAAAAAAAAAAGTTTATCGATAGCCGACATTCTAGTACCACAGATTTGCTTATGTAGAATCCTTCACGGGAAATACAAATCAACCTTATCGGGTATCGAGCCATTGAGACCATTAAACTACTCATTTTTAGGGGAGTTACTCAATTTATTTCGGTGGTGCATGTGTAACATGGGTTGTCCATACTCATATGATTGTCAACGAGCCGAGTCAACGCGAACCGATAATCTTTTTTCAATTTTGTGTTTGTTCCAAATACGAATTTGTTCGTGATCGTCGTTAATAAACGCATCTTGTTGAAGTGTTTAAGATTGTGCAAGTGTTTATAGAGAACCCACATTTAAGAGGCGTGTTAAAAAATACAAGATGTTAATTATCTATCTTTTCATCAACTTTAGTTTTTTAGAGAGACGGTAGTTGAAAACGAACGAAAAAAAAAAAGTTTAAGATTGTTTGTTAAAGTCATAAGCTTATTCGCGATCGTTTGTTAATATACGAATGAAAATATGGTAAAGATTGACTCATTTCGAATAGGGCTTACTACGTATATTTTTACCTTTCGACATGAGTTCGACTCGAGTTTGAGTTGTTAATGTATAAAATATTAAATCCAAATGCATAAACAGCAAAGCGCAAAACAATATTAAAATATCATAGTACCACAAGTATTATGAGAGCTCCACAAATATTCAATGAAATTATTCTTGAATATCTCATTAGATGAAGATATAACATATTATCTTGTATGTTAGGGTTGTGATGTAAATTGGTTTATCAAGTTCGATAACATAATCGAACGTTCGCGACTAAATTCATGTTCATTTGTTTAGAAAACAGTCTTAAATGTCAGCTTACAAGTTAGGGTTCTATTGTACATGTTTTGATTACTTTGGAAACTATTGACATAATCGCTAATAACCCTCAAGTTAAATTTTTTACTTACAACCTCTATTTTAGATTAAGTGATTGATTGTTCTATTGATCGGAATCACACAGTTTATATCATTGATATAAATTGTATGGTTTGAATCAATTGAAACATCACATCATTTTAATTAGAGTGACCGTAATTGACAAGGCATTACAATATGGAAAATGCTACATCCACTACATAAAGATGTAGTGGATGATGTGTGATGATGTTGTCATTCTTCGATTGGAGAGAGAAATATTTTTTTGTGGTCCCGACAAAATGTATGGTGTAGATGATGTTGTGGATGATGTTGTGGAGATAAGTGTAGAAGTGGATGTAAGCAAGACTTTTACATGTGGCGGCCCTATCACAAGCCAGGCGAGCTCTGTTTGGCCCAATGAATCCCGATAGGCCTAATCGGCATATGTTTTGCTTATCCAAATTTTTTTTAGAGCTTAATCCGATCGATTTATAAAAAAATCGTATATTAAAAACCCGATTTTGATAACAAATAAACCTGATTCTTTAAAAAAAATCCAACCCAATAAAAAATTTATATATAGTACTGATTCTTTAAAAAAATATCCAACCCAATAAAACAATTTATATATTCATTAAACGTTACTTCACAAGAAAAAGTAGCAGATAAAAAGAATTCGAAAAATCGAAATGTACGCTTTATATATCAAGATAAATAAAGCTACTATAAAGGGAAAAAAATAAATTTTTTTTTTTTGTATGTATATAAAATAATTTTTTTAATTTGGCAGCTTCTAAAAACGTAGGACCACTTCTGCCTTACAATATAGCTCCTGTCAAATGCCAGCCATACATTATTATGGCTTTAACTTTTGACAAGACATTAGAATTATGCTGGAAAAAAAAATCAAAGCAAAATTGTATAGCATCAAGTTTGTGTAGTTGCTTTCATAGTATTTGTATGGGAGCGGCTCTCTCTGCTGTGAAATGAAGACAACATACAGTGTCTTTGTGATATAAAACGGTGTCGCTTGATATAAACGATGCTTATTTTGCCCAATCTAAAAAAATCAACACGGCGTTGTTTGTCTCAAACGACGCTGCTTTCGCGCACAACACCGCCACAGCACATGATCCCAATCCTATTTGTATCGGCTAACAAATTAGTACCAAACACTTAAAAAAAAAGATAATTTGTTTGTATAGAAGATAAAATATCAAAATTTAATTCTATGAACGTAAGGAAAATCGTGAAAAGTATTTTTTCATATATCAACAACACAATTGGTGCAATAATTATAGCCCCAAGTAGGGGAGAGTTATTGGGCCCCAAGTAGGGGAGAGTTATTGGGTGCATCCGCTATATGCGAAATGCATCTACGCGTGAAAAAAAATTATAGATATTTTATTTTTAAATCAATTCAAACTGCGCTTTAGATTACACTCATCGATTCGGTGACGCTAATATACCTTACAAAAACTTCCCCAAAGTATGGTCCTGCGCCTATCCTTAATTACCACTCTACCTTTACTAAATAAATACTTTACAATTCCTTAGCATTATTTTGTAGGAAAACGATCAGAAATATACAGTTTAAATATAAAATAAAATTGTATGATTCATATTAAACAACACTAAGATCGATCATTACGCGTGTGGATGCACCTAACAAGTATTTCCCTTTTTTGTGGGATTGAGGGTGAAAATTAATGCAATTGTACATTTGGTGGGTGAAAAGAAATAAATAGATTGATAAATATGGAAATTTCTGATGCATGGACTTGCTATTAGAACGGACCGTCGAATGTCTGCCACGTGTAGAAAAAAATAAAATCGTTTTGTTATTGTATATACGTAGCTTGATTTATCCACGCTTCGCTCTAATAAAGAAATGCTACTGATCATCCTAAAAATACATTACTAAGAGTGACGTGACAAGACCATTCACGGGTGTAGCATTGCTTTTAATGAGAAAATATAATTTCAGTTCATTTTAACACCTTTTATTTCATATCAGGTCGGATCAGATTGATATTTTTTTGAGTTCGTCGTGAAATTTCCTCTCTCTCGTGGAAATTTCCACCAACCGTGAAAATTTCCACATGTTGGAGGAAAATTCAATCGGATCGGGAAAATTTCCACGGTTGAAAAATTTCCACGGGACTCAAAAAAAAATGTTAGGCCTAACACGACTTAAATGAAATAAAGCATTCATGAAATGACCGAATTTATATTTTCTCGTTTTAAATTCCAAATAATGCAGGACTTACCAGGAATAAAAACACCACAAAAGCAAAAAAAAATAAAAAACCACTTTTTCAATTCAAAAATACTGTGGAACAGAAAATCTAAAAAACCAATTTGATATGATAATTTACAAATAGTTCTATTTTTTAAAATAGATCAAATATAAATAGTAAACGTGTAATGAAACATGCAAAACATTTGAAAATTATATGGATGGACAAAGAAAAAGAGGTTTCTGGTAGGGATGATAATGCAGATTTGAACACAGCAAGTTTTTTATTTTATCCATATCCTATCTAACCTTTTAAATTATATAATCGCTTCATTGTAATGTTTCTATGTCATTATTATTAGTTTATGATCCTAAACATGGACGAAATCAGTAATTGAAGATCAGGTGGTCTAATGTACTATATTTATATGATCGGATGAACATGATTAAAACATTATGTAAGGTTTTTGATTTATTGAAAATAAAAACCGGATAAATTACGCCGAAAATATAATGAAGTATATTTAGGATCAGAGACATACCGAAAATGTGAAGAGTCACAATCGTTGTGTCATAACAAATTAAACAATGGTTATGTACAACATCAATTGTTGTGATTGTTTCAAATGTTTTTAATTTTTACCAAGAAAACTATATGGTGAGATGGTGATGATAAAAAATTATGTAGATTTGAGTGAATAACCTTATGATTCCACACTATTATTAAAATTTTAGAGATAGAGATAGGGATTTTGTTGAAATTAAATAATTAATAATTAATATGTATGAATCCTATTATTTTGTGACACACATACTCATTTTCATTATAAATACACGCATAGATATACCAAGAATTTCATTCACAGCATCTTTCCTTCTCATCTCCAAATCTTTTTCCTCACCGAATCTTTTTCTTTGACCTTCATCTTGTTTCGGTGTTTCTTAATTAGGATAAGTGGTTTAATTCTGGTTTCCTTTTCAATTCATACCGAGTATTTCCATTAAGTATTACTAGTGAAGGGAAGAAATGAAGAAATGAGGAAGAAGGTGAGAATTTAAAATGGTATCAAAATCTTCGCTAAAAGCCGGCCTTTATCAGGAACATTTAACATATCTGTGTTTTCATGTATTTTCAATGTAGATTTGAGCATAAATTTTCCTTTTTAGTCCTCCATGTGCTTTGCATTGCATAAAGTTTGAATCTTGAGTGAGGGTATAAAAGACTGAATCTTTAAGGTATAAATAATGCTTGACTGAGCAAAATTCTTGGCTAAAGAACCTGGGTTTTTCTTTCTACTTTCACTCCTTCATCTGTTTCTTAAACATTTTACTCAGAGTCAGAGTTGATTGTTTTGTTTCCTCATGTTTTGGTTAGATCTACTTTTGTTCATGCCTTTTCTTTTCTTTTCTTTTCATGTTTCAGTACGATTCTTGAGTTTTAAATGCTAAACAGTGTAAGTTTGCTTAACATAATGATTTTGAGTACACTTTTGTTGTGATTTGGTGATTTAGTTGCGCTTATTGAATGAACTTGAGTTTCTTGTTTACGGCAGAAGCTGGGATTGAAGGCGGTTTTTGGTTTTTCTTCAGGGTCATTCCAAATGGATCACGGTGAGTGTATCTCCGACTTCTTTGAAAGTTCGAATCTTGCTGTTTTCCCCATGTTATTGTTGAGAACCTTGAAATAGGACCATCATCTTCTCGATACATATCAATATATATTCGAAGTGGTCGTTCTGTTTTAAAGATTCATGTTTTTGTTTTTTGTTTTTTTGTTGTTGTTATATGTGTGTTTGATTTCTTTCCCTAGCACCCGTTTTTTTTCTTTCCTCGGATTTTGTGAACTAGGGTTTTAAGGAGGTAGAACTATACGTTGATGACGTAAAAGGTGTTGAGGAGGTTATGATGGCACAAACCTTGTAATCTTTTTACAATGAATAAAATTACAGGTTTGAAAAAAAAAAATAATGCGTGTTTGATTTGAAACTCTGTGTACAAAATTCATCCATGTGTTGTTGTTTTTTTCTCTGAACTTTCCATGTTTGAGTTAGTTTTAGGGAAATTTAGGTTGTGTTTTTACTTTCAAATTATTGTCTGCAGTACACAAACCAACCAGGTTTAATATTTAAACCATATATATAACCAGTCAGAAGCATGACTGCTTGTAATGTTGATGAAGTAATTGTCTTTTGTGCCCGCTTCCTGATACTGCCTCTTGTCCTAAGAGAAATGTCCACACAGATAAAGATTAAATAAATCTAATATTATACGCAAGTTCTCACGTCGTCAGATCAAAATAAAGCAAACAAGCTTTAAAAGGACTTCGAGTAAAAACATAAAAGCTACTATGAATAGAAAGTAACCATACTAAAGATGGATAGATAAATTACAACGACGAATAACCCAAAGACTTATACAATACGAGGTCTTAAAAGTAGAAGTACAAATAATCTAAGAAAAGAAAAACAACTAGTCTAAGACAACCTCTACAAAGAAAAAGAACTAGAAGCTCTGTCAAGACTTCAAGTCTTCAAAAGCCGTCGTCTACACTTGGTCTACCTGCTCGCCTTCTCACCCCACAATGCACACAAAAATAAAATGCAAAGGAGGTAAGTACAAAGTACTTAGTAAAAGTGAGAAGCTATGACAACAATTAATATTTATAAAGGATAGATATTAAATCGATTAGTTGTTTATGTGTGACCGACTCAATCTAGGGTTCACTTACGCCCATCGACACGCCATAACTACACGTTTCTAACTTATCTTATCTTTGTTACATCATGAATAACAAGGGCACTACGCCTAGTAATAGGATGTACTAGACAATCTGGTGCAACCTACTTAGAGACACGCTCTAGTAGCCCGGAATATCTCGATTCCCGATAGTGTGATGACCGGCAGAGTGCACCAGACGCTTTATCCGCCAATCGATTGACCGGCGTGGGTACGATCTACTTTGTCTAGTCGTGAGAACACATCGCGATATTGTACTATGTCTTACCAAGCATTGCATGATGTTTAAGATTTTAAACTAGCACATACGCTTGATTAGATGTTTAACTAGCCACCTAAGTGTTTTCAAGTAAGCTTCCTCATCTCCTACTCACCGTTTAGACCACTGAGACACGGACAAGTCCCAGCAATTACACGTGCATCGATAAACTCTAGCTTATCGGCACAAGGCAAAATCCAAAGCTTTCGACGGTCCCACACTTCATCTTTTAGGAATCCATGTGGTGCCGGAACTAAACGCATCAAAAGCTAATTCAGGGCTTTGTTCATGTTCATTTAGTGTTATTGGATCAAAGGGTAACATTAAGAACTCATCTCGTAGCTTAAATCACATAAAAAGAATATAACACTTTGCTAGCCTCTATCCGGACGGATAAATGCGGGTTGTCCGTGACGGACAACTCTCCATTAACCCTCAATTCACATATCAGAATTATCCGTGCGGATAAGTGAAACATCCGTGACGGATAGATCGCGCCAAAAAGGTCCCGATCGCACAAAAATCGGTTTTTCTCGCACTCTATCGCTTTCACAAACCCAAACAAGTTTGCCCTCACTATAACCCTCACAACAAATGAGTAAAAACGTAGATAAACATGCCTAACCATACCATAGCATATATGATCCTTTGATCAACGAAAAAGCATCATTCTAATCATTGAAACGCCTTAGAACATAATCTAAACCCTATAAACAATAATTGGAATCATAGGAAGAGCCTCTTACCTTAAAGGCCTGCAAAAACCAACAAAGAAACGCCAAGCAGTGCAACAACCTGTTGATCCTCAACCCCAAAACCTATGCAATCAACAAGAACCCTAAAAATCCTATTTTTCCTTTCAAAACGAAACTGAAAAAGTGCCATAAACTGCAAATTACCTGGATTAATCGCCACAAAACTATTTTTAGAACAATCTACGTTCCAAGACGATCGTTTGACTACTCATGGTCGCTAAACAGAGCTACGGATTAAAAGATACGAATTTTTCAAGAATCGAACTCTACGAATACTTAAAAAACTAAGCGCTAAACTCGAAAACTTACGAAATTGAGAGATGTTATTTTTGAAAGTTGTGTCTCCTCGATCGATCACTTTTCTCTCTGCGGCATCTTGAATGCATTTGAACGGATTGATCACACGGTTGATGCCTACAATTTCGCTTTCTCTCTGCGTCTGTCTTCTCTGATGCGCCGTTCCTCTTTTATTTTTTGTCAAAATATGCGTGTGAAAATAATGAGGGAATAATTGAGATTATCTCTATTTATAGCCAATAATTAAACCCGTTATAATTAATTGCTAAATCCTTTTAATTAAATCCCTTTTAATCAAATAAATAGGATAAATAATAATTAGGTCATAGTAAATACGTCCAATGACTATTTTACCCTTTTACGAAAAGTCGGGATGTTACACCTTTGCACAAGCTCAATTTATTTTGCTTGCAAGTTTACGTTAATCAAGCAAACTGAACCTTAAGTTCTAAAGTCTAAACTCAGGCTTGTTCTTCATATGTTTTACTTTCCTTTTTTTTGTTTTGGGATTTTCGGCTTGTTCTTCAAGCCATTTTTTTTTGTTAAATGGTGTCCAAATCTTTGTCAAAAACCCAGACTTTTTTCAGGGATATAAGTATTTAACAAATCTACTGTTTAATGTATTTTCAGTTTAGATCTAAACACCATTTTTCACTCTTTCACTTTAATTTTTAGTGGAATATGTACCGTCTAAGTCCTTTATATGTTTATATTGCATAAATTTAAAATCTTTAAGTTCTAAAAGGCTGATGAAAAAAAAAAAGCAAAAATGCTCGACTGAGAAAATTTTCTTTCTTTAAGAAAGTGTGACGTTTAAATCTCAATTACCAACTAAGTTTCTATATTTATTTCTTTTTGGTTTCATCTATTTCTTAAGCCTTTTTTCTTTGCCATCATCGTAAGAGTTATGGAGCATTTTAGGAAGTATTAGCTTCATGATTTGTGACAAACGTTTATTTCTATGTTTAATAAGTTGTATTGTCACTTTAGCAGTTTCAAAATACCTTTCTCTATCTTCAATTATTGATTGAACTCTTATTTTTTTATCTAAAATTGTGATTAGGGAACAAATATGGACAACTTCTTCTATATCATCTGTCGGAATTATCAAGTTATCTATCCTACACGATTTTCCCTGTATAAATATGGTATGTTTATTTATTTTTACATAAATACAGGAATTCTCAAGTTCCTGTTTTTTTCTTTTCACGAGCAGTCAAAAACCCACTGCTCAAAGTTTGATTAATTGTGTTGATGTGGCAGAACTAAAATGAAGAGTGAGTCGGTGATTATTCTTGATGACACAATTTGTAGTAAATGTAATATGTTGTAACATTTTGCTTATTTATGAGTCAGGCCCGTAGCTTAAACGACGCTAGGCAAAATAAAAGATGTCGTTCGAACCTAGTTTCCTCCTTCGGATAAAGGTTCGAAACCGGAGGTACGGTAAATTCACTCGTGCAAGCTTGTACTTCACTCGTGAAAGCTTGCGAGCAACTTGCCATTGCTACCAAAGAACAACCAAAACAAAGAAGACCCATGGAGCAAGTACTTACGAGTCTATAAAGGTAGGTTCTGAACTTGTTCAACTACTATTGAAAGGTGATATGTTAGCAAAGAACTCTGGTATTACGATTCAATTTCCCTTATATACAATTTTTATTTTATTTTAAATTTATTTAATTTATCTTTTGAAATCTCCAAATTTCAAATAGAAAAGTCCAAATTTCAAATAGAAAAGGCCTATACAATTGTTTAGTCATTGATTGGCTTGCTAAAAAGACACGATAGGTGTTTTATAATAACAACCATATTGTGAACCATAAGGACACGTTTCTAGAGTAAAAGCAAAAAAAGGGAGTTATGCTTGCTTTCGATGCAAGGTTTAGTGTCGTGATTAATTTTTATTTGGTTTATATGTGCAGACAACAATATCTGCTTTTAAGCATTTATGTTTCCATGAGTTGAATGCTGAAGAGTATTAGGTGAGTGGCTACTACTGTTGATCCACATATAACGCACGCATTTGTTACTAGGGAAAGAGGAACACTAATCATTTTATTAGAAGTAATAAATATATCTTCATGTGTATCGATCTGTCACGCTAGCTTGGTTGACATTTTGCTTAATGTATTGATGTTTTCAATTGATCATTTACCTTTTCTGCTTTAATTAATATGACTCTATAATATTATGTTACATTTAAAGATGGACATGATGACATGATTTTTATGTAAGCCATTTATCCGTTCCTTCGATTGAGAAGCATGTGGCCGTCATTAACAGTGGATATGACAACAGTAACTCTGGTAGTGGTGGCTCGACAAACAAGAAGATCAAAGGTGGCTTGACAATCAATGAGAATGTCATTAGCATTTAGCTCCTGCCGTTTATGTTTTTTCCCTAAGACTTTTGTATTACAAGTATTATTTATGGATTCAACATATTTATTTATGTGGTTTTGAAGAAGGCTGGAAAAAGAAAAACATCATTGTTTATTATTGGCGGACGCAGGATCTCGGGTAAGGAGGACAGTAATAATATTAAAGAGGCACATAAAAAAATTAAGGAGCAAACAATATGCATATACATATATTAGTAGATTTTTCTTGGATTGAGGAGGGCAATTGGCATTCCTTAGCTGTACGTACGTCCGTCATTGTTTATTATTATATATTTGCTAACTTAACTCTTGTCTATTATGCCACTGTGTTGATACCTTCAATTATGTCTCTCTTGTTTAAGCACATCTTTTAGGACATGTTTTTTTTTTTATATGAGTGGTGGATATATTAGTAATTACATCATTTTGCCTACAAAGATTTTCTATTTTACCTTTGACTCGTGCAATCATTCAAAAAACCACAAGGTAAGGACCACAGAACATTAGAAATATATAGGCCGTTCGTACGCTAAATAAGATGATGCATATATACATACATTCCGGTTTAGGACACACACAATTAAGTATATGGGTGATGATGTTTACGCTTGGTGTAATCGAGCCGAACCCAACTGATTCTTTCTAGGCTTGACTCGATTCGAGTAAAAAACTTTGGCTTAATACTCAGCTCGTGTTCGAACGAGCCATCAAAAGGCAGATTGAATTCGACTCATCAAATACTCGTTATAACTCGATTCGACTCGTGCGCTCGATTATTTCTTAGAATTCTTGATTTTATTTATTAATTCATAAAACATATGGAAATTTAGTTCGACTCGACTAATAATTAATGATTTATATAAAATATTATTTAATAATAAATTTATATATAATTTATTAATATAACTCGATTAACTCACGAAATTACTCAATTGTTGTATTTTGAAACTCAAGATCGGGCAGTTAATCATTCGAGTAGCTTTCGAACTTAAGAAAATTGAATTGAGTCAAATTCAAGGAATGTGAAGTAACTTTACATGATGTTTCAACAATGGTGTTATTTTTTACCTGTTACAGTGATAGTAAATCTATCAATCCACATATCTATCTATCATTATATTGAAAGTGTGAGTTTGTTTTTCAAAAAAAATGTTTCTCCTTAATTATTTTTTTATTACTTAAAATCTATCTATCTACGTATTATCGGAAAATTATTGTGTGGTGAGGGAATTTGGAGGTGAAGTGACGGGTGAAACGATCAGAACCACACAGTTTAAATACATAATGAAAGTAGGCGATTGTGGTGTCTCCACAACGGTGTCTCCACACGTGTGGAGATACCATACAAGTATCTCCCCGCATTATCAATATTGGACTCTTTTAGTGTGTGGCCCCATCTTTTTCTTTGAGATACATGCCATTATTCAAGAGTATGCATTAGACAAAGTTTCCACCAATTTTAACATTTTGTTGGTCAAGTTCAGATTTTTGACAAGCATCACATCTTGGGTTGACATAGACTGATTTCTTGAACTGTTCCACTTTAGCTCCGTTTTTTAGCATTTTTCTTCTAATCTCGGATCATCCTGCAATAATTCAAATATCCACAATAATCTAACACAAAAAAGATAAAAACATTGCAAATTAGCACCATTCAACACCAAATTGAGTCCAAACATCTAAAATTATTCAACTTTTTTAATTTATTTATCGAGAGAGCTATGTATGCCTCATGTGTGTATGTAATATATATACACACACATATATGAACACTTATTTTAAATGAACTTAACCAAATCAAATAACATTCGGAGTAAAGTAGATAAAAATTGGATACGTATAAGAATTCAAGGAATGGCTCGGGATAAAATAAAATACACACAACACGATCTCGCGTTTCAGTTCAACCATAAGCAAGACTTCAATGACTAAAAATTTTGTATTTGCATTCAAATCATCTTATCTATTTAAGAAGTAATTTAAATCATTATCAAACACCACTTAATATGCCGGCATATCACGTGAAACACATAAGGCCACATATTTACCTTTCTTAGGATGCATCCGACCCAATCTTGTGGAGACATCGCCGAAAAGAATTGATGATGTTCCTCCATCAGGACAACACTTCGCCAAACCGAATAGGCCCAATCACAATCAGGCAATGCATGAAGTGTTGTTTCTGTATCGCTGTGACAGAGACTGCATTCCGGATTTGACACAATATGTCGAGATGAAAGAACTGATGCAAAAGTAAAGTAAAAGTAAATGTTTGTATAAGACTGATGCAAAAGTAAAGTAAAAGCAAAAGTTAAAACTTTTTTTTTTGGGTAAAAGTGACTATGATGAAAAGAGCATTTGCTATAAGTTAATTGATGAGATGCAAAGGTAAAAATAAAAGTAAAAGTAAAACTTTGTTTCTGTAAAAGCGACTATGATGATTAAAGGAAATACTTATGTGGTGACTGGTGAGTGTATTTTGATGTGAAGTGACGGGTCAAACAATCAGAACCATACAGTTAAAATACAGAATGAAACTGTGTAGTTATGATTGGTCCACACGGTATCTCCACACGTATGGAGGCACGATAAACATTTCCCGATAAAAGTAGCATTGATGGAAAATTTCCCGTGAGTGTGTACCCTGGACATAAGTACATTGTGTGAAGGCATCAATGCATTCAATGGTAGGGGTGAGCTTGGATTGGTTTGGGGTGTTTGGTTTGGTTTTGAAAGACTCGGGTTGGTTTGGGGCGCCATAATTCGTTCCCCAAACCAAACCAAAACGAAGTCAACCCCAATGGTTTGGTTTGAATTGGTTTCGGTTTGGATTGGATTGGTTTCGGTTTAACAAGCCTAATCTTTAAAAAAAAATGACAAAACCAACATTTTTTTACATAAACTCTAAATAGCTACATATATTACAATATAATTTAGCTACAATCAATCCTCCATAGTTGCATACTTACATACATGCATTTACTGATTTACATATTTACATCAAAAGAGCAAAAGACTGAATGTTGACACAACAAAATGATCAAAACACCATGCGCATCTTCCAACCAAAACAACATAGCAAACCAAAGAAAAACAAGCATCCAATCCAACTCCAACAGTAGCCAACAAAACCTTTAACCTCCATGGCTCCAATGAAAAGAACAATGAAATAGAATTAGATCAATGTTCATTTTTTCAATGAGCAAAATACTTACAGTCCAACTTGCATGATCGAGTAGAGAATGATCAAAATGAATGTACCATTTTGTGTTTGGTTTGGTTTGGATTAATGTATATATAATTAATGAGTATATATATATATATATATATATATATATATATATATATATATATATATATATATATATATATATATATATATATATATATATATAATTAATGTATTAAAATTTTGGTTTGGTTTGGTTTGGATTGGGTGTAAAAAAAATCCAAACCAATCCAATGCAGCTTTGGTTTGGTTCCAAACCAAACCAATTCATTTGGTTTGCTATTGGTTTGGTTAATTCGGATTGGTTTGGATCGGTTTACGGTTTGGATTAGTTTCTTGGTTATTTTGCTCAAATTTCTATTCAATGATACGAAATTTGATTTGAATACTATATATATATATATATATATATATATATATATATATATATATATATATATATATATATATCGTTCGAGTCACCATGTGCATGTATGAGTTTATGCGGTCTTAGGAATGCTCAGAAAGTCTCATTCGAGTATTACTCGAGATCGAAAGACTTTGCCTAGAGATTTTTATTGTATGCCCCTCTCGATGTGAACCGAACCGCATGACCTCTCTAAAGATTCATATGTTACTTACCACTTGTGTCAAACCGTGTGTTTAATTATATTGATTAAGAAAGTTGTTGAATTGATAAAAAAATAAAATTGTTGAAGGTTATAAAAAAAAAAATTAAAACACCATTTAATTGTCATTTATTAATGTTAAAATTGTAATGTATTGAAAAATGATTAGCTGGATACTAAATTAAAAATAAGACAAATGAAAACGTGTAAATAGTTGGTTGATATCCAAAAAAAATACTTGTATTAAATGGAAAAGATGAGGATATTTTACTTATGTTTAGACGCGAAAGTAGTGAAATTAAACTAGCCTGCTCTTTTACCTAATTAGTTAGATTATTATATACTTCCACTTAAATCAAAATGTTTAAGTTATGAGTAATGTTATGAGCATAACCTCTAAGACATAACGAATGATATAACCATCATCTGTATTATCGATTATGATGGTGTACATCCTGATCACTAGATCATACACCATGATAAAAAAATATAGATTATGATTGTGTCACTCGTTGTATCTTATATGTTGTGCCCGTATTATTACTCTTAAGTTATTTTGAAGTTAAAGTGTGTATTTAAGCTATTCTGAAGTTAATTATGCTCTTGTACTGAGTTATTATTTTTTATGAGTTGTACGTAGTATTCATGATTTACATTATATTGACAAATTAAAATAATAATATATTTAGGTGGCTATTATTTACATCCGCAGTTACCACCGGTATACCCAATCTATAATTACACCTGTTGAGAATAATAATTAAGTAGTATTAATGTTGTAGTGACATGTGTCATCCACTACAAAAAAAAGCAGTTTTGCGACGGCATTTTTGCGACGGAATTTATTTCCGCCGCAAATTTACGCTTATGACGGATGTTTTAATGTTTGCGACGGGACACTTGGCGGACCGATTTTTTTCACTTGGCGGGCAATTTTGCGACGGAATTTTTATCATTTTGCGACGGACCATCGAATAAAATTTTATTAAATTATTTTATTATTCTAAATTTAGATAAACTTTATGACGGATTTTAATTGCCGCCGCCAAACTCCGCTTTTGATGACGGAATTTTTATTGTTTATGCGACGGAATATTTAATAAATTTTTATAAATTATTTCATTATTCTCAGTATGCACATGTTTGCGACGGAATTAGGTTTTTGTTTGCGACGGACATTATTTGCCGTCGCAAAATGGCGGATATCAATGATTTCCTTTTCTTCCTCATTTCACTTCTTCATCTCTCTCTCTCTCCCGCCGCCCCACCCCCACCTCCTCGCTGAAGCTCTTCCGGCAACGCCACCTCCTCCCACCACCGCCGCAGCCCACCCACAGTATGCTCTACCCTCCTCCCTCCCCTCTCCCTGACCCGATTTCCCCCTCTCCGCCCCCATGATGTGTATTTTTTTTTTTTATTTCGTTTTATATATATATATATATATATATATATGTATGTATATATATATATATATATATGTATGTATATATTATATATTTTTTTTTTTTGTTTTTATATATATATATATATATATATATATATATATATATATATATATATATATATATATGTATATGTATATATATTTTTATGTATGTATGTATATGTATATTTTATGTATGTATGTATATGTATATTTTTTTTATGTATGTATTATATGTATATTTTTATGTATGTATGTATATGTATATGTATATGTATATATATATGGTATATGTATATTTTTATTTCGTTTTTATATTTTTATATAGTGTATCATATGTAGTATAGATTTATAGATATATATGTGTAGTAATCATGAGTTAGAAAATGCTTACTTATGTATATTAGTTAGATAAGTTAGGAAAATGGTTAAGTATGTGCAAAGCCGGATGTTGGTTGAATTGGTTGAATTGGTTTGTTGAATGCTTAAGTATGTGCAAAGCCGATGTTGGTTGAAAATGCTTAGTTTAGAAACCGGATGTTGGTTGAATTGGTTTGTTGAATTTGGATTGAAATGATGATAAGTATGTGCTTACATGATAAGCATAACATACATAAGGTCCTCAAAGTGGTGCTGCTCCTACCCGCTTGGAAAATGGTACTGGGTACTTTTGTTATCCGGCAAAGCCTCCGAATTATTTTGACGTCGAACCTTTGACCATGAATCGAAAATTTAGGTTATAGTGTTGTTAGTTTCATAGTAAGTTGAGTAAAACCTGAGTTTGCAAAAGTGTTGAGACAACCTTCAAAGACTATTGTTAGTCTCATATTTTGTATGATATGATGTGTAGGATTGAAAATGAAGAGAATAGAACGGAGTTGGATGTACGAGAGGTTGGATGCTAACAAGAAATTTAACCCGGTATTTGTGTGAACGGAGTGGAGGAATTCATAAAACATGCAAAGCGCTTAGATTCGCTTTCGGGCAAATAATGGAATGATGAAGTGTCCATGTAGTAAGTGTAAGAACACTAAATTTTCAATCGAACATGACGTGAGATTACATTTAACTAAATATGGGTTTTGGCGCAAACTACTATGATTGGGTGTGTCA
Source organism: Gentiana macrophylla (assembly GCA_026214975.1). Taxonomy (NCBI): domain Eukaryota; kingdom Viridiplantae; phylum Streptophyta; class Magnoliopsida; order Gentianales; family Gentianaceae; genus Gentiana; species Gentiana macrophylla. Next base: position 77,750,728 of record CM047810.1, read on the forward strand.
TGGTGAAGAGTTTCCCATTCCGATCAACGCTCAAAGAAGAACGGAATGTGAACCCTTATCGTGACATGGTTAATGACGACACGTGATAGGATTGATCACGTAAGAGAAGAATTTCTTAACCAAGAGGAGAACAATGAGACACCAAACCCTGGTTGCATCGCTTTTTGAAATGCCAAAAACGCAGAGGAACCTCAGTATGTGATGGAAGTAGTGTCTCCGCATCGCAAGCGGCTTCTAGGTTGCTCACTTTGAAATGTGATCACAACCTCTCTCACAAATGCGCTGACGGGGTTACCGGTTTGATAGAGATATTCTTCCAAGAATAACTTAATGACCTCGAACTTCTATCAAACCAAAAAGTTGTTAAAGGCATTAGAGCTACCCCATGAGAAAATACACGTGTGTCCCGGGGGTGTATGTTATTTTGGGAGGAGGACGCGAACCGACAAGTGTCGGAAGTGTGACCTTGATCGATATAAACCGAAAACGAACGCAAGAGGTCAACGTGTGCCTAACAAAGTGATGACTTATTTCCGATTGACCTAGACTCCAAAGGTTGTACGCCACGAAACATATAGGCAAGGAAACGAGGTGGCACGCGCGAAAACCCCAGACAAGCGTATAATGGCTCACCCAAGTGACGCTGAAGCTTGGAAGCATTTTGACCAAATGCACCCTGAGTTTGCTAAGGAGCCTAGAAATGTGCGGTTAGGACTTTGCACAGATGGTTTTGCACCTTTTGGTAATTTTGGGAAGAACTACTTTGTCGCCACCATGGTTACACCATACAATCTTCCGCCTGGTTGTGCATGAAAAGACAGCTTATATTCTTATCGTTGTTTGTACCGGGCCGAAAAATCCGAAGGAAACCTCGATGTTTATTTGCAACCATTGATTAAGGAGTTGAAGCAATTGTGGGAAAACAGGGTTGTTTACTTACGATGTATCCACAAAACAGAATTTTCATATGAGGGTCGCACTAATGTGGACTATCAATGATTTTCCCGCGTATGGCATGTTATCCGGTGGACTACGGCCGTGTGAAAGCTTGTCCCTATTGTGGTGATGGAAACAAGTCGCTCGCTCAAACATAGTGGTAAATGCACTTGGTTTGATTGTCATCGCGCTTCCTCCTCAAGACCATATTTTTCGTGACCGATAAAGGTTTTTTGAAGTCCAAACAAGATGAACACGCCGACTCCACCCCGTAGATTGAGTGGTGAGGAGGTATGGGAATTTGTACAACACCTACCAAGCATCATTGATGGCTCGATTCGACTTGAAACGGCTTAAAAACTCCAAGAATGGTTGGTGGAAAAGAAGCATTTTTTGGGATCTTCCGTATTGGAAAACATTGCCGCTTCGACATTGCCTGATGTGATGCATATTGAGAAAACTTTTTGAAAAACTGATTGACACGGTTATGGACGTTAAAGGCAAGATCGCTTGTGGTCCAAAATCGCTAAAGATTTGAAAGAGCTTTGCGCGCGCGCCTGATTGTACACTTGTTCTTGACAAGCGTAAAAGAAAAGTGTTGTGTGAATGGGTCACCAAGTTGAAATTCCTCGACGGTTATGCTTCGACTGAGTAGGTGCGTAGATCATGATCAATACATTCTACGTGGTTTGAAAAGCCATGATTGTCACGCTTTTATGGAACGCTTGTTGCCGCTGCCCTTCGAGAATTGATTCCGAAAATGAATGGAATGCATTGACCGAGATAAGTCAATTCTTTCGAGACTTGTGTGTCGCTACCCTAAAAATAGAAGACGTGATTCGCTTAGAGAATAACATTGCCGAGATTATTTGCAAGTTAGAGAAGATTTTGCCTCCAAATTTTTTTTAACTCGATGGAGCATTTACCGTACACTTGCCGTATGAGGTCGAGTTGGTGGTCCTGCAATATCGATGGATGTATCCATTCAAAGGTTTTTGAATCACTTAAAACAAAAGATTGGTAACAAAGCTTTCGTAGAGGATCAATATGCAATGCGATTTGTTGGAAGAGATTTCAAACTTCGTCTATGTATTACGATGATCATATTGAAACAAAAGCAAAGAATCTTGTCATTGTTGGTGAGACTTCGCATCAACAATCGCTTTGAGATTTACCTGAGTTATTCCGTGATCATAATGGTACAACAACCGGGAAGTGCAAGACGAGGTTCTTGGATAATAAAGAATATGACTTTGTGCACAAGTACGTATTGTCTAATCAAGCTAAAATCATGAAACCGTATGAACTGTAAGTACCTCATTACTACATATATACAATGCTTAACAGTTTTTTCTGAACAAATATACATTAACTGACAAAATGATTCATTCTTAGATTGTTCGAGCAATTTATTCGTGTTCAACAAATTTCAATTGACCTCGACAGATATTTGGAATAAACATGAACATGAATTTACCAAATGGTTTGGACAACAAGCATCATTGTTGAATGATGATTTGCTAAAAGCTTTGGCAAGTGGTCCTTCTCGTCAAGTCAAAACTTGGAAACGTTATTCGATTAATGGCTACAACTTTCGACATTCAACCGGCAACCGATATTGGTAAATCTTCACCAACAACGGAGTTTGTGTCGCTCCACGGAAGGTGCCGACTATTATGGCACTTTAAATGAAATCATTGAGTTGGTGTATTATGGACATTCGACCGCCTACAAAGCCGTATTGTTCAAATGTGATTGGTTTGATAATTCGAACGGGCATGAATGTGCATAAAGATTATAAGATAGTTGAAGTTCATCGTGGTAGAAATATGGCGCTTATGATCCATTTGTTCTCGCTTATCAAGTCGAGCAAGTCTACTATGCTCCATATCCAAGTTTGAAAAAGACAAAGATCAATGGTCGGTTGTTTTCAAAACAAAGGCAAGATCGACTATCGATGCTCCCGCCGAGAAACCGCTTTCCAAGAACAAGTGATCAATGATGTTTCCGATTATCTCGATCCTCTTAACATTGTCCACCAAGATCTTGATGTCGATGTTGACTCCGGCGTTGGGGATAATGACTTGGATGATGATGAGATGGCGGATTTCATTCAACAAGAAGATGGAGAGGAAGAAGAATCGGTTGATGATCTAGATATCGATGAAGAGGAGGAAGAACTCTTCCATTCTAGTAGTGATAGTGAATAATAATGTATTAAATATTTTATTTTGTCATGATAGTGAATAATAATGTATTAAACATTGTAATTTATTATTAATTAGTATAAACGCCTTTTTATTATAATTGCATTTATATTAGTATAAACGCTATTTTCTCGTGTCAAATAGATGTCGTAGAGGTAGAGGTAGAGGTAGACGCGGTAGGTAGTTCCCCTCCCCGGAGCGCCTTCCTCCTCACATGCATAACAAGTTTGGATGATGAGATACACCGATGATGAGCGAGGAGGATTTTGGTGTCATTGTCAATGGTGACCTTGGATTGCCGCTTTGGATCCCGAGGAGATGGTAAGTTAATACATATCTTGCTTTAATTTGTTTGTATTTTTATTTATATTTTGATTAACCAAATATATTAACAACTTATTGTTTTCAATATGACAGTTTACCGACAACTATGTCAAGAAAATGGCCAAGAACGCCATAATCGGCCAAGCTTCAACACTTTTGCCACCACGTGGCATAATGCCACCAGAGCAAAGCAGGATAGTGGTGGAACGATTTAGGGTACGCTGCTCATATAAATATAACTATATATAAATATAACTATAATTATAACTATACATATAACATATATATAACTATGTTGCAGGTCATTTCACTTTTCGAAAGTTACGCCACGAGCGCCGGTTGTGGAAGCTTTTGAGCGGTATGCTATCAATGTGGTCCGTGATTATATGTATCGGGCTCAAACAAACCCCGTGCTCGGCTTTGATGACCCCCCGGATATTCTCCGTCGCCGAGGAGGAGTGGATTGGGAGTCCCGTAAGCAATTATTCAATATTTAATTAACAATACTTGTTTTTTATATATATATATATATGTATGTACTAACTTGTTTATCTTATGTCGGAATAGGCGCTCCAGAAACATCTCGTGAAAAAAAGCTAAACCGAGCTTCGATCCGTGAGGAAGTGGAAGATCCCCGGGACACATGCTATGGGCGACGCAGCGCGTTATCGATTTCGCTCGGGCCATGGAGGACAATAGAGGAGCGCCTATCGGGCGGTGATCCGTGAGTAGTTCAAGAAGAAGAAGTCGGGCAACTTCGCCTCGAGGAAGTTTGAGAAAATCATGGTACGTTATGTATTCTAAATATTATATATACATTATATATATATCATGTAATTATTGTTACTAACAAATTTATATCATACTTTGCGTGACGCCTTCACCTCGGCAGAAGGCGAAGCCCAGAGACGCACCGACACCCTCGCTCGACGAGTCGCGCCTTTATTACGGCGCCGTGGTTACGATAAGAAGGGGAGAGTTTTTGGCATGGGGTCACCGCTTCCATGTACTACGACAGCCTGCTGGCCGCCGACACTCATCCGCCGAGACATACTCTCCGGGCATAATCACCCGCCTCACCTGGGAGATGGCGAGAGATGTATGCAGACTCATGCGCAGAAACCCAGGCGAGGTTGGAGGAGCTAGAGAGAGACAGAAAAGCGCCAGATGACAGACTAGCACAGATGGAGGCGTGGATTACCTGGGCCGTTAGCAAAGATCCTCCGGAGGATGCAACCCGGTACGAGGCAAAGACAGAGATGACCATTCGACTCATGGACTTATGAGGTGACGTGGGTTTAGTAGTACACCGGTCCGACTGGGTGACATTGTTTTGATACATTTTTATTTATTTTGGCTTATCGTATCCCCTTTGACATATCGTTTTATTCAATTTTTGACATTTCCCTTTGACGTATTTTTGACATATCCCCTTTGATATCGTGATTCCCGCTTATATTGTTGTTGTTGATATAGCCGTAGCAATTGTAATGCTACCGGGAAAATTAAGGTTGTTTTGCAATGGTGGTTTGGCGGGTCGCGCCGCAAAACAAACCATAATTTTCTCGATTAATTTTATTTTTGCGACGGAATATATCCGCCGCAATATGGTATTTGCGACGGCAAAGGCTCATTTTGCGACGGATATGAAAAGATCTAAAAATAAATAAATTATTTAATAAAAATAAGTTGCGACGGATTATACATTTTTTGCGACGGATTATACATTTTTGCGACGAAGTTTTACATGTTTACGACGGAATATTTCCGTCGCTATTTGTTATTTGCGACGGACTATACATTTTTTGCGACGGAAATTATAATTAAAAATAAAATAAAATACGTTATTATCCGTCGCAAAATCCGTCGCAAACAATTTGCGACGGATAAACCGTCGCACAACCGGGGTTTTATGACTAAAAAATGCGACAAAGAAAAATCGTCGCAAACTGGCCGCAAACTAGGGTTTGCGACGAATAGTTCTTGTTTGCGACGGTAATCTTCCGTCGCAAAACTGCTGTTTTTTTGTAGTGATCATTTTATCGTGTCAAGTGTAATACTTCTAGTGTGCCTAGTGTCTAGGAGTACCTATATCTACTATGTACTGGATATGGAACAAATCTAACGAAAAATATTATTCTCTGCAAATGACTTTGTATCGCTAACTTGGTATCGAGCTAGCTCGGTCATGGCAACCACCACGCCCGCGACGGGTAGCTCGTATTGAGCTCCGCCACTTTGGTGGTGTCTCCCCTAACTCAAAATCCATCTATAACATCCAGTACAACCTCTATTGGAGCTCAGATTTCGACCACAGGACATGTCTTTGATCTTTGACTTCCGGGCTGAGCTTTCCGTTCTTCTCCGACAGTGTAGTCACCGGAACCCCGGTCTTGAGCTCAGGTATTCCCTCTTTAAATACCCAAGCTGGTCCCTCTGTTACTAGATCTGATTCCCCATATGGAGACTTACGAACCACTCTTACTACTCCTCTGTTTTTTGGTTTTGCTAGTCCCCATCCTACCACACCTCTGCTGCATGCACCCTTTTCCAATAATCTGAACCAAATCTGCTCTGTGAAATTGGATCGTAGTAATTATCTGTTATGGAGGTATACTGTTCTCTCCATTATCAAAGGGTATAAACTAGAAGAACACCTGTTCAATCCAGGACTTGCGTTGAACAATTCATTACATCACTTGAATCCAACTCTCCATATGATAACTGAGGACAGGGAATACCAAAGATAACTTGTTAATGGGTTGGTTGCTTGATTCTATGACAGAACAAGCTTTGAGTGAAGTTGTTGGTTGTGCTATAGCTTATGAAATTTGGACTACCCTTGAAACCTTGTTCAACAGCAGGTCAGAGTCAAGAATGCCCGAGTATAAAGATGCCCTTTCTAGGGCTTGCAAAGGCTCAAAACCGATGTCTGATTACTTGGCATTGATGAAATCCTATTCAGACAATCTAACTGCTGCTGGCTATCCCATGACCAAATCAGAACTGATCTTGGCTACTCTAGAGGATTGGATCGAGATTATGAATCATTGGGGTGAATATTACATCAAAAGTTGATCCTTGAGTCGGCAAAGATGTCCAATCTCAACTTATGACTCATGAAAGGCTCATAGCAAGATATTCAGAGGCTGGTCCTACTGCCCATCTAGCTCAAGGACAGCAAATTCGAGCAAATACTTCTTATGGAAATCCTGAAGGTAGACCACCAAATCAGCAGAGTGCTGGTGGAAGAGGAAGAAACAGCAACAGGGGTGGCAGAGGCAGAGGCAGAAATGGAGGTGGTAGAGGATCAGGAGGTTACTCTGGGAACAAAATGGTGTGTCAGTTATGTGGAAAAACAGGCCACATAGTGACATCTTGTTGGCACAGGTTTGAAGAGGATTTTGTACCCCCTAGTAACAACTCTGGTGCTGATCACAAGCAGGCCTATGTAGCTTCACCACAATCTGTTGGGGATGCAGCTTGGTACATGGATAGTGGAGCTACTAACCATCTCACTGCTGATCTTAATAATCTCCACCTCAGTTCAGGTTAAACTGGTTCTGAAAATTTAGCTGTTGGAAATGGTGAGAAGTTACATATCCTTCATATTGGCCAAACCTCTTTTTCAACACATTGTCCTCACACTACCTTGACACTAAAGAATGTTTTACATGTCCCACTTATCACCAAAAACCTAATTAGTTTATCTAAACTGCTTTATGATAATCATGTTATAGTTTAATTCACACCTTTTTCTTGCTATGTGAAGGACAAAACAACAGGGACTCTTCTTCTGCTAGGAACTCTCAGGGATGGATTGTACCGTATAATGCTTCAAATAAGACCTCCTTCACTCCAAATTCAAATCCTCGACCACTACCGGCACCTACTTCCCTAAATGCACACTTCTTGAGTGTTGCCAATCCTAATAAAGATCCTAATGTCCGGCATAGACGTCTAGGACATCCTTCTGACAGAGATATTGAACCATATTTTACGCCTTGTAATGTTAAAGTGAATGAAGAGTTAACCTTTTGTGATGCTTGTCAGTATGGTAAGGGACATGCCCTACCATACCCTAGTTCTGATTCTCATGTTGTTCATGTTCTTGACTTGATTCACTCTGATGTTTGGGGCCCTGTCCCTGTCAAATCTATTTCTGGTCTTTCTTACTATGTGCATTTTATTGATGATTGGTCAAGGTTTACTTGGATATTTCCTTTAAAATCAAAGTCTGATGTCTGTTTTATTTTTGTTCGCCAAAAGTTAGTTGAAAATCAGCTTGGGGCTAAGATAAAATGTGTTCAAACTGATTGGGGAGGAGAGTATAGGAGTCTTGAAGATTATCCTAAAGATCAAGGCATCCAGTTTAGACTCCCCAGTCCTCATGCTTACCAACAGGATGGTAGAGCTGAGAGAAAACATAGACACATAATTGAACTAGGTCTCACTCAAATGGCACAAGCCTCTCTCCCTCTTAAATTCTGGTGGGATAGTTTTCTTGGCGCTTTTTGTAATTAATGCTCTCCTTACACCTGTCCTTCATAACAAGTCACCTTTTCAAGTCCTATATAAAAAAAACCTGACTATAAGTTCTATAAGGTTTTTGGTTGTGCCCACCTAAGACCCTTCCTTCCTACCAAATTTAGGTTTCACAAAGAAAGAATGCACTATATATATGTGTCACCTCCACACAAAGGATATAAGTGCCTGCACACACCTCGTGAAGGGTGTATATCACCAGAATGTGACCTTCAATGAACATGAGTTCCCTTTGCCAAAGGTTTTATCCAAGAACCTTATAGGGACATCCTTAATGATCCCACCTTGTTTCCCTCCCTCTCCTTCCAGCCTCCTACTATCCTCATTCACATTCCTTGTCCTGCATCGTGCATCTGTGATGTGACTTGCAGGGGAGGGATGTTCAAATCACACAAAGCAAGAACAAGAGGTGCAAACTTCTTCTCCTACTATTTTCTCTTCTCCAGATTTACACACACACACAAATTCTATCCATACACCACCCAAAGTCCAAGTCATACACTACCCAAAGTCCATGTCCTTCACACACACCAGTTCAAAGTCCAAGCCCTACACATACACACACTCCAAGTCCTAACCAATCACCCTCCCACTCTCAGCAAACTTCCCTTCATAATGAACCTGCTTCAGATCACTCTGATGACACACAGAACCTTTAACCAACACAACCCCTTCAAGGCCATCCTATGCAAACTAGGTCTAAGAGTGAAATCTTCAAACCTAAGACCTACTCCACACAGATCCAGTCTACTGTCCTACCTAATCACCTTTCTAAACCAACTAAAGTTTCAGAAGCTCTGGCTTCTACTGAGTGGAGACAGGCCATGGTCAGAGAGTTTGAAGCTCTACAGAAAAATGACACTTGGGAACTAGTGCCACCTCTAAGAAATCATAGCCTTGTAGGCAGTAGATGGGTTTTTAAACTAAAGCTAAAACCAGATTTCACAGTGTTGAAACACAAAGCTAGATTGGTGGCAAAAAGTTTCCATCAAACCTATGTCATAGATTTTACAGATACCTTTAGTCCAGTTGCAAAGGCATCTACAATAAGAGTGGTTCTAGCCTTAGCAGTAAACTTAGACTGGCATATCCATCAAGTTGATATAGATAATGCCTTTCTGAATGGTCCTTTGGCTGAAGATGTCTTTATGAGCCAACCTGATGGTTTTACAGACAAGGAAAGGCCCCACTATGTTTTTAAGTTGAAAAAGGCACTGTATGGCCTCAAACAGGCCCATAGGGCCTGGTTTGGTGCTCTCAGGTCTCAGATGATGCAATGGGGTTTTCACAAATCAGCAGCAGACTCTTCCCTATTCATCCTAAAGACTGGAAAGACTCTTATCTATGTGTTAGTTTATGTTGATGACATCCTTGTGACAAGAAACTCAAAGACCTTGATTCAAAAATTTATCCAGATGCACAACTCTTAGTTTTCCCTTAAAGATTTGGGCCCAGTTTCTCATTTCTTGGGGATGAAAGCACACATAAATACAGATGGTTTGTACCTCACTCAAGGCCACTATGCTTCAAAGCTTTTAAAAAGACTACAACTTGATCACATTAAACCATATGACACTCCTATGGTTCCTGGAAACCACCTTCTACCTGATCAAGGTGAACCTATGAAAGCCAAAGTCTTCCAACGTGTATCTCCTAGCACCACCAGGTGGATGGTGTTTCAAGCCGCCGGACCTCCTCGATATGCTACCTTAGAAAAACCCAAAGTTTTTCTAAAATTCGAACCCTTAGTATAATGGCCGAAATCTCTAAGCCAATATACTACCATTAAGTCAAAAATTATGTGTGTCAAAAGGCTTGGGAGAACTCTCTTTATATATGAGAGTAATTCTTGTCCTCAAAGGATTTAATAATTAAGAGATAATTATTAGATTAATCCTTATTTCAAATAAAAGATAAATATATAATATATCCCAAACAAATTGGGATAAATAAATATATTATCTAATATTCCATGATTTATCATTTAACAAATAAATAATTAAATCATATATTAAATAATTATCCAAGAAAACTAATTTCTCTCTAATTAAATAATAATCTAGAAATAAGGGCCACACGCATTTTACACACATTGGGCCGAGTCCACGAAAAATTTCTTTTCCATGTATTTAATTATCTAGTCCAACTAAACAATTAATCCACATATCAATTAAATAGTCCAATCCAACTATTTAATTATAATTGAGGTGAAACGACGAGAAAACATATGCTATGTTAGGAGCCACGTCGGGGACCATGTACCCATATTCAGTAGCTATAATAAATTAAATAATATTATCCGTCGAGACGAACAATAATATTCAATCTATTAATTCCGGGATTACACCACCATAAACCCGAAATCGAACTCTCGCCGAATATAGATAATTTATACTCAACCATGAGTTGATAAGGTGTCCACCGATATAATCATTACATACGGATAAATCCTCCATAGATCGCTCATTTCGATTCGATATCTCCGTGAACCCTTCTCGAAACATATTATCCTTATTTACCATTAACACCCTAATGATCAATTAGTTCACATACCGGACTAGTAGCTAATTAGTCTAACATGAACTGCCGGGATCGATCATTTTCTTAGGGCTAACAAATAAGGGAACTGTCTGTCTACTTCTTCGAGGAAGGAATGGATTCCATATTCTGTGATAGCACGACTACTCACTCATCCTGCATCAGAGCCAACGAGAAGTGTTGGACCACATACTACTACAGTGATCCTTACTAACACATCAAACCCTACCCTAGTCTAAGCAGTTGTCTGTGATCACCTCAGGATTGAGATTAATCCATATATGATCATCTTGTGATTCGATAAGACTTCTCGATTACGGAATTATATCGAGAACTCAAATCAAATCAGTCAAGCCCTATATGATTATCATCATATATAAATGCCCCACTAGGTACCCTATTACCGACAGTTCGGATAAGACTTTCACACCTAAAGTGTTCTGGGCGCATTATTAGCATATTAATCATGAGACCCGTACTCAGATTAATCAACGCTACGGACTAAGTTAATTTTAAGTACATCTCACTAACTCAATCCTCTTGTGTATAGCCATACACTGAGTTATGCGATTACATAAACGAGGTACTTAGGGTTTGCAGTAGTGTCTTAATTATAAGCATATAATAAGATGAATTTTTAATTCTGTCCTAAAACAATTACACAATTGTCTTTCGGGCACTACATCTAACAATCTCCCACTTGCACGAAAGGCAAGTGGATTAATTGTTTGAGAGCACACCCTTTATATCTATATTTACAACATTCTCCCACTTGCTCAAAACAAGTGAGACATATCCCCAAGATTCATACCTCTCAAGTGCATCTTAGTAATTCATCCTTCCAAGCACGACCGAGGTGTGCGCCGTAGGTAGGTCGGTGACCAAGCGCAGCACTTAGAATCCGAATACCATGTGACTTGGTATATCTGACGTAGTAGGTTGGCGCTCGAAGTCAATCTTTGGGATCGAAACGTCGCCTTTCCATCTAACCCGGTGGTACGATTTCAATATACCTTTGAGTCAACACCGAGGACAAGATCGACTTAACGATTATCCTTAATCTGACCTAAATCCAGAATCAGTGTTATCACTTATATTCTAGTTTGCACCTGAATATACCAGCATATTATTCCTCATTCTCCCGAAGAGACTTGAGGATTCACTAAACATCCCATTTAGTATTCATCTGCAGGTTTAGATAGCTATTCCTGAGAGATAGGGTAGACTACATCGTTGAATGTTGCATAAATGCAAGAATATCTTAACCAGGTGAATGGATAGGATTGCCAATGATCGATTCTCGAGAATTTGAGCGAATCAAATCCTTTAAAATGTATCCCGATGGCATGTCAGACTCTGACTTCAGATAACACACCCATTTGTTTCCAATTGTTTTAGTGTTACCATTCACAAACACTAATCTACATTACTAATATTGATGCCAAGTCTACAAAAGACTTATCAACATTTTGGTCAAGTCCACATATTAAAATATATGACTTTGAAATGACCGAGAGGTTTGCTTTAATCCCCAAAGGATGTAAGCTATGGCAAGCATCCTGCCGAAAGTTCTTTCTGAATAAATTAAGATACCGTTAGTCTCGCAAAAAGGTCTTAGGGAATCACCTCTATTTTCTGCTTTGTAACGAATCCGTTATTTGTTCTTAGCTAAAACCTTTCTGTTCTGAATGAATTCAGATTCCGTTGTTCGGCAAGGAAGTCTTAGGGAATCACCCATATTTCCCGCTTTACGACTAAATCAAGCAAGATTGAGTGTTAAGAGAGATCACGGTCTGGTTAACTCTCTACCTATTAGGAATCGCCTCTAAATTACTCGACTTTTATGCTGAAAGTTAAACTTTCCTATTCATTCGACTCTTCTCCATGTAGTTCCAATTACTCCCACTCGGGCCCGAGATACTCGTGTGGTTCTACAAGAGTTTCAACAGAATCGAGTATCAAACTCCATTCACAGGGTTATGGCTTTTAAACCAACCTCTATGATCAGATCTACACACACCCTACGTAGACTATAGGTCATCAATCTACCCTATAAACCGTAAGGTCCTACAATAGGTAATGGACAAACCATACTCCTACTGCGTTCGGGGTGGATGGATATACTGATCTAGTTTAGTAGTTTTTATTAGTGATATCACCAACTGCCAGTGTTGGATGTGGACTGAACAAATCAGTTAGTAACATCTTGAGTACAAATACTTCAAGATCTAAGGTTGTTATTTATAGACTCTATCAGACCGAGTTTGACAGTATAAACGTCATTCTATGATTTTATGAGTTTTATAACCAACCTTTACTCAATGCATTAAGATATTTCATGCTCTGAACGTGCACACAAAATTTCCAGTCCTACCTTCAAGCACTCGGTGCTAAATGCCTCTATTTACGGAAGTGGGGTGAACCGAATTCACTCCTTATCCACAAATGCATAGGCATCTTTTAGGTAGACTTCTCGGTTTTCCATTACAACGTAAACCGTTATTTTGCCACCAATATCTTAAATGAGTTCAAAGAAAGGTATCGTAGCACATCAATAACTATGTAAGGCAAATTTATGGTGTATCCCTTTAGTGAAAACATTCCACTGGGAGGCAGGCCGAGCATCAGTCCTGAAGACTACGCAATAACCTATTTTTGAGTAAGGAATACTCTCTCTTTGGTGAAATCAGAGATTCTTCCAAATATTTTGGATAAACTTACCAGAGTTTCGAGTAGTTATCAGACAATATGTCACCACTCAGAAGCTCCCACTAGTTTGTATCTTTCATATGACCCCGAAGGTCGATATGAACAAGCTATGTAACTTCTTTAAATCTATTACCCTTTCCCGATTGAAAGGAAACTTAGGCATTGTTCCTTTGAGACATGGTTCCTTTGATTGGGAGATAGGAATCACTCTAAGCCAGTCTGCAGATCTTGTTGTTGGGGAATATGCACTAATTAATAGTACAGAAAGAAGCGTTTATCGAAATACGGAAACCATTTGCGTTTATATATTTTAAGATGTGTTACTAATACCTTTTCAGCAATGCTTAGTGGTTCTGACTTTATCAAACAAAAGTCCGAGTCTTGGATTCGTGCGATGAATGTTATATTCATCGTCAATAAGACAAACAAATTATCCTATTGAAAATGAATACGTTCGTTTCAACGAATCCGAAAACAAAAAATGAATTTTCTGTGATACACAAGAATTGAATCCGAGATTCATTTCCTTATATCACTCCCACTAGTTTATCTGAAATAACTGCCCGTTGTCTATTTTATTTATCGTTTAATGCAAAGCTACCTAGTTCTTACAAAGAACTTAGCTTTTGAGAAAATTGCAAAGGATGCAATGGTCAGTGATCCGAAATCACTTTCCTTATCCTCTAATTTCCAATTTATTAATTTTCCGGTTTAGCCTTAAAACTACTTAGTTTAGATGAATAACACGTATAAACATTCTTTCCCATTCTCGATTTTCCTTAAATGGAAACAGTCTTGAACTAGCAGTTCGTTTGAGTAGACACTACTCTTGAACTGTGGGATGTCTAATGATGTGTTACTAGCTTGGACTATTCGAATTTTCTAATCGACAAATCATAAGAGCAAACTCCCACTAGTTTATCGGTTCCAAATACCATCTAACTAGCAACACTTTGTATTCATAATTTTTCAAAGATTAGAACATCACCTAGAACTAAGCTCCCACTAGTTTATCGGCCCAAATCTTTGCCTAACTAGCAATCGCTGTGTTCATGATGTTTCAAAGATTATAAAATCTCCGTAACCAAGCTCCCACTCGTTTATCAGTTTCAAATACTGTCTAACTAGTAACGCTTTATTCTTGTTTTTCCAATGAATGGAAAAACTCTTGTGCAGTCCATTATACATTTCTAATGATTCAGAAAAACAACAAATCATAAGACTAAGGCTCCTACTAGTTTATCGGTTCCAAATACCGCCTAACTAGCAACGCCTTATGTATATGATTTTCCAATTTTTCAATTTAGAAATTTGTTGTGTAATTACACCTTTTAAAATTCACTAAATGAATTTTTCTCGATAGTCCTATATCATCTTTTGTAAACTAAATGCACGGTCGCTTTCTCGCTTTACACGAAGCGATATCCGTGACATACCTATACTATGTCATTAAGTTTTTAAAGGCTCAAGGGAAAAATCTCTTCCAAAAAATTAACTGCATTCTGATAATTACAACGTGCTTGTTACTTTCCACATTTTTAATGAAGTCCTATTATTAACAGTTTAGTAGCCTAGAGATTTAGTTGTAAAATAAATATGACAGAAAGTTAAATTCAAAAATAAATTTTCACTACTAGATTTTTATTTTAGGAATAATAAACTATAAAAAGTTTATCCTACCATTCCAAGGATTTAACCTCGCACCTCAGTGCCGCCGTAGGGTAGGTCAAAGAGGTGACGGTTAAACTGAGACAATCTCTCTCAATGATTAAACTTCGAGAATCGAACATCTCACGGGAATCATACATCCCGGATCTTAATCATCGATTACCTTCCTTTTTCTAGCCTAGATATTTCGAAAATATCCATAAAGAGTGTGACCTACTATATCAGATCTCAAAGTACGCCCCGAGTATGCCGCCGTAGGGTCGGTCAGTGACCCGACGAGTACCCAAAATCCTATCCTTTCGGAGACCAAGCCTTGAATTTTGATAGGGGTGAACACCATCCGTAGGGGCCGAAATCAAAGCGCTCGAGCGCCACCCTTCTCTCACGTGCTTGCATCTATAGTAGAGGCCGTGGGGTTGGTCGTTGCCTTCCCGCTCCCACTCAATAATTTGAAAAAGTGGTGGGTTTACTAATTACGGTTTCGGTCTTGACAATAAGAAACAATAAATCAAAGTACTCGAACAGGTCGGTTATGTAGGCAAGCCTCGCGCCGCCTTATTCGTTGGAACATATGTGATCGCCGGTCGGATCCGGCAAGAGAAGCCCCGCTTAGCCCGAAGGCTTATCGGATATGCTAAGTCTTGTCGAACCCCCGCAAAATGTCACACGTGGGAGGAGAGTCGATCGAGCCGTAGCTCTGTTGAACTCGCCCAACCATGGTTAGACCATTTCCGAACCCGTGTACTATGATTTTCCAATTTCTAAATTATCAACCAAAGCGTGATCTCGTTTCTGTTTAAGGTGGCTTCATCGAGAAGCCATCACCGAAAACTCAACGATTTATCTAAGTGGGATTCACCGAGAATTCATCACTGAAATCGTAACGATTGACAAAACTCGGTTCCTCGGTTTTAATAATTAGTTACTTATTTATTAACTACCACATATTAATTAAATAAACCTTTAAACTAATTATACGAGTTATACATGCCTAATTTATTTGAAATAAACTAGCTACATGTATGCATTGGAGTGGAATCATGATATGATGCATGTCATGGCAATTTTCCGGTTTCTATCACATAATTTCGATCATACACGAAAAATAAACGGAAAAATTAAACACCGAGATGGACCGTTGGTACCACCGACTAACCTATTTTCTAAGGAAATGTAAAACTAAATCTATGTCTTCAAGTCTTGATCTTCAAATCTTGATCTTGAATCTTCCGGATCTTCAAAGCTTCGATCTTGACACGAACCACGAACGATGAGAGATGAGGCCGTAATATACCAATATATTAAAATATATTTATATTACAAACTTGTTTTATAATAATTTTTTTTTTGGTACTAATTGCCCTCGGCAAAATAAAAAGTAAAAAAAGTTTAAGTTTAAAATAATAATATATATATATATATATATTTTTTGTCACGGAAGGTCCCAAAAATAATTTATTTTTATTATATTGATTGACCTAATGCCAATCCATACAACAATGTTAAAAAAAACACACTAGTTGCCGCAACAAAAAAAAAAAAACCGATGATGATGCCGAGACAATTCATAGAAAAATTACAGCCGCTGAGCCGCATGCTGTTTTAAAAATAAAAATTTTTTTCCGTGACCTACAAAAAATTGCGGGAAAATAAAACAATCGGCCACCTCCCGTTTTACCTTTTTGATGATATTCAACATCATTATTTTCGTCGTCTCGAATCCGGAACTAAAAATAAATACAAAAGGTACTATCTTTTACAATTTTTCGCATGACATAAAATAAATTACACATCCTATGCTCAATTGATACTAATCAAAAGAGCTACAAAATAGATCTACGGGTAAACAGTACCAACCTCAATCCATCTCTTCAACCACAACAATCACAAATGCATACATACATGATATTTTTGATTCATAGAAAAATAAAGCAATCTACACATGGTATTACACTCCTTAGATCTAAAATTCACATACTTTGATTGATAGATCAAATGCTCCGATACCACTTGTAGGATGTAATATCGTCGGATGGATCAAGATCCACTCGATTACGCAGCGGAAAGTACAATATCTAGATCTAGTCAACCAAAACACAAAAAATAATAGATCTAATCCTACGAGGGGGTTTAAATTGCTTACCGGTTTATTGTGAATAAACATCTAGAACAATCTTCAATCCAATCCGAGCTAGTTGAGAAGCCAAAATATTCCAACGTGTATCTCCAAGCACCACCAGGTGGATGGGGTTTCAAGCCGCCGGACCTCCTCGATATGCTACCTTAGAAAAACCCGAAGTTTTTCTAAAACTCGAACCCTTAGTATAATGGCCGAAATCTCTAAGCCAATATACTACCATTAAGTCGAAAATTATGTGTGTCAAAAGGTTTGGGAGAACTCTTTTTATATAGGAGAGTAATTCTTGTCCTCCAAGGATTTAATAATTAAAAGATAATTATTAGATTAATCCTTATTTCAAATAAAAGATAAATATATAATATATCCCAAACAAATTAGGATAAATAAATATATTATCTAATATTCAATGATTTATCATTTAACAAATAAATAATTAAATCATATATTAAATAATTATCCAAAAAAACTAATTTCTCGCTAATTAAATAATAATCAAATAATGCGCCCCACACCCTAGAAATAAGGGCCACACGCATTTTACACACATTGGGCCGAGTCCACGATTTTTTTTTCCATGTATTTAATTATCTAGTCCAACTAAACAATTAATCCACATATCAATTAAATAGTCCAATCCAACTATTTAATTATAATTGAGGTGAAACGACGAGAAAACATATGCTATGTTAGAGAGCCACGTCGGGGACCATAGACCCCATATTCATGAGCTAGCTACAATAAATTAAATAATATTATCCGTCGATCGAACAATAATATTCAATCTATTAATTCCGGGATTACACCACCATAAACCCGAAATCAACTCACGCGAATATAGATAACTTATACTCAACCATGAGTTGATAAGGTGTCCACCGATATAATCATTACATACGGATAAATCCTCCATAGATCGCTCGCTTTATTCGGGATATCTCCGTGAACCCTTCTCGAAACATATTATCCTTATTTACCATTAACCCCTAGTGATCAATTAGTTCACATACCGGACTAGTAGCTAATTAGTCTAACATGAACTCCCGGATCGATCATTTTCTTAGGGCTAACAAATAAGGGAATCGTCTGCGCTACTTCCCGAGGAAGGAATGGATTCCATATCTGTGATAGCACGCACTACTCACTCATCCCGCATAGAGCCAACGAGAGTGTTGGACCACAAACTACGGTGATTCTTACTAACACATCAAACCCTACCCTAGTCTAAGCAGTTGCCTGTGATCACCTCAGGATTGAGATTAATCCATATATGATCATTTTGTGATTCGATAAGACTTCTTGATTACGGAATTATATCGAGAACTCAAATCAAATCGGTCCAAATTTCTATATGATTATCATCATATATAAATGCCCCACTAGTACTCCTATTACCGATAAACGGATAAGATCGTCACACCTAAAGTGTTCTCAAGCGCATTATTAGCATATTAATCATGAGACCCATACTCAGATTAATTAACGCTACGGACTAAGTTAATTTTAAGTCGTACATCTCACTAACTCAATCCTCTTGTGTATAGCCATACACTGAGTTATGCGATTACATAAACGAGGTACTTAGGCTCCGTTTGTTTTGGCCGGAGTTTTTTTGAGAGTTTTTTTTACATCACATCACCATTCATTTATTACAATTCTCTCACCAATCAAATCTTCAACTACAAATAAAATAATATTAAATCATCTCTCATTATTTCACTTTATCAACTTTATTACATTTTTAACCCTTATTTTATTCATTATTCTACTTTATTTCACCAATCATTTCATAATCTACACCAATCATTATTCTACTTTATTTTACCCCATCAACTTTCTAATTATTACTTCAATCACTTTATCAAAAAAACTCCCAAAAAAACTCCAACCCAAAACAAACGCAACCTTAGGGTTTTCAGTAGTGTATTAATTATAAGCATACATGCATATAATAAGATGAATTATTAATTCTGTCTTAAAACAATACATAATTGTCTTTCGGACACTACACCTAACACCTTCCTCTATGCAAATTGCTGATGCACTTACTAAAGCCTTACCAGCACCTCAGTTGAGAACCTTCAGAGCCAAACTAAATGTAGTAATTGTGCCTACCTTTAGTTTGAGGGGGGATGTTGAGAATAATAATTAAGTAGTATTAATGTTGTAGTGACATGCGTCATCATTGTATCGTGCCAAGTGTAATACTCCTAGTGTGCCTAGTGTCTTGGAGTACCTATATCTACTATGTACTGGATATGGAACAAATCTAATGAAAAATATTATTCTCTGCAAATGACTTTGTACTGCTAACTACACCATACAGATTACCCAAAATCGACCTCACAAAAATTGGTTTCCGAGTCAAATACCGACTTTCTCTTTGTCGTATTTTGCAATGAACCTACAGAAAGTCGTTTTAGCTCCTTAATCGACTATCATAAAATCAATTCTATTATGATGAATTAGTTAAATGGTATACATAAAAGTCTCCTTCAATTATGGATATCGTATGCTGGCTGGCTTTATTTTTTGATATGACCTTACGGTATGACTTTAAACGAAGGAAAAATTTTGTTGAGTTGATTTGCAAAATTTAATGCGTATAAATACGGAAAAGATGGTTATATCGTTTTGACATGTTTTAGTATTTGGACATACCTTCACGTAGGGAATCTTTAGTTCATCCGAAATGACTTTGGCAAGTTTTAGATATTGATAAAGTATTCGTGAATGTATTGGGTTTAGAAAATGGGGAGGTTTTTGTTAGAATTTCTGGGATTTGTGACGAAAATTTGTGTCGGAAATGGTTCGTCACTAATTTATGACACCATTGCTACAAATTAGTGACAAAACATAAAAATATTATTTTTACAAAATATTGTGACGATATTGAGAGAAAATATGTACGTGACAAAAGACCAGTAATTATTTTTGTCGCAAACCTTTGCGCCATTATCTGTGACAAATATGCGACAAACTAGCTTGGTCACAAAAAAAATTCTTGCTATTTCATCACTAACAGATAAATTTTCTCATATATGTTTACCATTAAAGTAGTGACAAGATTTGTGACTAAATTTTGTGACCAAAATATTACGACACTCATGTATAACAATGTTCTGATAAATTAGTGACAAAATGTAAAAACCCTAATCTAGGTCTTCCCTTCACCGAATTCCTAACAATTAACTGCTATAGTGAAACAACTGGGCGAAATATTGAGATCGACATCGGCTGGTGGTGTTTATATCCCGAAACCGAATCGGCATCCTTTGCTCCCATCGCCGTTCCGATCATTACAGGCTCGGGTAGAAAGGCGAGAATTTGAAATAGTTGTCATCAAAACCTTCTCACCTATCATTCGATCCCCCAATCTAAACCCATCATCGCAGTCAGCAGCCTCCATTCTCAGCACGTGAAAGTGTGGTTACGAAATAGCAATTTCCAATAGCTCATAAAGGTTAGTTGAGGTTCATAATTTCCAATCAATTTGCTTAAATTTGTGATTGTGAAGCTCTGCCGTTGTGCATTGTCTGCAATTTGCTTAAATTTGTGATTGTCTGCAAAAAGCCTTCTACTACTGCAGAAAGCCTTGTCCTACTCCTGTTTGCTTACATTATTGTCTAACTTGTCTGCCTGCTAAGTTAGAAATCTTGTTAAAACATGTAGGCAGAAATAGGTGTGTACACGGATATGGTTTATCCGAAAACCGAACCGAACCGAGGTCATTTGGTTCAATTTGGTTCGGTTAATAATATTTTCGGTTCGGTTTCGGTTAGTATTATAGAGAAACCGAAATTTTCGGTTCGGTTATGGATAACTCTATAAATTATCCGTAACCGAATCGAAAACCGAACCGAATAAAAAACAAATGGTTAACCAAAATTGAATAGAAAATTGTAACCGAAATATCTATAATTAACTTGTATTACTAGTTTTCATAACCAAAATATTATAAGCGTTCATGAAAAATTGCATATAACCGAAACGATGTCCGAACAAATTTTTAACCGAATTAAAAGTTCGAATAAAAACTAAATTGTTTATAACCAAATAGAATTGTTATTTTTATTTTAATTTTCGGTTAACCGAACCTAACCAAACCGTATATTTTGGTTCGGTTCAATTCGTTACCTAGAACAAATAGTTCGGTTCGGTTTCGTAAGACCATTAACCGCATCAACCGAACTGTACACCCCTAGTCGTAATGTGCATCTGTCAAAGTTCGTGAAGCTATGTTTTGACTCATGATCTTGAAACCTGATTCCTTGTGAACTATAAGTATATATTACCTGTTATGTTGATCAACTTGAACTCTTGCATAACTCATGTTGTTTTGTTGAGTGTTCTTTGATATTTTACTGAGGAATTTAAATCCCCATATCTTCATAATTGTGCTAAATTTTATCTAAAGTGCTTGAAGTGAACCTTGAAAATGATCCTTAGAATTTTCCTAAGACAAGTCTTGATTGAGCCCTATTGTATATGCCTTAAACACTTCCTTGAATGTTTAGTGTAAGGCCTTGAATCTACCTCATTCAAGCCTTTCACTGAGCTGAAAATCTATTGTTTGTTACATGTGTTTTTAAGTTCTAGTTATCCATCAGTTTACATTGTATTTAAGTGTCATGTTCTGGCTCGAGTTCAATGCCTTGTTAGTCTGTCTTCTCTGTGTCGTGTTTTGGTCTCAATCAGTTGTGTGCTTTGGACTGATCAGTGCCTGTAAGATTGCGAAGAAGAGGTTTTTCTTGTCGTGTCCTCGAGAGTTCTGCAAGCCTGCTGTCTTTTGGTTAAGTACATGATCTGTTTACATCAATTCGTAATATATGTTTTCAGGTTGCTTGCTTCTTTTGGAATATTAAGAATGTTAAGAGTTCATGTCCTTATTTGTTGTTCAAAAGTTAGCTGCAATTTGACATCAATTCTTTTTCCTTCTTTTTTCTTTTTTCTTTTGACTCTATTATACATCATATTCATTTGATATCTTTTTATTTTATTTTATTGGGTCACATATTGATGACAATGTGTACAGAGAGATCATGAACAATAGGTTCTCTTGAAGCACCCCAATATAAAGTGAAATAATGATTAGAGAGTTGGGACCTGCATTCTGTCTAACTGTCAACTTGAGTCCAACAGTCTACTTGATCAGTTTGATGAGTTAATGTTGCTTGAATTGTGCATCTCCACTTCATAATTGATATTGTACGTTGAGTTCTCTTGGTTCTGACATTTTTAATGGCCTCAAATTGAATTACTGGTGAAGCAACCGGGGACGGAAATGTGTACTGTATAGAGTGAGCTGGACTTATCATAAGGGCAGCTCTATCAAGGGGTTTTGAGTGGCCTATGCGCATTCAATTCTTTGTTTGTTCATCTCAATGTCGATAAAGTAACATCCGATAATAGATGGAAAAAGATGTTTTTCACTTTTCATGGGTTTTTTTTTGGCATGAAGATCCCTCCCAAATTGATGTTATATGGTTTCTCACTATTGCTCATGGTCGAGGTATTCTATTTTTGATTTACAATTGGCCTTCAATTGCACTATTGCTCATGCTTTTTTTTGTTTGTGTATGATCATCAAACTAGTAATCTTAATTTTTGGATCAGAACTTTTGACGTAAGTGCCTATTGCATTGTCTTGATAGTAAACTACGTTGCAGCAGAGTAATACGACTAACGTGTCTAGATTCACAAAGAAGAGGTAAGAGACTTGCTGAATGTATCATCTAGAAGCAAATCAGTGGTTACAAGTGGGCTACAAGTCGAATGACGTATACCCGATACCGTTACGGTAATGCTAATCTTTTGCATTACAACTATTTCATCACAAGATACTGGCCCTTGTAGCCAGCTTCGTTAGTAACCTTGAGTTTATAGGTATTGCAGGGCTAATGGGACTGCAAACGAGTTAACAAGTGAAGAATATCTTTGTGCAAAGTTGCATCTTGCTGATCTTGTGGGATCAAGACACTTTTAGAGATGATCGCCCGTTCACAAGATTGAGTTGTTTTCGGTGTTAAAACAATTAGTCTCTTGAATTTGTCTGTTAATCATGAATAGTATTGATTTCGTGTTTTGAAATGTTTTTCGACTCAATTATATGATTGTCTTCATTTCCATGATTTTGGAAGTGCTTTGATTATTTATGCTATTGAATTTTTTTTAAGAGACCATTTATATTATTGAATATTTTTTTTAAATAATAAATATAGTAAAAATATGAAATATAAATTTTGTTATAAAGTCATTGCAACTATTAATACGTTTGTCATACATTTGATACAATAATTCGTTACAAAGATGGTTAAAATATGTCACAAATTTGTCAAGATACTTTGTCACAATTTTATCGCTAAATATTATTGCAAAATTGTCACAAGAATTCATCACAATAATAATCACTAAAATTTTGTCACAATTTTATCGTACACATTCGTAACAATTTCATATCAAAATTGTGTCACACATTCGTCACAAAATATAAATTTTGTCGCGGATTCTTCGCAATTTTTTTTGTCACAACTATGTCACAAATATCGACTTTCGTCACATTTTTTCACAAAGCGCAGTGACACGGTTACTTTTGACACAAAAATTTGCAACGGGGTGTTCCGCGACGGAAATAATTTTCGTCACAAATTCGTCACAAACGGACGTTAGTGACGAATTAGTGACGAAAACCGCCGTCACAAATCCGAGAAATTCTAGTAGTGCCGTTTTTGTGTGATGAGGTAATATACCTTGAAATGACCCGTGGTTTGATCGGAACAACACAATTTCCATTCAAGATAGAAACTGTGTGGTTCCGATCAACCTACGATCATTTCGATGCATATAGAGATAGTACACAAGAAGTTCCTTAGAAAATGATATATCCACTACATATAGTGTGTAGTGGATATACATTGTACACACATCTTATCGTCACATTAAAATGTACTACTTCAAATGTGTGGAAAAGATGTGTAGTGTATGTCCACTACACACTATGTGTAGTGGATGTATCACCACCCGGTGGGTTTTTACTTGAAATTTTCTGTCAAAAAATGTAGAATTTGTAAATACTTTCTTTTCTTGATAATTGAATAGCATAATGTAGAGCAATTTGCATCACACACGTTCAATTCAATATTGGAGTGTATGATGCAATGCTATATATGTGTTGTATTAATACGTGAAATTACTATACAAAAATTTCTTAAAAATAACCCCCATTTGTTAGAGGGAACTTAATGATCAATCACAAGATTGTGATTGATCATTTAGAAGATTAAGAATTGAACGTGGAAATAAGTTGATCATATGGAGAAGTAATGAATTGGACGTGAAAATTAATGTAGTGGTACATTTATCGTGGATAGTACTTTTTACATTCCTATTAATACTATTATTAATCTTTTATTTGCTCAATAGCATAGATGTAAATAACATTGTTAAGAAATCATCAGGGGTATGTAATGTGAAACCCAATACATAAGGGGTATGTCTAAAAGTATTGAGTTTATGATGGAGTAAATCACAAAGATGGAGTCCACTCATTCTTCGAAAACTGTGGAGATTCTCTGATAACTGGTACTTAATTCTCATGAATGTAAAGCAACTTGAATGTAACACGTGAGCCCTTAACTAAGTTTAGGTGTCAGCTATTGTCTAGACATTTCTGAGTGATGCCAGAACACTTATGTGTATTTTGTTTTTGTCTTATTATAAAATTGTCTTGGATTTACCAAATATT
Source organism: Gentiana macrophylla (assembly GCA_026214975.1). NCBI lineage: Eukaryota > Viridiplantae > Streptophyta > Magnoliopsida > Gentianales > Gentianaceae > Gentiana > Gentiana macrophylla. The sequence goes on from CM047810.1 coordinate 77,775,536, forward strand.
GTCTAGGCATGTCACACCTACACACATCTACTATGTGTGAGAGAGTGTGTGAGAATTAATCACACCCCTCCACTTGGCATACCTCTCAAATCACTCCCCCACCATAATTATTCTCTTTCCGAGTCCACTTAGACCGCCAACTTCAAAACCACCTCCTGAGCTACACCATCCAGCATCAATATCCTTTTTATCATCAACCGCTATCCAAAGAAATTCACCAATCGACAACGACGAAAGGGTTGACGATCTAGAAGACTGATTAGTGACAGAAAAAGTGGAGGTGCAGATATGATTATCTACTTTTAGATAACGATTCGGTGTGTGGTGTCTCCGATCAAGCCTATTACTCTTAGGCAAAATCGGATCGATACCGAAAGGCAGGCTAGTCGGCGACCAAAGAAACTTTGAAAATCATGAGGGAATTGGGCACTCTGAAATGTCACAAGAAAAATGGTATAGCAATAGTAGAAGTTGGTGTTTTGGTTATCAAACCATCCATGATTTAAAGGAGACGGAAGCATGAACAAGGTCAATTTGTTGTGCACAAAGAAAACAAAGAGAACATGACTTGATTAATCGACTTTTTTTTTTCTCGCAACGTCGAGGAGTATATACATATATATAGTAAAAAGTGACCATGGTGACAATTATAATGGTGAGGAAACGAAAATGACATGGGAAAGGAGAATAAATGCACTTTGCTTTAATTGTTATGTTACAACTTGGCTCTAATTAAAGGTCACTGTAGCACAGTGGTGCTTGTCAATGATCCTAACAGAGGTCCATAAGAGATCGCATAAGCCTTTGGAGGATGAACCAGGGAGCTAACAAGACAAGGAGCATGCGAACTAGTGGACAGCGATCGAGGCGACCATGTAGCCACGCCGCCGAGATATTTAGTCTACTTGTCTTTAAGATATTTAGCCTACTTGTCTTTGCTTAAGCCCTAATCTTCCCTCATCCATATAAAAGGAGGCTTCATGTAACATAATAAAGGGCACAGAAAATAATAAAGAGAACAAAAAATCTGTCAAAATCACTACTCTCAGTCTTTCATTCACACCGCTGCATCACCGCCGTGCTCAACCGGCCTTTCACCATTCAAACACATATTATAAGCCAGATATCCACCAAATAAACAACCGGTAGGCCACCGTGATAATCTTTATGTTATCATTTGGTTCCATTACCGGGACAACTACAAGCTTTTCGGTCTCTCAGACGTGATCACCCAGAAAGCCTACGCATGGCAAGGTCGGAGATCGTCAACCTCACCGTTTCTTCAGGCGCAATGAGGCTTTCTTGCTCAAAGGAGATGTCCAAAAGATCTCCATTCAGCTCCCCAAAAGTCAAAGAAAGTACGAAGTAGTTGAGGGTGTCAGAAAAGATCAGGTTGTCAGAGTAGTCGGTGGCGACCAGATTAACGATCTTATCTCCAGGCTAAACCAGCTCGCATGAATTGGTATGGTAGGAAGTAAGGGTTCACCACTAATATCGCATACCCTGACAAAAGGGGGCCTGTCCAATCAACACCGCACTGTGGTGTAGGTGAGACATTTGATAATCCCACTACGGATTGGGATAGGTCACATAAAGAGGTTTTAGCCGCCGGCGACGCTAGAAATGTCTTGAATCAGAAATCTAGATCTAAAGAGGCCGTTGCGACCTTAGAAGAAGCTCGTAGGGAAAAAACCGCAATCGGGGCAACTAGACCTCATCGAAGCCAAGAGACATTACCAGAAAGGGTACCCCGATTCGAAGAGGACCCTAACATCACAGAAATGAAAGCATAAGCCAAGTATGCTGAAACAACGCACTTAACCGATTCTCGACTAGTGGCTCTCGGCCGGGCCCCATTACCGGTCCGAGCCACGACCCCCCCTAAGAGCGAGGTCTGCCCTAAGTCGCCAGACAGAGGCCGTCTAAGTCAGATTCAAAGGATAGAGGTGGAAGAGAGTGTTCAGTCATCAGACCGAAAGGGTCGCAGGACAGATCGGGAAGTTGTTCAAACTTCGATTCAACCTGGTCGCGACAATCAAAAAAGGAAAAGCGGAGAAAGAGGATCCTTTCTCAAAAGGCTAGGGGAAAAAGAAAAGGCTCCAGTCTTGAGCCGTCTAGGTCACCCGAAAAGAGGCGTAACACCTAGGAAAGAGGGGAGAGATGAACGAGATGCTTATTTGATCATAAGAGATAAGCGAGCCCAACGGGAGGAATCGCGAATGCACGCGGACTCAAAATACGTATCTGAACAAACCGCTGAACCGTCCCCGCCCAAGCGAGGAGTTTTCCCGCCATGATTGAGTAAAATGGAAATAATGAGGAAAGAGATCGTAGAGCTAAAAAATCGATGCCCACTGAAAAAGCCACCCTGATCTCTGGGATAGATGTGCTCGCTAGGAGGATCACTGACACCCTGCCAACGAGAAGAGAAAAGGTTAGCTATCCCAGTTATAACTACTACAACGGAAACACTTGTCCGAACGATGGGCTCACTACCTTCCAGGATCGCATCACCTTAGCGACCCAAAACTGATCAGCCTGGTTGGTAGTATGCAAGACAGGGCCACTTCTTGGGTCCGCGGGCTCCCTCGGGTTCAGTTGAAAGCTGGGAAGATCTGTCTGAAAATTTTGTGAAGGAGTTTGAATCGGTGAGCAGGCTGAAGAAAACCATCGAGGACCTTTATGAGGTCCGCATTGGAGAAAATGAATCAGGAAGAGGCTACTACGAGCGGTTCGTCAAAGTCTACGATCAAACTAGAAACATCCCTGATGACGCAATCATTACTTGCTTTCTGACAGGAATAGCGAAGGGTCCAATGAAAACGGAGTTCAACCTACGGCCACCCAAATTGGGCATGAGGGAAATGTTGGAAATGGCAAGAATGATTGGGCTGACCTAGGCACTATCCCCCTCAGTAAAGGCAAAGCCGAAACCGGAACAACACTCACAGAAAGAGGATCGTGGAGAGGATCGCAAAAAGGAGCGGGGCCGGGACTTAAACCAGGGTCGTGAAGCAAAGAAACCATATAAGTTTAATGAGAGTGACTTCACCCCGCTCAATACCAAGCCATCACAAATCCTCTTTGAGATCCGAGAGCATTTTGAAAGGCCAAGGCCCATGAAAGGCGCGCCTGATACTCGTGATAAAACAAAATGGTGCGAGTATCATAAAGATCAAGGTCATCTCACTGACGAATGTTTCACACTAAGAAAGGAGATAAACAGGCTGATCGAGGAAGGGCCTGCGGCCAAGTACAAGCGAGATGGAAATGTCGGCGCGAATAAAGGCCGACAACCTCGCCTAATCAGAAGGAAGTACAGGTCATTCACAGAGATCTCCGGAGCAATAGCCAGTTGAAATCGCAGACACACTCAATCAACACTCGCGTTTCGAAAAATAGATCATTCTGGGAGAATCAAAAAAAGGAATTATGTTCACCAAGAGTGAACTCACTACTGTAGAGGGCGTCATGCAGATACCGATAATTCTCAATATGGGAGTTAACGAACAACACGGGGTCAATCGAGTCATGATCTACACCGGCGCGGGTCGCGATGTAATCTATTTTGACTGTTTAAAACAGATCGGATTTGAGGAGGACAAGCTGAAGCCCTATCTCGGAGTGCTAGAGGGTTTCTCCTACGATACCGTACAGGTCAAGGGCACGATCGACCTCAACATCACTATGGGCGACTACGAACCTTGCCGAACAGAGGTAATAACTTTCCTAGTCGTCGATCTTCCTTCTTATTACAATATGATCCTGGGGATCCTAACAATGAAGAAGTTCCAAATGGTCGTGTCTATCCCACACCAAAGGGTCAATTTTCATGTGGGAGATGTTATCGGGGTCGCCATGAGTCGACCGGGGATTTTTCTTAAGTACATGACCAAAATAGGGCCGACTCCAAAAGTCCTAGAATCGAGGAATTCAGCGTGAGTAAGATCAATATGATGCAAGAGGCCACAGACAAAATAGTAGAGGTTGAAACTCTATAAGTCAGAGATCAGGCAGAATTCACCCCCGATGACGACCTAGTCGAGGTCTTCATGAATGAGAGGTATCCCGACCAGAAAGTAAAGATTGGTTCTCAGACAACGGAAATAGAAAGAGCGGAACTGTTCGCACTGCTAAAGGAAAACACGGATGCCTTCACCTGGGAGGTAACATATATGAGGGGTGTGGAGCCTGAGGTCGCGCTACACTATCTTAGCGTTGATCCCAACTTCAAACCAATTCAGCAAAAAAATGCGTCAATTCTCTGAGAAAAAATAGGTCGCCATCAAGTGCGAAGTCGGAAAGCTCTTGGACATGGGTATAATTAGAGAGCTTCAATATCCGACCTGGTTTACCAACGTCGTAATGATGAAGAAACATAATGGAAAGTGTCGGACGTGCGTCGACTTCACCGACATAAACTAAGCTTGTCCGAAAGATCCCTACGCACTGCCGTGAATTGATAGAATGGTAGATGGGATCACCCGTTTTGAGATGCTAAGCTTCCTGGACGCCTATTCAGGCTATCATCAGGTCAAAATGGCTGACTGCGACAAGGAGATGACTGCTTTTAGGGCCGCTTGAAGGCTCTATTATTATGAGATGATGCCTTTTGGCCTAAAGAACGCCGACTCGACGTATCAGAGGATGGTGAACCGAGTCTTCAGCTCGCAAATAGGCAGAAATATGGTAGCATACATTGACGATATGGTCGTAAAGTCGGGTCGTCACGATCATTTAGCTGATCTGAAGGAAACTCTCCTGAATGTTAAGAATGACTCAATGAAGCTTAACCCCGCCAAATGCACTTTCGGGGTCCAGGCAGGCAAATTTTTGGGTTTCATGGTGAGTCAGAGGGGTATCGAAGCAAATCTTGAGAAAATCGAGGCTATGATCAACATGAGCGAGCCGACCACAGTAAAAAAGGTACAGAGGCTGAACGGGAGGATAATTTCTCTGGGGCGATTCATTTCCAATTCTGCTGAGAAAAGCCTACATTTCTTCAAAATCCGCAAGCGGAACAAAACCTTTGAGTGGACAGGGGATTGCTCGCAATCCTTCAAAGAGATCAAGGCCTACATATCGAGCCCGCCTTTGCTGGTCAGTTCCATGATATGGGATGTTTTATTTCTGTTTCTAGCGGCCTCAGACCGGGATGTCGCCGCTCCTCTTGTCAAGGAAGACGGTACCCTTCAAAAGCCCGTTTATTATGTTTCTAAGGCTCTCAGTCCCATTGAGAGTCGTTATTTTAATATCAAAAAGTTGGCCTCCTGTGTTGTTATTGCTGCCCAGAAATTAAGGGCTTACTTTTCATCACACACCATTATTGTGTTATCTGATGCTCCCTTGCGCCAAGTCCTCCACAGGCCAGGCTTATCTGGTTGACTATTACGATGGGCCATTGAACTCAACAAATTTGATATCCGGTCGAGCCTAGGAAAGCTATCAAAGCCCAGGCCTTACCTGATTTAATCGCAAAAATGAGCTTCAATGAGGAACAACCGGAAGGGCGACCCATCTCGACTCTTAGTGACACTTCAACAGCACTAACGGTGACCGAGCCAAAAAGGCCGAATCATTGTTGGCAGCTCTACGTCGATGGATCCTCGAGTCATAACGGTGCAGAGCTAGAATTATATTACTAGAGCCGGTACCTTAAAAGAAATTGAAAAGGCCCTGAGATTTGACTTCACCGCGTCAAATAATCATGCAGAATATGAAGCGGTTATAGAAGGACTCGATCTCGCTAAATCCATGAGAGTAGAAAATGTGGAGGTGTTTTGCGACTCACAGTTGGTAGTCAACCATGTGACATGGCCATACGGGATCCAATGTGAAATCTTGCAAAAGTACATCAACCTAGTAAAATAGCTAGAGGAAAATTTCAAATACTGCAAGTTCACCAACATCCCTCGAGAAGACAACCAGCGAGCCGACTATTTATCAAAGTTAACTGGTAAAGAGGAGATCAGTAATCCAGCGGTCATGGTGGAACATCTGTCAGCTCCGGCCATAAACCGGGTCAAAATCATGGATTTCCAACCCACCAATCCGTGAAGGATCGACGAGCTAAAATCATATGTTGAGTCGGGGACCATCCATCCGATTCCAAAGCTGCCAGAGCCCTGATCAGGAGGGCCACTAGGTACACAATCTTGGACAATATTCCGTATCAAAAATGTTTTTCCAAGCCTTTGTCACGATGTGTACGCCCGGAGGAGGTCGAGGGAATACCTGTGGAGTTGCACGAGGGAATGTGCGGCGGCCATCCGGCTAGCCGCACACTAGCTGAGAAAGTTTTGTTGGCCGGATATTACTGGCCGAAGCTAGCAGAAGATGCCCAAATATATGCTAGAAAGTGAGATAAATGTCAAAAGATTGAGGATATGCCCCAGGCTGCCCTCAGTCGAATAGAGCATCGTCATCGCAGCCTGGCCGTTTGACATGTGGACGATCGACCTTATCGGGCCGTTCAAAAGGGGTCGATCGGGATGTGAATATGTGGTCGTCGCTGTTGATTACTTCACTAGGTGGATCGAAGCCAAGGCCCTGGTGAAAACAAAAACTAAGGATATAATCTACTTCTTGCTCGACCAAGTTTGGACCAGATTTGGCATCCCCAGGGTAATAGTATCCGACCACGGGCCGCAATTCAGAGAGGAATTCAATGAATTTTACAGGGCACATAACGTTAAGCATTGGCAATCGTCCGTATGCTATCCGCAAGGAAACGGTCAGGCCGAAAATGCCAATAAACAGGTGCTAAGCATGCTGAAAAAGAGCTTGGATGACAAAGCAGGGAAATGGCCGGATCATTTGCCAGCGGCCCTATGGGCCCTTAGAACGTCAAGGAAAACGACCACTGGTAAAACCCCTTTTGCTCTGACTTACGGGTCGGAAGCTATGCCACCAGTAATGATGGCCTTGACCAATTTAAGGGTCACCCATTTCCGTGAGACTGATAATCCACTGATGACACAGCTCGATCTTGATTTGTTGTAGGAAAAGAGAATCAACTCATATGGTCGCTTGCTCAATTGCAAACAGGCGGTCAAACGGCACCACGACAAACATAGCCACGATCATCACTTTGCCGTTGAAGACTACGTTTTGCGGAAAAGACAGGCCACTTGTCACAAAGCTAAGAACGGAATGCTATCTGAGAATTGGGAAGATCCACTTCAGGTCGCGAGGATAATCAAAAAGGGAACTTACATGCTGCGGGATAACCAAGGTTGCGAGTACGATAGGCCCTGGCACGCCGACAACTTAAAAATATATACATGTAAGCTTAAACTCCTTACTTCATGCATGAAAGCAAGAGTATTTTGTAAAACGGCCTGAGGCCCTATCTTTTGGTAAATGAAAAGCTCATTTTAAAAATTGAAAGAAGATCACGGTAAAAGATACCCTGGCGCTCTGTTTTCGACAAACCAGTGTGCTAAGCGCCTTTGGTTTGTCCAAAGCAAGGGGGCCGCAAACTGGAATTTAATTCAAAAATCTTAGCGAGAACAAGAGAAGCTTGACCAAACATCAAGGAAAAGTACTAAATAAGAAATGAATATATATATATATATATATATATATATATATATATATATATATATATATATATATATATATTATAAGGCGTTCTTTAACAAAGTATTGATCCAAAGACGACGAATACCGATCCAGATAATGAGTCGGCACCCTAGAGATATATATACAAAGACGATAAATCGTCGAGCTAAACGGAATATGGTGACTACGATCCATAGCCGCAGCGAACTTGATTGCCTCGCGATAGATCAAGATTCCCCAGTCGACATCCACCTGTGGGTCACGGATGGCATGAAGAAGAAAAGCTTCATCCTCTATAACCTCTTCAAAGTCCATAGATGGAAGAGCTCGCGAGTTAATGAACCTCTTCCACTCTCGGGGACTGTGAGACAATTCAGACATAGGGCCGAGTGTTCGAGGCTGCTCACGGTCAATAAAAAGCACACGAAGGGTGCGACGCAGTTGGGTTTGTCTACTTTCCTCATCACCAAGATCCCAAGCAACTTTGTAATGAGCTGAAGGATTGATAGCGGGAATACGGAGAATTCCGTCGATAGCCTCCGGGGTAAAATTGACAGAAACTCCTTGAAGAGAAACAGAGCTTACGATATCCTGAGAGATCTCCAAAAGGTGTCATAGGTGGGGAGATAAAATCTCGCCACCCGGAAAGACAGACCCAAAGCAGAGATCCGTCACTTCCAACTTTGTCCTCGTTCAGACCTCTCCCTCAAAAGCTTAACTACGTCAAAATAACGCCAGAAGTGGGATTTGGCAGTCTCAGAAGCGGTAAGGAAGAAGGGGGGAACATCACGAATAGGACGGGTTTTGAACACATGAACTGAGCTACCCTCTCCAGATCGAAAAGACATGACCAAAGAACAAAGATTTGTGAGAAAAAGAGTAGTGAAAAAAGGCCAGGAGAATCCACCTTTTTATAGGAAGAGGAGAAGGGCGAACGGCCAGGATCAAAGCAATCAGACGATCGAAATTCACACGGTTTATCTTAATTTTGAATTTCAAAAGACCCATTTAAATCGCCCGGCAGCTATCGAAACGAGATTCAATGCTGCATTCATTGCGGCGTTATCGAAAAGCTCAAAAGACTGCCAATGAAATGTTCAATCAAATCAGAGCCTTTTGCTTTTTCCGTAGCACGCTCACTATTTGATTCAAACCAGGTCGCAATCAGTCTTGTTCAAATCAAGGGGGCCACAAGTGGAAATTTTCACATTAATTTTTTTCAAACAAGCCCACAGCGACAAGCTCTCTGCCACGAGTAGACCAAAAGCAGTGAGCCAGGTGATAAAAACTCTGATCAAAACTCGCCTCCTGAGTATCTAAAAATTCATCAGTCTTCTTGTACTCAGCAATGGCCGCAAAACCAGCCTCTTCTGCAGATTTCTTAGCAGCGGTGAGTTGCTCCTCCAAACCGATGATCTTCTATTGCGCGCATTTCAGATCCTCTTCACATTTTTTGGCGACCTCTTAAGACTTCTCAGCGATCTCTTTCAGGTCCGCCACTTTCTGCTGCAGTTGAACATCCAACTCCTGACTCCTCTTAATGGTCTCCCTCAAGCGAGCATTTTCATGCAAAGTATTTGCATGCATTGCCGCGAGATCAGTCTTTGCCTTGTCAGCAATAGCAAGGGCAATAACAGCTTTCCTGAGTTCGGCTTGCATTTATTGGCGGCCTCCATCAGCTAATGGATGCAATTTCTGAGTTGAAACAGGAAAAAGGGTAAGCCTGCAGAAAATGGAAACAACAGGAAAATATGACATAAGTAAAAATTACCATAGAGGAGGCGAGCCCGAATTTTCCTGCAAGGTCTTTAAGCTCATCAGCATCCTCTCTAGAAGGAGTAGCGTCTTGGACCGCGACACGAGTGGTGATTCCTCTGCCAATCTCCATCTGAATTCTTGGCGGCGAGTCCCAAATAAGGCGATTCAAGGGGATAAGATCAACAATTGCTTCCCTCAGCTGGCTCGCCTTGTCCATATCAAGAGAAACTTGAGTAAACTCAGGATCAAACCAGAGGGCTCTTTACCCTTGTGGCCATGAGGCAAAGGTTCACGCACCGATGCCCTGGCCTCATCAGTGACCTCCTCAGTCACCGCTTTAGATCGCGCAGCAGTTTTCTCAACAAACCGTTTATCAGGACGGCCAGAGCTTTTATCAGCTTCAGAAACAACTGCGGTCTTTGATTTCTCAGAGACTTTGGACTTCTTAGGAACTTGAGACTCTTTTGCGGGCACACCAGTATGAGGATTTTTTGAGCCCCGACAGCCTGACTTGGGCCCGCACTAATGTTGGCTGCGAGCTGATGTTGCTGGTTAGGGTCGTAAGTTTCATAAGCCCTTTAGGAGCTGATCCCATCTGAGTTTGCTGGTTAGGGTCGCACGGCAGAGGTTGATTTTCACCTTCACTCTACCCCATGAGTTCGACGAAGGCGACGTTCTCGGCAAAAGTGGTGTCTTCCTCACTTATGGCACCGCCGGTTCTAACCTCACGCTGACTTCGGGCAGCCTCTTTGCGACTCTTCTTACGTCACGACGCTAACTCACGAATAACACAAGCCAAGTCAAAGGGATCATCCTGGACTTGAGAGGCGGCTCCTCTTTCAGCCAACCCATCGAGCAAGTCGTTTCTGGCGGCCACATCAGGACTGGAAGGGTCGTTTTCCCCTTCATCCAGCACATAATCATACGCCTCCTGGTCCTCTTCTGAATTTCCCCCCAAGGTATATTCATCATCGGACATCCTGAAAAACAAGAGGGAAAGTCGGATTTTAGTCACCTGGGATAATAAGGATTAAACTAGAGGGGTGATCGCCCTCAACTCAACACCTTCCCCTCCGTTTTTTACCTATGAGGGAAATGAATACACAATCACCAATAGAGGTAACATATGTTCAAAAATACTCATAACCAAAATACCCAGGTAAAATCACCTAAATAACCCCCACTTAACCCCACAAACGACATACAATTTTATGACCCATTGAGGAAATCCAATGCCAAAAACAAATACCTACTCCAAAAAATCCAAACTTTAACCCCGAAAACACAATCGAACATGCCTATATTGCTAAAATGCAAATCACACAGGGAAAAAAGGATTGAAAAACGAGAAGGAACAAAGAAAAAAAGGCTAAAAATAGGGCGGTTAACCTGTTTCGGAGTTAAGAAGCGGGCCGGAAACTGGGAAAGAAGGCCAGAAACCTCAAACAACAGCCGGAAGTCTCGAAATCTACACCGGAATCTTCAAATTGCCTCCGGAATTCCCAAAACCTCTGTCGAGAAACTCAAGTTCTCACCGGAAACACGCTCAGGATGTGGAGTGGGAGAGAGCAAAAACGCGAAGGAAATTAAGAAAGTTAAAGGAAACAAAAAGTGTTGGAAAAATGGAGGAGGGAGCATTATATAGGCAAGGGAAAGCTGATTGTGCGGCCAAGATCTAATCCATCCTACGGTCCCGATTTGGGCGGTCTTTTCGAATTTGAAAAGTCGGAAAACTGTCATCATTGATAGACAGCCATCAATGCCTATGTAAGAACGTGGGTGGTTACCAAGGAGGCTGAAGATAGGCCACGATCTAACCTTTCAACTGCCCCATTACCCACGACTGACACCTCGCGCCACATCTATGTTAGATGTAGTGCCCGAAAGACAATTTATATTATTGTTTTTATGACATATTTTATTTTTCATCTTATTATTTGCTATATGCTTATAAAGTATACAATCATCGCAAACCATAAGTATATCAGTATGTAGCCACTTAACTCAGTGTATGGCATGCACGTGAGGATTGAGTTAGTGGTGATATACTTGAATTATTAGTCCGTGGTGAACTTAATCAGAGTTTAGGGTCTTATGATTAAAACACCAATAATGCGCCAAGAACACCTTAGGGCGTGATAGTCTTATCCGGACTATCGGTAGAAGGTACCTAAGTGGGGCATTTATATATGATGGCATTCATATATGACTAGACCGATTTAATATGTATTTCTTGATATAATTCCGTAATTAGGAAATCTTATTAAATCATTAGATGATCATATATGGATTGACCTTAATCCTGAGGTGATCACAGGATTCTGCTTGTCTAGGGGTAGTGTTTGATGTGTTAGTTACGGATCACTTTAATATGTGATCCAAGTCACTTCTCATTGGCACTATTCCCTGATGAGTGAGTAGTTCTATTTTTCACAGACATGGAATCCATTCCTTCCTGCGGGAAGTAGAGAGATAGTCCCCTTATTTGTTAGCCCTAAGAAAATGATCGATGGGCCTAGTTCATATTAGACTAATTAGCTACTAGTCAGATATGTGAACTAATTGATCACTAGGGGGTTAATGGTAAATAATGATAAGATATTCGGATTCACGGAGACTTCTGACTCATAATGGACAGTTTATGGAGGGTTAGTCCTTATGTAATGATTATATCAGTGGACACTTATATACTCATAGGGTTGAGTGTAAGTATATATCTATAATTGGTAGAGTTCAGTTTCGGGTTTATGATGGCGTAATCCCAGAATTAATAATTTAAGTAGGAATATTCTGTTCAATGAATATTTTACTTAATTATTGGAGCAACTGGTTATAGGTCCATGATCCCCAATGTGGCTCCTGTAATTTGGGTATTTTTATTGTTATTGGGCCTCAGTGATAATTAATTGGCTGGGCCAATTAATTGATATGCGAAATATTATTTAGTTGGGCTAAATAATATAATACACAGAAAAGACATTTTCTGTGCGCCTAAAACCCTAGGTTTGGTGCCTCCCATGTCAAAAAGAGCAAGAATTAATTTTCTTGTGAGATTAATCATTTACTAGTAAAATAAATAATTAATAAAACATAATTAATTTGTAATTGATTGATGATTAATCACAATATTTTATAAATGGAATTATCTTTTATTGTGATTTATTTTTAATTATTTATTTAATTAATTAGAAACTTGGAGGCAATTGATTTACTGTCATATATAAAGAGAGTTCTTCCAAGACATATGAAGAATTTTTTTGTCGACATACACACACAAAAATAGAGAGAAAAACTTGTTTCTTGTCTTGGGTTTTTGTTTGAAGAAAAACTTTTAGTTTTTTTCTTTGAAGCATTTCAAGGAGGTTCTAGTACCACGAATTGGTGTCCACCAACCACCGTTTGGAGAACACATTGGAAGATCTTGGCTTCTCTTCCTGCTATTGGTAAAACATACTAAACCCCCTTGTAGGAATTTAGATCCTTTAATTATGTATTGTAATTTGTAAATCATGATCCATCCACCGCGCAAGGAAACTACATCCTTCATGTGGTAGCAGAGCCAGGTTCCACGATTTATGAATTATATTCATAGATAAACGATTTAAAAGGAGTGGAATTGCATGTAGAAATTTTTATTTCATGCGTGTATAGTTTTTGTTGTGGTTGAAGAGATAGATTGGGGTTGGCACTTCTTTACCGTTAGATCTATTGTAGTTTTTTCGATTAGTATCGATTAAGCATAGGAATTGTAATTTAAATTTTGTGAAATTTTTATTTCCTCAAAGTTTGTAAATTTTATGTAATCGATCCGGGTTCAAGACATGAAGATCTTGAAGATGAAAATGCTGAATCCCAATAATATTGGGAGTGAGGGGGCCGGCGGTGATCCTTTTTTTTTTTTTTTTGGTAAGGTCGGATATCATTTTTTATATAATAAAAAAATTGGATCCGCCCCTTCTCTCCTTCGAAGCTCGTGGCTCGTGGTTAGTGTAAAGATCGATTCAAGACGCGGATGGAGATTTGAAGATTGTAATTTAATTTAATTTATTCCTAGAAAATAGGTTAGATGCGGGGGTGCCAACGGTCCATCTTGATGTTTATTTTCCGCACTAGTATGCATGCTTAGGATATATGTGTAGAACCGGAAAATTGCCATGACATGCATCATATCATGAATTCCACTCCATATGCATATACATGTAGAAATTAATTCAAGGAATTAGTTAGGCATGTATACAACACGCGATTAGTTTTAATTAATTGTATGATATTAATTAGAAACTAATTATGGAAACCGAGGATTCCGGGTTTTGTCAATCGTCAAGGTTAGGTGATGGATTCTCGTGAATCCCACCTTATGAAAGCATAGGGAGTAAAAATCCCGAAACCTCGACGAGATTGTGTTTTTTGTCCGTAGTGTCTACGTGAAAATTTGATGATAAGGGATTGAACAATAATGGGCGAATATGGTTGGGTGGTCAACTGAGCCATGGCTCGATCGACTTAACCCTCCACGTGTGGCGTTTGCACGGGTGTTCGGAAACCCTCCACGTGTGGCGTTTGCATGGGTGGTCAACTGAGCCATGGCTCGATCGACTTAACCCTCCACGTGTGGCGTTTGCACGGGTGTTCGATGAGCAACTACGGCTCAACGGAGCTCCCCTAGCACTGATCCGTCCGACGGCCACATATGTTCCAACGAATATGTCGGTGTGGGATACCCCACATAACCAACACCATTCGGGCCCATGATTTATAGTTCCTTAAAGATACATCAAGTCCAAAAACAAAATCAGTAAACCCACAATTTTTTCAAAATATTGAGTGGGAGCAGGGAAGGCGACAGCCGACCCCACGGCCTCTACTGTTGACACAAGAAACGTGAGAGAATGGTGACGCCTCATGCCGGCCTCCCTAAGGAATGCCTTCACCGCTATCAAGATTCAAGGCTTGGTCCCCGAAAGGATAGGATTTTGGGTACTCATCGGGTCACTGACCGACACTAAGGCGGCATACTCACGGTCTACCTAAAAATCTGAAATAGTAGGTCCCACTTATTATGGGTATTTTTGGTAATACCTTGGCTAAAAAATAAAGGTAATCGGGGATTAAAAATCGGATGTTCGATTCCATTTTAATCATCAAGAGAGAAAGATCTCAATTTAGTCGTCACCTCTTTGACATACCCTAAGGCGGCACTGAGGTGTGAGACTAGATCCTTGGAACGGTAGGATAGACTATACATTTAGTTTATAGTTCCTAAAATTTATTAGTAGTTTATAATTTGAATTTAATTTACATTATTTATTTACAAAGATCATCATGTAAATCGCAAATTTCTTTCTTGTTGAATGATAAGTTGACCGGAACCAATTTCACTAAGTGGAAAAGTAACTTAAACGTTGTGCTCATCTTCGAAAATGTTCAACATGTTCTGACCTCGAACATTCCATCACTTACCGCCAAGTCCTCAAAAGCCGACCAAGAAAATCGGCAGAGGTGGACAGAGTCTGATAACAAGGCGCGGGGCATCATGCTAGCCTCGATGTCGGAAATCATTATGACCAAATGTGAAGGTTTTGAAACTACTAGAGAAATCATACAGAGCCTTACCTCCATGTTTGGCGCACCTTCTGATCAAGCCCGACACGAAGCTGTCAGGATGGCTGTTAACACGAAAATGAGGAAGGGTCAGTCGGTGTTACTTTACTGATGCCGAGACACACGGTTCTAAGATCGACGAAGTGTGAGCATGATTCTCGAATCACTCTCACCTGATTTCCTCCAGTTCAAGACCGATTATGTCATGAACAATCTTAATTTTGACTTGACACGAATGATAAATGAGCTTCAAATGTTCGAGGGTGTCTACTCTAACAGTACGTAGAACCTGAGAAGGGGAAAAGAAGGCGGAAGCCAATGTGGCTAAGGCCAAATCGTCAACCTCTGGAACAAAGGGAAAGTCGAAGGTCAAACCTGTAAAAGAACAGAAATCGAAGCCCATGAAGAAGAAAGGGGAAAAGGCAACTCCTTCCAAACCTAAGGGTAAGTGCTTTCACTGTGGAGAAGTAGGGCATTGGCGCAAGCATTGCCAGAAATATCTCAAAGAGGTGAAGGAAGGAAAGGGCCAGGCAAACAAGGGGCAGGATAAGACAGGTAATTTACTTGTCTTGGAATCCTACAGTGTAGCTAAAGATGTATCAACTTGGATATTGGATTCTGGAGCTACTAACCATGTTTGTTCTTCTTTGCAGATCCTTAGTTCGTATGAGGAGCTAGAGGACGGGGCTCATGATATGTGAGTTGGCAACGGGGCAGTAGTTTCAGTGAAAGCAGTCTCATCTC
The DNA here is from genome assembly GCA_026214975.1 of Gentiana macrophylla. NCBI lineage: Eukaryota > Viridiplantae > Streptophyta > Magnoliopsida > Gentianales > Gentianaceae > Gentiana > Gentiana macrophylla. Next base: position 77,791,202 of record CM047810.1, read on the forward strand.
TGGCACCTTAGGCTAGGTAATATTTCCTTGGAAAGAATCAAAAGACTGGCCAAAGACGGTCCCTTAAGTGAGTTATCTGTTGACTCACTGCCAGTCTGTGAATCTTGCCTGGAGGGAAAAATGACTAAGCGTCCCTTCACGCCAAAGGGTAATAGGGCAAAGAACCTCTAGAATTGGTACATTCAGATCTGTGTGGTCCGATGAATGTACAGGCTAGAGGCGGATTCGAGTATTTTGTAACTTTCATTGACGACTACTCGAGATTCCGATATGTTTATCTACTGCACAGGAAATCTGAAACTTTTGGTAAGTTTAAGTAATTCCAGGCAGAAGCCGAAAGGCAGCTAGGCAAGTCTTTGAAATGCCTTCGCTCTGATCGCGGAGGTGAGTACTTAGATACTGAATTCACTGACTATCTTTTGGAACAAGGGATTTGTTCCCAACATTCTGCGCCTAGAACGCCTCAGCAAAACGGAGTTGCTGAGCGGAGAAATAGGACATTGATAGACATGGTCAGATCAATGATGAGCTACGCGTCACTGCCGGTTTCCTTTTAGGGACATGCCCTAGAAACAGCGTTCCGCATTCTAAATTTGGTGCCGTCAAAGTCTGTCGAGAAAACGCCACTTGAGTTATGGAGTGTGAGTAAACCTAGTTTGCTTCAATACCGTATTTAAGGGTGTCCTGCACATGTGCTGGAGAACAAGACTAGCAAATTGCAAGCACGTACGAAAGTATGTCTGTTTGTAGGGTATGCAAAAGGACACGAAGAGGTTTCTTCTATGATCCGGAAGATCAGAAGGTAATAGTTTCGACTAATGCCACTTTTCTCGAGGATCAGTACATGAAGGACTTCAAGCCTCGGAGTAAAGTTGTACTCGAGGAGTTACTTTCTGACAAGGTCAGACCATGGGTGACACCTAGTGTCATGGATAACAACACTACTGATACACCTGATGACCCTGACAGTCCAAGACCACTCAGACGTACTGCTAGAGTGTCTCGGGCCCCTATATGGTACGGTATTCAACCAGAGGCAAATGTCGCCATCTCTGATGGAGTGGAGGATGATCCAGTGTCCTATCGCAGGGCTACGGATGAGGACATGTGGGTTGATGCGATAAATCCGGAGATGGAGTCAATGTACTCTAACTCAGTCTGGAAACTTGTAGATTGCCCTGAGGGTGTCAAACCCATAAGCAGTAAATGGATCTACAAGAGAAAGCGAGGAGTGGATGGAAAGATTGAAACCTTCAAAGCTCGGCTAGTGGGCAAAGGCTACACATAGAGACAGGGAATCGACTACGAAGAGGCCTTCTCCCCTGTGGCAATGCTGAAGTCCATTCGGATCCTGCTTTCGATTGCTGTATGTCTAGGTTATGAGATCTAGCAAATGGATGTTAAGATAGCCTTCCTTAATGGCTATCTTGACGAGGAAATATATATGCAGCAACCAGAAGAATTCATCGAGAAAGGCCAAAATCGCAAAGTGTGCAAGTTGCTCAAGTCCATTTATTGGTTGAAACAAGCTTCTCGGTCTTGGAATCACAGATTTGATGAAACCTTCAAGTCGTATGGTTTTAAACAAAACTTTGATGAGCCTTGTGTATACAAGAAGGTGTCAAAGATCAGGTGGCGTTCTTAGGGTTGTATGTTGACGACATTCTACTAATTGGACCCAATAAGAGGATGTTGTCAGATGTGAAGAATTGGTTAGCCACGCAGTTCCAAATGAAATATTTGGGAGAGGAGAGTTATGTTTTAGGGATCAAAGTCATACGGGATCGGAAGAACATGATGTTGGCTCTATCCCAGGCATCTTACATAGATAAGATGTTGATGCGTTCTAGCATGATGAATGCAAAGAAGGGTTTCCTACCAACCCGTCACGGCATTCAACTCTCTAAGAAACAATGTCCTCAGACACCTGAGGATATAGAGAGTATGGGATGAGTACCATATTCTTCGGCTATTGGTAGTCTGATGTACGCTATGTTGTGTACTAGACCAGACATCTGCTACTGCGTGGGCTTGGTCAGCCATTTTCAGTCAAATCCAGGCTTGGAGCACTAGACAGCAGTGAAGAATCTCCTCAAGTATCTTAAAAGAATGAGGAATTATATTCTAGTATATTCGGGTGCGAACCTGGATATAGCAGGGTACACTGATTCTGACTTCCAGTCAGATAAGCATGATCGTAAATCGACATCAGGCTCAGTGTTTACTCTGGGTGGCGGAGCAGTAGTCTGGAGGAGCGTCAAGCAGTCCAGAACAGCCGACTCAACTATGGAAGCCGAATACATAGTGGCCTCTGAGGCAGCTAAGGAAGCGGTATGGCTCTAGAAGTTCCTGGGAGATTTAGGAGTAATCCCAAATCCAGAACATCTGATACGTCTCTACTGTGACAATAATGGGGCCATGTCGAATTCCAGTGAACCCCGGAGTCACCAGAAGTCAAATCATATAGAGATGAAATACCATATGATCAGAGAGATTGCTCAACGATGAGACATTTCCATCATGAAAATCCCCTCAGCCGACAACCTTGCTGATCCGTTCACAAAGACGCTTTCCATAGAAGTCTTTTTGAGGCACTTGGAAAGCATGGGTATTAGGGACATGAGTCATTTGCTTTAGATCAAGTGGGAGATGTAGTTCTTGCTGAAATAAAGATAGGGTGTGCTCTAAAACAATTATTACTTGTCATTCGTGCAAGTGGGAGATTGTTAGATGTAGTGCCCGAAAGACAATTTATGTAATTGTTTTTTATGACAGATTTTATTATTCATCTTATTATTTCCTATGTGCTTATAAAGTATACACTACTGTAAACCCTAAGTATATCAGTATGTAACCACTTAACTCAGTGTATGGCATGCACGTGAGGATTGAGTTAGTGGTGATATACTTGAACTATTAGTCCGTGGTGAACTTAATCAGAGTTTAGGGTCTCATGATTAAAACACCAATAATGCGCCCAGAACACCTTAGGGTGTGATAGTCTTATCCGGACTGTCGGTAGAAGGTAACAAAGTGGGGCATTTATATATGATGGCATTCATATAGGACTGGACCGATTTAATCTATATTTCATGATATAATTCCGTAATTAGGAAATCTTATTAAATCATTAGATGATCATATATGGATTGACCTTAATCCTGAGGTGATCACAGGATGCTTCTTGTCTCGGGGTAGTATTTGATGTGTTAGTTACAGATCACTTTGAAATGTGATCCAAGTCACTTCTCGTTGGCACTATTCCCTGATGAGTGAGTAGTTCTGCTTTTCACGACATGGAATCCATTCCTTCCTCAAGGGAAGTAGAGAGAGCATCCCTTATTTGTTAACCATAAGAAATTGATCGATGGGCCCAGTTCATATTAGACTAATTAGCTACTAGTCAGATATGTGAACTAATTGATCACTAGGGGGTTAATGGTAAATAATGATAAGATATTTTGAGTCGGGTTCACGGAGACTTCCCATTCAGAATGGATAGTCTATAGAGGGTTAGTCCGTATGTAGTGATTATATCAATGGACGCTTATTTACTCATAGGGTTGAGTGTAATTATATATCTATAATTGGTAGAGTTCAGTTTCGGGTTTATGGTGGCGTAATCCCGGAATTAATAATTTAAGTATGAATATTCTGTTCGATGAATATTTTACTTAATTATTGGAGCTACTAGTTATAGGTCCATGGTCCCCAATGTTGGTCCTGTAATTCGGGTATTTTTCTTGTTATTGGGCCTCAGTGATAATTAATTGGCTGGGCCAAATAATTGATATGCGAAATATTATTTAGTTGGGCTAAATAATATAATACACAGAAATGACATTTTCTGTGGGCCTAAAACCCTAGGTGTGGCGCCTCCCATGTCATAAAGTGCAAGAATTGATTTTCTTGTGTGATTAACTATTTACTAGTTAAATAATTAATTAATAAAAGATAATTGATTTGTAATTGATTGATTGATTAATCACAATCTTTTATAAATGGAATTATCTTTTTTTGTGATTTCTTTTTAATTAATTATTTAATTAATTATAAACTTAGAGGCCAAAGATTTACACTCTTATATAAAGAGAGTTCTTCCAAGACATATGAAGAAGTTTTTTTTTCAGCATACACGCACAAAAATAGAGAGAAAAAATTGTTTCTTGTCTTGGGTTTCTGGTTGAAGAAAAACTTGTAGTTTTTTATTCCTAGGAAGCATATCAAGGAGGTTCTAGTACCAAGAATTGGTGTCCACCAACCACCGTCTGGAGAACACATTGGAAGATCTTGGCTTTTCTTCCTGCTATTGGTAAGACATACTAAACCCCCTTGTAGGAATTTAGATCCTTTATTTATGTATTGTAATTTGTAAATCGTGACCCATCCACTGCGCAAAGAAACTACATCCTTCACTCTCCTCAAAGGTTGCCACCACAGCGCTCTACTCAACTGAGCTCTCCAATCAAATCGCGACTCTAAAAGGCTCCAAGCCACAAAAGGCCGTCCACTTTATTGCATGAGCCTAAGAAACATGTCACACTAAACGACATCTGGGACGTCCGCTTCATAGCACGGCCCCGCGACGAGACGCTTGACGTCATAAAAGCTGTGAGAATAAGTCAGACAAAACGACAAGGCATCCGCTTTATAGCGCGAGCCTAAGAAACATGTCGCACTAAACGACATTTGGGACGTCCGCTTCATAGCGCGGCCCCACGGCGAGACGCTTGATGTCATAAAAGCTGTAAGAATAAGTCGGAAAAAACGACAATGTCGTCTGCTTTATAGCGCGAGCCTAAGAAACATGTCGCACTAAATGACATTTAGGACGTCCGCTTCATAGCGTGGCCCCGCGGTGAGACGCTTGACGTCATAAAAGCTACAAGAATGAGTCGAACAAAACTATGGCCTTATGAGGTCAAAAACTCACGGTTCAAACAGGGCTACGAGCGATCCACGAGCACCCTTTACTCCATGCTTGGCATTTTTATGAAAATACCGAAGACACGGAGTAAGGGGCCATTGATATGTCTAAATAGTGCTACCACTGATGAGCCATCGGATAAAGCCTATCTAGCCACCAGAGTGGATAAGAAAATATCCGCGACTAAACATCTACGGTGCCCATCGACTAAGGTAGCCGAAGTAGGCTTCCCCGCCAAGAGCATTCAAACCTAAAAGGTCACTAGAAGCTCAGGGGGACGATTGGCGATCCCAACAGAGGTCCATAAGAGACTGCATTAGCCTTTGGAGGATGAACCAGAGAGCTAACAAGACAAGGAGCAGGCGACCTAGTGGACAACGATCGAGGCAACCGTATAGCTGCACCGCTGAGATATTCAGTCTACTTGTCCTTAAGATATTTAGCCTACTTGCCTTTGCTTAAGCCCTAATCCTCCCTCCTCCTTTTAAAAGGAGGCTTCATGTAACATAATAAAGGACACAAAAAATAATAAAGAGAACAAAAACTCAGTGAAAATCACTACTCTCAGGCTTTCATTCACACCGCTGCATCACCGCCGTTCGGCACCGACCTTTCACCATTCAAACACATATTATAAGCCAGATATCCACCAAACAAACAACCGTTAGGCCACCATGACAATCTCTGTGTTATCAGTCACGAATAGAGAGATCAAATGGATTTTGGAGAAAATTGTGAATCCCCCGAGGAAAGATTGGTCTTTTAAATATTATAGTTTTTTGGAGATCGTGCCATTTACCGGTTGAACTGGAGCATCGAGCTCTGTGGGCAACTCGGTTCTTGAATATGGACGAAGGTTTAGCCAGAGAAAGAAGATTTTTGGAGTTAAACAGTCTGGAAGAGTTCAAATTGCAAGCATATGAGAATGCAAATATCATTAAGGAAAGAGCGAAGCTCCAGCATGATAAGATGATTCTAAATCGCACCTTTCATGTTGGAGATAAGGTTCAGGTATACAACATACGTCTTCATATCTTTCCTGGAATTTTGAAATCTAGATGGTTTGGACCATATGTCGTCACAAAATTCCTCAATTCAGTGCGTGTGAAGTCAAGGATGAACACTCTAGGAGGATTTACACAGTGAACGGCCATAGGCTAAAGCATTACCTAGAGCGCAAATACGACACCGAGTTAGAAGTTTTTATGTTGGATGACCCGATTAACGAGTGATGGAGCTTTATGAGTGCAGTCGAGTTGGCAACTCTAAAGTCAGAGTTATTTCTTATACACCATTATTTTATTCTTTTGTTTATTTTCGAGTTGTTGAGTCAATAAAGTAGCATGACAATCACAAGGTTTTTTTCATCACATATATCTTTTGCCACCTGACTCTGGATATATGTGATTTTTTTCCTTAACGATTCTCATGTGATACCCTCGTAAAAGTTTTCGTGTCTTGCGACGGTCAATAAAGAATAAAGTGGCTTAAAATGTTGTTGCGCATTCCTTGTGTATGCTCAATTACACCACCTTATTTTCTTATTGCCCTTTGCATGTTACTCAAGGTTTTTTTGGAGCATTTGCGTCTGATGATGGAGCAACTAGGGATTAATTGACGCCGGTCACGCTCCATGATTTATCAAGACGCTTGGTCGACCAATTCCGCAGCTAACTACCTTCTCTCTTTGCCATTTTTGTTGTCATTGGGGACAATGTCTGCACTAGTGGGGGGTAGTAGGCGGTCTTAGCTTGTAATTGATTGAAGGAGATCGTTTTAATATTCAACACTATTTTTTTGTCTCTTGAATGTCTCGAGTAAGGAATCGGTAGAAAAGGAGCACAAGAATGATCTGAAGTTCATTATAGCGTATTCAATTTAGTATGGATGAATGAGCATATGTTGTGTTGCATAAAGTAGTGACTTATTAATTGATATTATGCCATTTGAATTCAATTTTTGAGCACATAATCTGAGTGAGAAGTATTTGGATGAGATGAAGAGTTATCTTAGACCGGGAATTGATACTTGTCGGTGGACATACTTTAATCAATTGTTGTAGGATGAATGTATCAATCATGATGCCATAAATGGGAAAACGGGACAAAACGGGCTTATGAGTGAATGAGAGAAAAAAATAAGAGAGAAATCTGCCAAGAAAAATAAAAAAGAAAACAATGCAAAAATCATAAAGGCAGTGAGGGAAGCAAATTCAGAGCGTAAGACGCATGACCATCACATAGAATTAAAAACAAACGAGGACCTTTGAGTAGTACTCGGTCCCTAAGTCCGCCCGGCCATATTAAGGTTTTAAGTTGTTTTCCTGAATCTGGAAGCAAGAAGAGCGAGTATGCACATAAGAAAGTTAAGATTATGGTGTCACTATAACTTGATTCTTTTCGCGAATGCGCTATGACAAAAGATTTATCACACGACACATTGATGCATTGGTAGGTACTGATTAATAGGGCACTTATGAATCGTTTCATGATACATGTTTTACCTGAAATCTTTATTGAGTGTGTGGTAGTTAATGGGGACTACTCTTGGAGGAACATTCCACCATTGATACTCTGCCGAGGACGAAGCGTAGGCTAGTGGGGGTAGTTGATGACGCTCAAAATGATACATCTTACGGCATCAACATTTCACCCATTCTAAGCTAAAAGTACTAGTTTTCGACTGTTTATATGAACCGTTTGTAGTGAATGTTAAATGTCGGGTCCGTGAGATGGGTATTTTGCATTAAGCGTTTATATTTCCCGATTCGATGTTATTTTGTGTTTTATTTGACTATTTTCTAGCAACGAGATTTGGGCCAAGTGTTTTGACGGATCGCAAAGAAAACTGGACAGAAGAATTGGGCCTAGGGTGTTCTAGAACCTTCAATTAAGTTGACAGATAAGAAAAGTACAAAAATACCCCCTGCAGTTGCGGGAGGGGTTACCGTAGTTTCAAAGGATCCGGAAGCCTCAAGAAACGCATTTTCTTGAACGAGGGTTAGTTTCTAGGGTTAACTAAGTCGGTTATGTAGCTTTAAATAAGATGGATCAGCCTCAGTTTTCAATGTAGTACAATTGACAAATACATTATAGTCAATAGAAGTTCTTTGCATTCTTTTATTTTTCTATGAGTTCTAGTCACGGATCTGACGGATTCGCTACCTATAGAGCGATCTACGGAGGATCTGCACTCATCTTCGAGGGTATGATTTTCCGGCTTTCTAGATATAGATTTGTCATTCTTTTGTTGTGAGTAGTATAGTTTGATTGTTTATATTAGTTCTGCTATTTGGTAGTTAGTATTATTTTACCCCATATGTGTATAGATCTGAATCGTTGGTAGGAAAATGAAATAGAGGTTATGTTCTCCTGCAATTGTGACGGTCTATATCGCAATTGCGAGACACCTAGTAAATCCCGTTTCATGATAATCGGCACCAGCTATGTCTGATCGACAAATTTAATTTACATGTTTATAGCCTGATCAACTATTTTCATGTCATCGTAAATTAACATGAAGGACAATAAAGTGAAGTGCTAGTTCGGACATAGTCTTGATCGATCCTTAGGAACGTGCTAGTCAATCCACAATGGCTGCTTAGGAAGGTCTCGGTCTTGAGCCGGCTAGTCCTATTTCTCATTGCATGTGAATCAATACAACCTACGAAGGAGGTTGATTGCGCATATGCACCTATTGTCCTTCCAATGGAAGTAGCGTAATATTAGGGATTGGCACCCGTAGCTGACAATGAATTAAAAATTACCTATGGGGATGATTGATGCATGATATGGGGGGATTAACTAATCACTCATAGTCAGAACTAATAATTATAAAACTTATAGGAGTATACTTGTGTTTGCTCTTGCGCGTTTAGTGCTACCATATTTACTTCTCTATTCCATAGTTGCTTGGTGACCATTATAATTGTTCTTGGTCTTGATTACTTTGTGTTTTTATGAGTCTCAATGGGATTCGACCTTGACCCACCAGTACTCTGCTACGATAGAGCTTTGTGCATTGCACGTAGATCAACTGTCACAACATTTCTAAAAGAATGTTTAAATTATAACCTTGAACCTTGAAGTAAAGTTACTCATAGATTTACTATCTGATTCAATCAAACCATATACAACTACTAATCCATATCAGAATATCAATTCACCCAAATGTAGTGGGAGTATGATTTATCCATTGATCCGTTGTGAGTATGCAGTTTTCTGAGGGTGATTGATAACCTATAGTGTTTTGGAATGACAGAATATAATTCTGATAATAAGAGGTTAGATTAAAGCGATAAACATGTAGACACTGTTCTGGTATTCCACTTCTGCTTACACTCTTATAGAACCACCTTAATGTTTCAAGCTCAATGGGATTAATTGGATCTATGTGAAGAAGAGACATAAGACTTTTAAAGCAAAGCTAAGTGGTCCATGGGCAATTCCCTAAGAAGTAGAGTGTTCACTAGGGGTGATGCCTTAAAAGCTTTCCACCATTCAGCCTTGCTTGACTATTAATAAAGCAGACATTTTGCTACGGTTGATGCCTTGAAACTTTCTTTCCATACAACAGAGCTTGAATTCATTTGAAACAGAAAGGTATATAACTCAAAGCCAATAGTAGATTGACTGCTAATGCTTATGTATATTAGTGGATTTAAGTAACACTCTAGGTCATTAAAATCCACATATTTGACCTGTGTGGGCCTGACCAAAATATTGATAAATATTTTCAAGACTAGATTTTCAATATTGGTAAAGTATTGAGTGATGGGGTTGGGGTTGGTGTTGTCAAATGATGGCACTACACCCGTTATGTTTGACGTGAGGGTGTTATTTGAAGTCAAGAATTGACTGGACAAGCTTCACTGAATGAATATGAGAAGTAAGCTATAATCTTATAATTCGATTCGGGCGAGTTACTGAGAACAACTCGTTGGAAATATCCTATCCATCTAATTGGTTAAGATGATAATGTATTCTCGAATTCTAGATTCAACGAAATGTTTTCTACGAACCCCTCAAAGAATAATTCTCTGCTTCTACGAATATAGAGAAAATAGGATAGATTGTTTAGAGGATAGAGAAAGTCAGACTATTAAAGTCGAATCTAAAATTCAAGCAATGGATAGCAGTATAATGCACCCTAGTATCTTTGAAGAACGAGGAATTATATGCTTGTATATTCGGGTTCAAACCTAAATATTCTTACTCTCATCCGGATTAAGGATGATCGTAACTCGATCTCGAACTCAGTGTTTACTGAATTTGATGGAGCTATAGTCTGGAGAAATCCATCATCACAAATTCGACTTTAAGTAGTCGAATTCATAGCAGCTATGGAGCAGCATAAAAGGCAATATAGCTTAAAGAAGTTCCCTGTTGATCTGGATGTAATTCTAGGCCAAGTTAAGCCGATACAACTTACTGTGAAAAAAGATGAGAGGTAGTTTATGCAAAGCATTTTTACTGTCATAAGTGGTCAAAAGCATATTGAGAGAGAATACTACTTGATCAAATAGATCGTGCAGAGAGGCGCGGTGTCGGTCCTAAAGATCACTTTACACTGACAACCTAGCTGATCATTTTACCAAGTCGCATGGCATTTAATGTCATTAATAAGCACTTGGAGGGTATAGATTTGAGAGATATGTATTATCTACTTTAGAGCAAGTGGGAGGATGTTGTGAATAAGATAAAGATGTGTGCTCTAAAACGAATGTTTCTTGTCATTATGGGCAGGTGAGAGATTGTTGAGTGTAGTGCCCAAAAAACAATTTTTGTAATTGTTTTTATAATTAATAAATGACAATTTTATTTAACATCTTATTATTTGCTTTGTGATCATAAGTAATACACTATTAAAAGTTGAAATAGTGTCCTAAACCCAATCGGGTTGGACTGGATCCGACCGGGTCGGATCATTTCTAATATTTCTTTATGTTTATACATATATTAAATGGCTTTTCTGTTGTCATATATTCATTCTGTTAAAGAACCAATTATGAATTGTTATATGATAACGTCCTTACTATTAAACCGTGATAGAGAAACAATGATAGAAGATTATGGTTGATGAGATCTCTAGTCACATTAATAAGTTTGATACTTAAATGTCTCTAGGCTTATGTACTATTAAAAGGGCACTGATAGTACAAACAGACTAGCACGTATTAGATGTCTTCTGTATTTAAGGGCAGGGATAGATCTCGTCTATTGAAGTGTAGAGACACTTGGACTGTACGTGGACGTGTATTAGAGGATGTGTACGTTATTCTGACCTACCTACACTGTTAATTGTCACAATATGTTGCGGTTGTGTAATTATCCTTAGGACCGGAGTCCACAGGGCATCACGGTGTGGATTGTCATGATTTGACACTATTGAGGTTTCCCCTAGCCATGGGGGGATCATGCGGTAGTGATTGGGTACTAAAGAATGCGGAGTATACATGTTTGGTCGCCCGGAAATCGCGTACCCTATCAGTAGGGGAGAATATCCGAAATGGCCTTCTTATTAGGAGTGTCTTACTCTCATTAATCTTTGCAAAGTGGAAGTAAATGACTTGCTTCAAGAGAGCATGATATCCAGATTATAAGATACGATCGTTGATGTTTGACACTCGACAAACGACCGTATGGATATTATTATAGCGATAGGATTTTATTTACACGATAACTGTTTCACATGAAAGGTAGTAGTCATTTCATTTGACTCTTTCGATGATTGGGGGTCACGGTGTGTTGCTAGACGCTATCCCGTGATCGTTAGGCATGAAGGGCATTTTCGTAATTTGCACTTTGTGTCTACGGCCAACATATTTGGAAGCCTATCGGGTCACACACCTAAGAACATCTAGCCGGATTAATATGCGGTAATAGGTGATAACCAAATAAGGAAAGAATTTATCTCATACTATGAAGGTTATAGTGGTAAATTAATATGGTAGTATTTATTTATTATGAATAAATATAATACAAGATATAATCATGTTGATTAATTAAATATACATATAAATGTATGTGTATGTTTCGAAATATGTATATATATGATATACATGTATTTTGCAAATTAATTAATCATAGTATTATATTAATTAAAGAACATTCCGGATGCCGATTGATTTGGCTATGGGGCGCAGATGTGCTTGTGTATAAGATACACTTGGATTATGCAATTTAATTAATAAGATTACCATAATATTAATTGATTTTTGGAAAATAGATTTATGGTAATAAGAAAGATATATTCAATATAAGATATTGTCATTATATATCATGGAAATATATTTAATATAAGATATTGAATATTAAATGAGATAAATCAATCAAATGGATATTCCTTATTTTATTAGGAAAATGTTTTATTTCTCCTCAATCTACTATGAAGCTAATCCCAATCATATTGAGAGACACCCACTTTCTATTATAAATAGGAGGGATTGGCTAGCTCTTTTGATCATCACAATTCCAAGAGCTAATAGTTCTTGTGAAAAATATAGAGATTCTTAGAGAGAGTTTAGAGAGAGAGAATATGCCGTTCTAGCAACCGGATATTTTTAGTAGCAATCCAAAGGTGGATTCCGGTGGGTTGTTCGAGTGGATCACCGGTAGAGGTCGAACGCTTGGGCGGCTCCATGCATCCCTACTCTCCTTAGATGGTCAAAGCATCGATCTTTTAGATCAACCAAGGTAACCACCATCTACTCTTTCTTTTTGTTTTGTGTATTTTGTGATTCAACATGGTTCATGGTTGTGAATGATATCTTTTGTTTAGTTGATGTCATGTGGCTAACTAATGTTTTAAAATAGTTTGGACCATAGGAGATGCCACACGACATTATTTGGCAAATATGATTTGCCTTTAAATAATCTAGGTCATTCAAAATTTTGTTTGGAATATGCCTTGGCCATTTTCAAAATAATTGATTTTGGAAAAAGTCTAGGCCTAGGCCCTTTTCAAAATTTTGATTTTGGAAAGGGCCAAGGTTGGTGTCTTTTGGTTTAGAAAACCAAAGGCATCCCTTTTGATTATGAATCAAAAGGAAAGAAACAAAAGAGACTTAATTTTAATTTTTGATTTATTTTTGAGTAGTTCTAATTAATTAAAATTAAAATTAAAATAGTTTAAAATTAACCGTTAAATTTATTTTGATTAAAATCATTTAATTAATTAAATGTTAATTAGTTAATTGATTGGACCAAATTATTTGGTTGGTTAAACGTTAATCAATTAATTAAGACGCAAGTAGTTAAATGTCAATTTATCTTTTTCATAAGAAATGATTGTATGGATTAGATATAGTAGATATAATATGATTATATGGACCCGATTGATCATGGACTCGACCGATAGGATAGATGTGAATGATTTAATTTTTCGTTGGTTTAAAAATTGTCCTAGGCCGTTATGAAGAATGTGACCTAGTTTATTTTCTGCATTTATCCCATTCCCGTTAGCTCCCCCTGTGTGTGGCGGGTGTATTTATTTTATTATATAGAATTAAATGTAACAAGAATGGAGCAGAAGATGGAGACCAAAGAAAGAAGAGTAAAGATACCATTGGATATGACGCATTAAAGATCTTATTGGCGGTTGCAGCTACCCTTAGATTGTGACCCGCAGTTTCGTCAGTTTTGTATTCGAAACCGCACCTAGGAAAAGTCCATGATCATACCGGTTACTTTACGCATTTATTTATTTTGTGCTTGTATTTATTTTATATGATACGATAGATGCATAACTAGGCACGATCTAGATTAATGTGTAGGATGTATGTCTATAGAGATAGATATACATAATGAGACCATAATTAAATTAATTAAGAGAATTAATTCGAAATTAATTAAGTGAATTAATTTAAAATTACTCCCACAACAAAAATCGAGTTATAATATGTCTCCCAATATTATAGTGACGGTGAAGAGCCTTTGTTCGGATCCAACTGATCGGCCCATGTCGGGAGTTGACCTACCTCAGGTATATCGTCATTATCGAGATATGATCGTTATGAGATCTCATGAATACTTGGGTTACGAATTGTCTAAGAATCCTGTGGTGATTGGCCCACGTCAGGACCGTCTGATTTTAGAGACATAAGGTTGATTATCACATAGACGATGTGAATTGTCAAAGAGTTGACTAGTCAAACCACTAGAAGTCGCATTGGACGCGATTGGTAAGAAGTACGTACCCGTCGAAATTGACCCGGTCAATTGGCCCACGTCGGGGATCGAGTCAACTAGATAGGATTCCAGCCACTAAAGAATTTTGGATAATTCTTGAAAGTCAATTGGGAGTAGTTGACTAGTGGGAGCAAAATCATAAACCATAAGACCATTTTTTATTTTGCGTGTATAAACATCAACACTCTTTTATCTTCATTTTTATGTCGTAGTTTTAGCAAACTTTATATTTATGTTTTATTCTCGATTAGTAAAACCAAATTATGACTGTTACCTTTTGAGAAACGTTCTCAAATATGGTTAAGTAATTTCAATCCTTTTAAAATAAGCAATGACGCACGCAACCCCGTTATAGTAGTTAGAGACAAGGATACTACATATTTGATGGAGTGCTTCAAGACTTTAATTATTAATGAAAAATGGAAGCTCATGAAAGGATTAATTCACTTGAAATAAGTTTCAACGAATTAATCATATATTGGATACGATCCAATATGATCATGCAGTCACACGATGACAATTAATTCAAACGTTGGATAAGAATGACCACATCGAATTTTGGAAAGGTTGTTTTCAAAATTATAAGATTTATGTATCGACTTATCTCTTTAATCATTGCTTGAAGGTTAAATAAATAGTTCATGTCTATTTAATAAATTTTAGATTTTCTTTATTAAAGGAAATTAAAGAAAGAGTTCTTGTGATCTTTCTTAAGTCTTATGAAGAATGCACTAAGAAATATTTACAAGTGCTTAAAGGATTAAAAAGGAAGTTAGGGCATGAGCTTAAAATAATAGATCTTATCGAAGTCTTTATTCTAGGCAAATGTGTTGAGATAAATCCATCTAAGTTCAAGTCAACTCTTAGATATATGATATTTTACGAGTATGATTAAATGAGAAGGATTAAACACGGAATACACAAAGATACGGAAAGATGAAGCAAACGTTGCGATATTTTCGGTTTTGTATTCTGAGTCTAGTAAACTGATAAAAGAACTGAATAAATGTTATCATGTTTCGGTTCTTATGAAGAACATATTTTCAGTTACATGTTAGTATTTAATGGACATATTCAATTGTAAGGAATAAATGTTATTCCGATAAAGTTGAAAGGTCACTGAATCTAACATACTAGATTGATGTCACTATATAGTTGATATAGGTGAAAAATCTCAACTAAATATTTGTTTGGCTGTTATCCTTGATATTTGTGGTTGTTCTAGATGTCGAATCCCGGGAAGAGAAACGTGTAATCAAATGTCATTTGCATGATGTCTGAACCATGTGATTATGAATCATGTGGGTGATACGTATCTTATCTAAAGATGACTAAAAATACCCTTTTTTGAAAAGGTTATAAAATCTAGAAAAATTGTCTAATGCCTAAGCATACCGATGTTTGTTGGCTTATGACAATTAATGCCGCAAGTAATTGTTTATTACTCTCTATGACTATTTTAGAAATAGTCAAGTGTAGTCAGTGAAGTGCATAATTCGGAAAGCCCGAAAAGTTCGAGCTAGTAGTAATATGAAATTGATGAACTACTTAGGAATTAATCTTCAATTGGATTGAAGTAATTGATACCTAAAGGGTGTTTCAGAAGTTGTCTAAAAAGAAATAAGATTCCCCCTTGAAGGATACCATTTTTGGGATACGCAATTAGACTGTGTTCCTAAAATGGAAACAACACTTTATATGATAAAGGTGTGACGCAAGCCATGCGAGTATCCCTTACCCGTTTTGGGATAGTACCCTTATACTTAACCGAGTTCCAAGTAATAAAGGTTGAACAAATTCCATATTAGATATGAAAAGGGATAATGTCGAATCTATCTTAACCGATAATTTGAAGTTGTCATAGGGAAAGTCAGAAAGGCTTGGAGCCTAGTACGATATATGCAACTTTGTGGAATATCTTAGCAAGTACGCTAGATATTATTTACTCGACCACAGAGCAAAAGGTGTTTGTCTCCAAACATGCTGTCTTCTAGAGGAAGTGTTTCTTCAAAAAGAAACCGTGGGAGTAAATTTAGATCTCAAAAGTAGTTTGAGAACCACAAGGAGATATTCAACCATAGGAACGTGAGTAGACGCCACATAGTGATGAGGTGTAGAACACTGCTCAGTGCACACAAAAGTTCTATAAGTATGTGGATAACCTCAAGCCTGAAAAGGCTGCTGGTATGTTCATCATGAAAAATGAATATCTCACGACTTATGAAGGAATGTTTGAAAGGCAAGATTGAGAGACATGGCTAGGAGCCATAATATCTGAATTAGATTCCATCAGTGACAACCAGGTTGTGAACTTAGTCTGTCTTACCTAGAGGGAATGTCCCTGAAAGGCTGACGTGGATAGTAATATGATTACCATAAGGCTATAGTGACGGCTGAAGGGTACGGGATGTAAACCTTGTAATTATCTTTATGTTGCCAGCTGAGCCCAGTTCTATTTAGACTATTCTTGTTATAACTTCATATCATGCCTATATGATAGTGTTGAAGACGTTGGGCAAACAGCCCGATGTTCATAGACAATAACATGATATGTGAGCCCATGAGATCCATTCATGGACTCGAACATGTTTCTCTAGACAATTTCTTTGTTTGATAATCAAAGGAGTTTGATTTAGTCAAAAGAAGGAATATGCCCAATGTGCAAGAGGGATAGTGGGAGGGTCTTATAATTTTTGAGTAAGGTATTGGATACCTCTCTCGGGAATTATCACCCCATGTCACGGTTAATTAATGTTTGGTAGTTCAAGGTCTTTACGAAAGCACTTGGATTAGCAGTTCTTATTTTAGAAATAAGAATCTATAGTGATAGATTTAACTGCTGTTAGATTATAGTTTACCTATATAGATGTGATGCTAAAAGAGTTTAGCATAGATCGCAACATAAGATACTGCTAGCCGTGTTTTCAAGATGTATCTATGTTAGGACCTTAGTCCAAAAGATAAGGTAAAAGATGATGCTTATGGAAGGTTTCCTCCACTACTGTGATAGGAACCATCATAAAAGTAATGCTGGATGTTCATAGTCCAAGAATAGTCATGAGGAAGTATGAAAGTAAATCTGGGGAATGTCGAGAATATCCTTAAACAAGTTAAGGAAGAGTTCCTAGTTTATTGAAACGTGGAATTAAATAAACGTAGATATACAGACATATATCCTGAGTCTTATAATGGCTAGTAGGAGCTACAGTCTGGGTTTGCATTCACTTTGAATGAGTGATACAGTGAGCTGGAAATGTTCTTGGCTATAGGTCACTATAAATTCTACAACAAGGCCAAAACACAGTAGTACCTTGGAGGTGCAGCGGGAGCAGTACATGGATCTAGAAGGTTCACTCCTAAACCTTGTACGGTTCTTCCACCTTTTCTATATAGCTGATATAGTAAGTGGATTCATTGCTTGAAGCAAGGACCAAGGTCTCGTCAAAGATTCATGTGTGTGCTGAGGCGGTTCTTTTGACTTGGTCATTTGGAGCATGGTATGAAGATAGTCTAAGTCCCCACGGATATCGATCCGTTCACGGCTAGGGCTGGTTGCGAGTATTGCATGAGATTCTTGTGTTCCAACTTGGTCTTTAGTGTGCGAGTGATTGATTTTGATTTTTGAAATAGTATCCTAAACCTAATCGGGTTGGACCGGATCCGACCGGGTCGGATCATTTCTACTATTTCTTTATGCTTATACATATATTAAATGGCTTTTCTGTTGTCATATATTCATTCTGTTAAAGAACCAATTATGAATTGTTATATGATTACATCCTTAGTATTAAACTGTGTTAGAGAAACCATGATAGGCGATTATTGTTGATGAGATCTCTAATCACTTTAATAAGTTTGATACTTAAATGTCCCTAGGCTTTTGTACTATTAAAAAGGGGCATTAATAGTACAAAAAGACTAGCACATAATAGATGTCTTCTGTCTTTAAGGACATGGATAGATCTCGTCTATCGAAGTGTAGTGACACTTGGACTGTACGTGGACGTATATTAGAGAATGCGTCGTTAGGATCGACCTACTTACACTGTTAAGTGTCACACTATGTGGCGGCTGTGTAATTATCCTTAGGACCGGAGTCTACATGGCATCACGGTGTGGATTGTCTTGCTTGGACACTATTGAGGTTTCCCTTAGCCATGGGGCGATCATGCGGTAGTCATTAGGTGTGATACTGAAGCATGCGGAGTATACATGTTTGGTCGCCGGGAAATCGCATACCCTATCAGTAGGGGTGAATATCCGAATGGGCCTTCTTATAAGGAGTGTCTTACTCTCATGAATCTTTGCAAAGTGAAAGTAAATGAATTACTTCGAGAGAGCATGATATCCAGATTATAAGATAAGGTCGTTGATGTTTGACACTCGACAAACGACCGTATGGATATTATTACAGCGATAGGATTCTATTTACAAGGTAATTGTTTCACATGAAAGGCAGTAGTCATTGCATTTGACTATTCTAATGATTGGGGGTCACGGTGTGTTGCTAGAAGTTATCCCGTGATTGTTAGGCATGGAGGGAATTTTCGTAATTTGCACTTTGTGTCTACGGCCAACATATTCGGAAGCCTATCGGGTCACACACATAAGAACATCTAGCCGGATTAAAATGCGGTTATAGTTGATAACCAAATAAGGAAAGAATTTATCTCATACTAGATTATTGCGGTAAATTAATATGGAAGTATTTATTTATTATGAATAAATATAATACAAGATATTAATTATGTTGATTAATTAAATATACATATAATGTATGTGTATGTTTCGAAATATGTACATATATGATATACATGTATTTTGTAAATTAATTAATCATAGTACTATATTAATTAAAGAACATTCCGGATGCCAATTGATTTGGCTATGGGGCGCAGATGTGCATGCGTATAAGATACACTTGGATTGTGCAATTTAGTTAATAAGATTACCATAATATTAGTGATATTGTCAGTAATATTAGGTTTTCCGTATATGCATTTTGAGGTGGATATGTAGTTGATTGTGGGTGATTTGTCCGGTGAGAGGCGGTGGAGCTCGAGAAAAAAGATGGAGCTTTTGTTTGTGAGTTATGCCTGAAAGGCTGCCTACGTACCATTTGTAAGGGATCAAGCCAATGCGTAGTTCTTAGAATAAAAAGTCAGAGAGTTGTAATGGAGGTGAATGTGATATTTATAGAGGCATGGAGCTGGCAGCTGGTGAGGGCAGGACAACTGGCAGAGAGCAGGACAGCTGGCAGAGAGCAAGGCAGCTGACAGACTGTGAGCTTGGAGGGCTGAAAGTCTTTGGCGGACAGAGAGTCCTGGAGGACTCGGAGAGCCCTCTACGGGCAGAGAGTCCTGGCGGACTTGGAGAGCCCTCGACGGGCAGAGAGTCCTGGCAGACTCGGAGAGCCCTCAACGGGTAGAGAGTCCTGGCGGACCCGGAGAGCCCCCAACGGGCTGAGAGTCCCGGCGGACTCGGAGAGCCCCCGACAGGCAGAGTGTCCTGGCGGACTCAGAGCGCCGACTAAGGTCGGACTTAGAGGAACTTTGTTGTCAAGCTGTGTTGAAGGATGGCAAGCCGGAGGGGCGAGAAGGTCGGGCCCCCAGTGCTTAGTATCGAGCTAGTTGTTAGCTGGTTTATTCCCGTTGTACTGGCTAACGATGAGGATCGTGGTAGTGTGAGGCGGAGCTGGCCGAGGACCCTGTCCGCTACTGGGCTTATGTTGTTTTTGGTATATCAATGGCCTCCTACTCCTTGAGTTCTTCACTGTACAGGTGAGAATCATTGAGTAAAGTTGTAGGTGACTTGTTGTGTCATTTTGCCGAGACGTCTGTTTGTAGAACGATAGAAGATTCTATTAGGTGCGAGCAGAAATATGACGCCGAGCTGGAGTCGGGCTTATAGAAGACTCTCGAGGGCGAGCTCCAAATATGATGCCGAGCTATAGTCGGGCTTATAGTGCCGATAACACTTTATCAGGATTGAATCAGTGTGTAACACGTAGCGAATTACTTATTGTATGCTATGCATTGTAGCGGACAGGCTTAGATGCCGATAACGCTCTATCGGGCTTGAATAAGTGTGTGTATCGCGTAGCGAATTACTGATTGTATGCTGTGTAATGTAGCGGACAAGCTTAAATGCCGATAACGCTGTATCGGGCTTAAAGTGCCGTGCATGAAACGACGGGCTTAGATTCCGATAACGCTCTATCGGGCTTAAAGTGCCGTGCATGAAGTGACGGGCTTAGAGCTTGCTGGCTGAGGCCGGACTTAGAACTTGCCGATAGAAGTCGGACTTAGAGCTGGCCGAGAGAGGTCGGGCTTAGAGCTTGCCGACAGAAATCGGACATAGAGCTTGCCGGCTGAGGTTGGACTTAGAGGTAGCCGATAGAAGTCAGACTTAGAGATAGCCGAGAGAGGTCAAGCTTAGAGCTTACCGGCTGAAGTCGGACTCAGAGCTTTTCGACAGAAGTCGGACTTAGAGCTAGCCGAGAGAGGTCGGGCTTAGAGCTTGCCAATAGAAATCGAACTTAAAGCTTGCCGGCTGTGGTCAGACTTAGAGCTTGCCAACATAAGTCGGACTTAGAGCTGGCCGAGAGAGGTCGGGCTTAGAGCTTGCAGACATAAATCGGACAAAGATCTTGCCGGCTGAGGTCGGACTTAAAACTTGCCGACAGTAGTCGGACTTAGAGCTGCCGGCTGAGGTCGGACTTAGAGCTTGCCGACAGAAGTCAGACTTAAAGCTGGCCAAGAGAGGTCGGGCTTAGAGCTTGCCGAAAGAAATCGGACTTAGAGCTTGCCGGCTGAGGTCGGACTTAGAGCTTGCCGACAGAAGTCGGACTTAGAGCTAGCTGAAAGAAGTCGGACTTAGAGCTTCCCAACAGAAGTCGGACTTAGAGCTTGCAGACTGATGTCGGACTTAGAGCTTGCCGACAGAAGTCGGACTTAGAGCTTGCCAGCTGAGGTTGGACTTAGAGCTTGCCGACAGACATCAGACTTAGAGCTCGCCGAGAGAGGTCGGGCTAAGAGCTTGCCGACAGAAATCGGACTTAGAGCTAGCCGAGAGGGGTCGGGCTTAGAGCTTGCCGATAGAAATCAGACTAAGAGCTTGCCGGCTGAGGTTGGAGTTAGAGATTGCTGGCAGAAGTCAGACTTAGAGCTAGCCGAGAGAGGTCAGGCTTAGAGCTTGCCGACAGAAATCGGACTTAGAGCTTGCCAGCTGAGGTCGAACTTAGAGCTTGCCGACAGAAGACGGACTTAGAGAAGCCGACAGAAGTCGGACTTAGAGCTTGCCGACAGAAGTCGGACATAGAGCTTGCCGAGAGGAGCACTCAACATAGGCGGGCCGGCCGGTGAAGCCTCAACCCAGAATCTGACGCAGCTCAGGCGATGTAACCCCAAATGGTCTCAAACAACACAAGTAGAGGCAATCCCCTTTATACGTAATAAGTTGAGTCGACAAAACACGTACGCCAACTTGGAATTTATGAAGGACTCGTATGCGAGTTTTGAAGATGACGTTGAAGGTGTTTCTTCAAGCCAAGTTGAGATGGTTCTGAAGGAAAGAGGGGTAACGATCCATAAAACCAGTGATCCTTGAACCGAGTTTGCTGCTAAGATGCTGAAAATGATGATTTCTAGGCTGTACAACCAAGAGAATCAGAGCTTTTGTTAGTATTGAAGTTAAAGATGGAGGAAAGACCTCGCCGGCGACACCGTGAAAACAGATTTCGCGGTGGTACGGACAACCGGAGTAGGCTTTTCTTGATGATTGTTCCCGGTAACGGAGCCAACTGATATTGTCAAGAATATCAAGTTTGCGGTATATGAATTTTGAGGTGGATATCTAGCTGATTGTGGGAGATTTCTCCGGTGAGAGGCGGTGGAGCTCGAGAAAGAAGATGGAGCTTTTGTTTGTGAGCTGTGCGTGAATGGCTGCCTACGTACCCTTTGTAAGGGATCAAGCCAATGCATAGTTCTTAGAAGAAAAATTCAGAGAGTTGTAATGGAGGTGAATGTGATATTTATAAAGGCATGGAGCTGGCAACTGGTGAGGCGGGACAAGCTGGCGAGAGCAGGGCACCGCGGCGATCGTGAGTTTGGAGGGTTGAAAGTCCTTGGTGGACAGAGAGTCCTGGAGGACTCGGAGAGCCCTCGACGGGCGGCGAGTGTCCCGGGCGACCACGAAGCCCCGACGGGCGAGAGTCCTGGCGGACTCGGAGAGCCCCCGACGGGCGAGAGTCGTCGCGGACTCGGAGCGCCGACCGAGGTCGGACTTAGAGGAACTTTGTTGTCAAGCCGTGTGTTGAAGGATGGCGAGCCTGAGGGGCGAGCAGGTCGGGCCCCAGGTGCTTTGTATCGAGCTAGTTGTTACCTGCTCTATTCCCGTTGTACTGGCTAACGATGAGGATCGTGATAGCGTGAGGCGGAGCTGGCCGAGGACCCCCATCCGCTACTAGGCTTATGTTGATTTTGGTATATCAATTAGTATTGGATATTGATTGATTTTCGAAAAATAGATTTATGGTAATAAGATAAAGATATATTCAATATAAGATATTGTCAATATATATCTTGGAAATATATTTAATATAAGATATTGAATATTAAATGAGATAAATCAATCAAAAGGATTTTCCTTGTTTTATTAGGAAAATGTTTTCTTTCTCCTCAATCTACTAGGAAGCTAATCCCAATCAGATTGGTAGACTAAGGGAGCGCCACTTTCTATTATAAATAGGAGGGATTGTCTAGCTCTTTTGATCATCAGAATTACAAGAGCGAATAATTCTTGTGAAAAATAGAAAGTTTCTTAGAGAGAGAAAAGACCGGTCTAGCAACCGGATTTTTCTAGTAGCAATCCAATGGTGGATTCCGACGGGCTGTTCGTGTGGATCACCGGTAGGGGCTGAACGCTTGGGCGGCTCCGTGCATCGCTACTCTCCTTTGACGGTCAAAGCGTCGATCTTTTAGATCAACCAAGGTAACCACCGTCTACTAGCTTATTTGTTTATTGCTTAAACGAAGTCGATCCTGGTTAAAAGGAAATAACATAATGAATTCCGCTGCGTTCCCGCGTAGATTTCCTTACATTAAAAACCCTAACTTGTATTATGTATTTCCATATAAGTTGTCACACAAGGTGATTAAGTTTATGGTGATACACTTAAATTGTTAGTCCATGGTGAACTTAATCAAAGTATGAGGTCTATTGATTAAACGACTATTATTGCGCCCAGAACACTTAATGGTGTGACCGTCTTATCCGGACTGTCGATATTGGTTTTCTAAGTAGGGTATATAAATATGATGTAGTCATATCGGAATGAACCAATTTAATCTGCATTTCTCATATAATTCTGTTATTGAGAAAATCTTATTAAATCACAAGATGATCATATATGGATTAACATTAATCCTGAAGTGATTGCAGACTCATGCTTGTTTCAAGATATAGTTTGATGTGTTCGTTATAAATTTTAAAGTGGCGCAATCCGAATCATTTTCATGTTGACACTATTCGGGAATGAGTAGCTGAGTGTGTGTTTCTGAAATACGAAGTCCATTACTTCTCGCAGAATTGATCAATTTCTTGGATTAACAAGCTCCATTTCTAAGATTAACAAATAAGAGGATTGCATTTAATAGTTCGCCACCAATACGAACTTTGTGGATTGATAAGTTTTTAGCATTAACAAATGAGATGATTAATTTTTAATTACAACAAATCTAAGAATAAATTCACAAATCCATAATATATTCATCTTGTATAAATATTCAACAAGAAACATTCAAAAGATCGAAGCATTCAACCATAATAAGGTTCACATGTTTTATCAATAACTTTTAGATCAAAGATTAACTACTTAATATAATCCCACAAATATGATTTAACGAAAAACAGAAAATGGGAAAAATAGTAGAAAAGTGAACTAACGTTTATTGAATTGAATAAAATGTTAAATTGGTACTCCTTTATATAGGAGAGAAAGTGATTTTTTCAAACAATAATAAAATAAAGATAAACTCCTATCAAAATCTAATATGAATTTAAAACAATTTATAAATATTTTATTTAAACTAACTTTATCTATAACAGTTTTATCTTCTTTTTGACATTCATCCATATCTCTTCAAATTTTGTCTTCTATCACCCTCCCTCAAACAAGACTAGGTTTGGAGGTCGAGTTTGTCATTGCATATTTTGGAGGGCATCTCCATCCCGGAGGATTTTTCTTAGTCTTTTCCGAGTCCATTAGCTTGCTTTGTTTTGGAGGGCATCTCAATCATGGGTGTTCTTGAGTCCATTAGTTGTTGTGTTTTTCGAGGCATCTCCACTCCGGTTGTTTTTCGAAGTCCATAGTTATGATGTTTGGAGGGCATCTCCACCCCGGCAGTTCTTCCGGAGTCCATAGTTGTGATATTCTTGGAGGGCATCTCCACTCCGGCGTACGTATTTTTCGGCTTTTCCGGAGCCCATTAGTTTGTGTGTTTGACTTCCTCGGTGTTCGCATTTCTGGCGGTTCCGGGAGTCTTGTTATGGTTTGTGTCTTGGCTGAATATGTTGGGAAGCTTCGATGTTTTTTTTTTCTTCTTTTTTTTTGACTCCATCTGCCACCAATTACAATTACTGCCGTGGATCTGCAAAACATTTTTCCATCTTACCTGAAAAATAGAAATAGAAATAAAATGGATGCCAAAAGAAAAATAATAGTTGCTATACATATAAAAATGTTTATTTATTTATAAATAAATAATATAATGACTCTCATAAAATGGATTTTTTTTGTTTTGAAAAACGGTTTGGAAACTGGTTTGGGTTTTTTCTGAGTGATTTGGATTTTGGATTGATGTTGAACAAAGAATATAGGACGACCTTGGACATTAGAATGTCGACGGCATGGATATGAGGGTTTTTTTTATTTTATTTTTTATTTTGAATGCTTATGAGTCACGTGCAATGAGACGGCATAATCAAATTTTTCGGAAGAATAACAGATCAACCATACTTCCGAAATTCATGCTTTCTCGATGCAGGTTATTGTCATAATGTTTCGTATTTATGGCATAGTATTCTTCATGGAAGAGCGCATCTTACGAAAGGATTGCGATGGCGCATTGGCTCTAGGGAAAATACTCGAGTGTTTGATGACCCTTGGATCTCTATGGCCAACAATTTCAGGAATTGCAATACACTTTCTGCACTCCCGAATGACTGTACGGTTAAGAACTTAATGCTGCATGGAGAACACAAATGGAACGAAAATCTCATTACAGCCTCTTTCATGCCACATGTTGCAAATTACATTATGAAAATAAATCTTCCTCCAAGGCATCGGGAAGATCGATTAATATGGTATCACACTACAAATGGTCTCTATTCGGTTAATTCGGGGTATACCATTGCTTTAGATTATCAATTTAGCATAATTGATTCCCGAAGGCAGCACCTTTGAGCCCCTCTTCTTTCTGGTAAAATAATGGAAACAAAATGTTGCACCTCGGGTACGACACTTTCTTTGGCGCGCAGCACATAACTGTTTGCCTACCAGTGATAATTTACAAAAACGGGGAAGTTCCAATGGAATTTGCAGTTTGTGCGGGGTGGGAATAGAAACTATTGGTCATTGCCTATTTGATTGTTCAATAGCGCGTAAGGTGTGGAGCTTAGAACCATTTAGCAAGCTGTGAGGTAAAAGCAGGCTGCACTCTTTTGCTGATGTACTCGATTTAATCTTGCACATGGACGATGACTTTGCTCGGCGTAATATACTTTATCTCTTTTGCCATATTTGGAAGGCCCGGTGCTCATGGATTTTTGAAAAGAAAGCGGTGTATGTGTCCTCCCTTTTTAAAGATGCTGAATTTGGTTGTCTTGAATTTTTATCAACTGTTAATATCCCCCAAAGTGATAATCAATCCTCTCGTAATTGATCAGTAAAGTTATTGGATGAGCTATCAAGGCATGATGATCAAGATGAGCTCATTGACACACACATCAAACACCTAGAAGTGTGAAGTTAGTTAGAGCGGTTGTGAAGTTAGTTATAACCGTCTCTTACTTCATCAACACCAAAACTGAGTCTATAAATATCTTAGAGTAGCAATAGATTATTTTTCAAGCTTTACATTCTATAAAAACAGTTTGGTTGTACTTCGAGTTTTCCATTTTTACTGTAAAACACTATCAAGATGATGAACACCATTGGAATAATAATTTTTCTTGGATTATTCTTCTTCTTCATGTTTTGATTCATCAATTCTTCATGGTAGCTGACGGACTTTTTCTAGGCTATCAATCCTTACCGGCAGTGTACCGGATCAAATTGTAGTGCTAGTCTGGTGAGTCAGGTCGTATCCTCAGGGAAATGAAGATCTAATTCAAAGTGTGGTTAAACACCAAGAAGCTATTATTAACTCGATCTAAGTCGCAGTTTTTACCATTTTATCGGGTTAGATCGTTAGATTAGTTAGATGTTAGTAAAATAGTAAATATAATATATAAATATAAAAACAGATAATATATATATTTTTGGATCTAGCCAAGAATACTTTACTGAATCAATATCTTTTTGTATTGAAATTGAATGAGACAGATCTTTTCCTTGATGCAAGGAGGTCAATTATGTATGAACCGGTGTACTCCTAAGCTATACAACTCCTTCTCACACGAGCGTATGAAATTGTCATATGTCAAATTGTCATCAGTTTAATCTCCACAACTGCCCCATGCTAATCTCGCTTAGTCTCGAACAGTACAGTACAAATCTACCCCGGATAAAAGAGGTTATTCCGCTTTGTCGAGGCGGCCGATGTTATTCAAAAGGCTCCGGTTGTCGGGAAGATCGATTTAACTTTCCGGTGTTAGTTTCAATTAAACCGTTGATTTTAACATTATTACGATCTTGAGCACAAATTTAATAAGATTCATCTTTCCCAAGACAAATCGCCCCGGGTAGGAAATAGGATTCCGTTGTCACGCTTTACGCGGCCATTTTACCCTCCGGTCTTTCTATCCGTACATTTAAGTGTAAATAGAAAGAGATTCATTATAATTGGTTTTAATCATTATTATCGAGTCGATCATCCATTTTACCAAAAAAGATTAACTAATTGATTCATATCTTGGCTAGATATATTTTTAGCTTAACATAGTTATAATAAGTAATATATAAATAGAAATAGAAATATAAATATAAACATAATAATATTAGAATATATTACCAATTACAACTGCTGAATCGGGGTCGTTTCCACCGGATGTAGTATAACAAAGCTTCGATTTTAACAATCTTCGATAATTATTCCATCATTACAACGGTACTATAACTACTTTATTTATATATATTAAAACATATACATACATATATATATACATAGACATATATATATACATAGACATATATATATATATATATATATATATATATATATATATATATATATATATATATATATATATATATATATATATATATGGGCCCAAGAAAAGGAAAAGAAAGAAGAAAGAAGGAGATTGGAGCTTGTATATATATATATATACATACATACAGCTGCAAGAAGGAGAAGGGAAAGGGTAGAAGAAGAGAAAGAGGAGGAGAAGATATATATGTATAGATACATACTAGGGGTTGTACTGTGCGATGCACAGTATGCCCTGGTTTTACGGTTGACGTATTTGATTCGGTAATTTTTTGGTTGAATTTAAGGTTTTTGTTTGTTCTTTGTTTGGTTAATTGGTTGTAGGATACCATATTATGCATAATAATATTAGATAAGTTACCATTGGTGATTATGCATTTACATATTAGCATCTAGTAGAAACTAAGCACGCTTTAGTTTTGTTTACAAAATAGTTATTGGTACAGATTTGGAATGTTTTGGTCTGCTTCGTTGATTCCAAAAGTTTTTTTTGTTTTTTTTTGGGTAGGACATGGATAAGCCTTGCAAAAATTTCTGATGTCGTAGATTCCTTTCAGCGTTTTGCATCGTTACTTTTGATCGGGAAACTCCAGTTTGACCTTCTTGAGTATTGCAGCTTCTGTGTTGGTGGGATTGTCCAAGTCTGTAGTACAAGTTGTTTCTGCGATTTTTGCAGCTGTGATTTCTCTTGGTCGTTTTCGCTCTTGTTTTTCCGTATATAATCCATTGGTGTATTATGTTAGTGTGTTGTTGTAGGATCGGTTAACATATAAATTGATTTAAAATGTGTTATTTAGTAGTTACAGGGTATCCTCCAAATTGTTTTGTGCTCTTACCTTCATCCAATAGTGACTTACTCCCCATCTCGCCATCACAATCTTATGCGGTATACCTCGTTTTTGGTCAAGATACTTTTCCTTGATGCTCGATCTCGCTTTGATTTTTTCTTGGAGAGTTTCGATTAGCCATGTCAATTAAAGCTTTAGTTCCTGTGAAATGTATTGTGGTTAGTTGGATAGCTACTTTAGATCTATCAAGCTTTTATAAATGCATAATCAAGTATTATACTCTCTAATACAATGCTAGTATGTGTAAGGTAATCAGGGATAGTTAATTTCAATCTGTATCCAGTGAACAAGTAAGGTATTTGTAGATTCAAGCTTCCTCTTATTCCAAAATGATGAATAATTTATCATTCCATTGCAGCAGAGAAAGCAAACACAAAGAAACAGCAGGAAAGGCAAGAATATGTGTAAGCCTAGATATACATGCACTTACAAAATTTAGAAATACAGCCAAATAAGAACCAAATCTAATTAGACATTCAAGTACAACAATTGAAAAACAAATAGAGTTTAGAAAAACAGTTTACGCAAATACAGTTTAGTTTCAAAACCGAAGAGCATACATTTGTAATAAACCAGTTAAAATATAGCTGAACCAAGAAAGAGTCACATAACACGTATATCACAGGTATGCTAGAAATATAGTCATTCTAATAACTACATTGTACATATATGACAAGATTAACCACAAAATAGACTAACCAGAACAGCTTCTTGACAAACTTTAAATAAATTCAGGTAGGTAAGTGGGATTCTAAGAGGGTGAAAATATGTATACATGTACTGCACATACTCAGAGTTTAACAAGAAGGAACAAAGTTTAAATGGATCAGATGCAGCTAACAACAGAGTTACAATTTAGCAAACCAAGAAGAAGAAGATACAGGAAAAAGCTTTATAAGATGAGCAAATAAATTGACTAAGCCATACTATAAATAATGCTGGTACATAAACATAGAAAACATACAGCATATGAGGATACCAAAGAATAAGAGCATACATTTTTAATACACCAGATAAAACATAGGAGAACCAAGAACAGCTTCAAAACAGAGTACCAAAATAACCTTAAACAGGTCAGAACCAAAACCCAAATAATGTGCACACTAAAGAGTACATGATCAATTAAAACTGAATCTGAATGCTGTAAAAAAGATGTTAAGCAGTGCTTACTAATGAATACTGAAAAGTCTATTATACAGCAATTCCAAGAAGGCAACATGATTTGTATATTTAACTGACAGATTGGCTGGAATATTTATGTACCTTTGAATCCATGTTATGTATGTCAACTATAGTACTTTCTAGTAGCTTTTCAGTACATCTGTCAAACAATGTTGCTGAAATTCTTCTTGTATCATCTTCCAACTCTACCACTACTTTGCATCTGTTTTCATTTGAATGGACATATTTTGTTGGTATCTTTTGTATTAAGTACAGCTGAGGTATGTATAGGTGTAGGACATTACCTTGGTACATCAATCTCATCTTCATTACAAATGTTACAGTTAAATTCTTCATTTCCCTGTGCCATGGTTGGCTGTTGGCATTTTGGACACGTGGAGTAATGGATGATTTGGGATGTATCTTGGATGGACATCATTCCTGTCATCTGTGTTTCCTGTAACTGAATTTGGTTATTCTTTTTAACTTGAATTTGAATCTGATTTTTTATAGTAACCATTAAGTGATTTTATTATTTATTACCTTGCTGTTGTCCTCTGCAATATCGATTTTTTTGTACTTGCTCGGTTTGTTTGATCGAATGTGATGTCCGCCTTTTATTCCCTCTTGGTTGGCCAGGTTTTGATCTTCTCTGCTTTCTTCGATCCTGTGCAATAACTGATTAGGAATTTGTTTTATTTTGTTATTTATAGAAGTGTAATATGGAGTAAATCCTTATTTTTTGTTTACCACTTTTGCATCTCTGTAACTTCTGGTATAACAGGATCCACTGTGATGTACGAGAACGGAACTGTGGAGAGTGATCCACCTGCATGGAAACCCTTTTTTAGTATTTATGTTTCGATTTTTAGTTTCTCTATGTGTTTACAGATTACTATTTTGTAGTGTATTTGCACTGAGTATTCGAGCCTGCTATGAGTCGCCTGCAAAGAATGACAGGGATTGATTGCCTTCTCTCATGTATCTCTGCACCTTGATTTGAAACGAATTCGGCCCACATTGTTAGTGGGTAGGTTTTGAAGCTGTTTAAGAATAAGAATAATGTTAGATTGAGTATTGAAACTATATTAGATAGTGCATGTATGAATCCTGGAATGCAAATTACGTCTTGCCAATTTATATGAATAAAAAAAAAAAAGCTCACGAGAATTTTTGAAGGCTTTCGGGTTTGTATGGTATAACCTATTGTAGGTAATATTCTTGTAATTATTTTTGGCTTTTCGGTAGGGTTGGATATGTTTGAAATGTGTGCCTTTTTATTTAACATTGTCTTGAAATTATATGACATTTATTTAAATTGGTGCAGGATCGTTCTTCAAAGACATGGCGGATCAATGAAACATGGACTCATTAATGTAAATGTTATGTAGGTGTGTAGTTAATGAGGACATTGAACTTGCTTCACCTTGGAATTAACAATTTCAACGCCACATTAATAAATGAGGTAAGTAAAGTTAGATGCAAAGTATGTCTATTTTTGGGATGGGGAAATTTATGGTAGAAATAATAAATGTAACAAGAAATAGGAATAGGGTAGGTAAAACAATTTTTGAGTTATCCAAAAGTGGGGAAAAGGATATAAATAAGGACAGGAACAGGTTTGAAGTTTGAGCTAAAAATAAAACTACTGGATACTTAGTTATCTTGTATAGAAGTAACTTTTTGGGATTCAGAAAATGGAGTTTCAGAATGTGTATCCGACATTGTTGTACGAGGTTGCGGAGGATGAATACGAAGCATATCGCGCCTCCGATACCGCTAAGGATGACGATTCTTCAATTTCGCGAAGAAGTTCCAAAAGTCGGTTCTTATCCGGACTATGTAGTCAAAAGCATTGCTAGGAACGGAATATGATTGGGAAAAGTTTATGCGAAATCAAGGGAAGAGGCTAAATATCGAGAGAATTTATGGCAAGGAGCAAGAGAGGCTTGCACACATGTGGGAGAAAAAGTATGTGCTAGCAGATGCAGTTGGAGTGAAACCATAGGGAAACACAGTAAGTGAAGGGAACACAGACACTGACAGTATTGATTCATGGGACAATCTCAGAAATGGAGCGATGGAGTAAGCTAAAGAAGAAGGTGATATTGCAGTGTGTGAATGGAGAGTGAATGACAAAGGAGAAGTATTTAATTCAGATGTATCGAGAATGTAGCGTAATAATTACCGACTTTAGGGGAGTGTGATGGTGGTAGAAAGTTTACAGCTTAATGTAAGGTTTGTGAGTTTGAATAAAAGTTTCATTTGGTGTATTTTCTTGAATTTGAATGATTGGTAAGATCAAAGTGCTCCATTTTAGTTCAGCCTTTTTCAGGCTCAAAATTCTCCTTTTTGGTTCAGGTTTAGATCCTAGAATAGACACCTAAGCTACAGATGGTGTCTAGAATAGCACTTTTAAATAAAGAAAGGTCTACGTAAGCAACTTATCTACTATAAGTCTAACTATTGCATATGTTTTAGGTCCAAAGCAAGTTTGTGTTGCCTAGTGAAGGCATTGTATGTACAGTCTGGTGTGATGTGTATTTTAAATAAACGAGAAACAATGGGGAAAGCTGAATAATTGGAGGAAAAGTAGCAGATATTAGAACCACAAAATACAAGAACAGAATGTAAATTAAAGGTGAAAGGATGATAGGTACATAGCAAGCAAGTCATATATGATTTAATAAATTGAATATATTCACCAAAACATTTAACAAAAATAACTATAAACTGAAGTGCAAGAACTTCAAACAGGACATGCATAGAAAGGGAATTATTTCAGCCAGGTACAAACCAAACGATTGTTAACTTCGAGATAAACCGTACAACCGTGAAACTCATAAAAGCAAAGTATGCATCCACAATGATGAAAACCAGGGAGTGAAAAACATACAACAGCCAAAAGCCTTTTTTCTTTCCTAACCAAATCGTTGACCGAAGAAGTAAAAAAACACAAAAAATTAACAGCTAAACATGCACTCCCTTTTATGATGGCAAATATAAGGAAAAATAAAACAAACATTGCAGCAGAAAGAAGGGACTATGAAGACCAAATGACAAATACCATTAACAAAGAAAAAACATTCCAAAATGAACACCGAAACTGGGAGATAAGCAAAACAAAACCTAAGGTATTGATTTTGGGTTGACCGAATACGCAAACAGCAAAATTGATTAAATTTCAGTTTTATCTGAATTCTAGTCATGTAACTCAGGTTAGGTGTCTATGTTTGTAGCTTTCTTGGAGGCTAATCACTTATGAAGGTTTTGTTGTAGGCCGTATTGATTTTTAATAAAAGGTATTTTTTTTTTAATAAATTTTGCATGGAACGGATCAACAACCTCACGTTATTACATTTGAATAAAATGTGAGAACCGGTTATTTTCTTAATAGCGAAGTTACCTCTGATCAACGAGAATAAACTCTTGCAGTGTTGTCAGGTTTCCTCTTGCAACAATTTCTCTGGGAGGCCTGATCTCGATGACAGCACCTATGACGTCTGTTGAATGAAAATGGAAAAAGTTCTAAATTAGTAAATTTAAACACAGCCAATGTATACAACAGAAACCGGAAACTAATATGTTGAGGATTTGTGTATACCTATTGGGTTTCTGGTTCCAATGAGAGGTGGAATGTTGTCAAAGGAAGCTGTCTGTGTTGCTGGATACACAAGCCTTTGTTCTGGGTCTATCATTGGTCGTATATAGGTTGATGGCGTGAATACCCATTCCAGTGTCATCCCAGGAGATAAGTGTTGATATGCTTCTTTAATTGGTTGTACCTTGGCCCCTCCAATGATATATGTTGAAAAAGGAAGCAAAGTTCTAGCCAGCAAGTCTATTGTTTGGTCCCACAGAATGCCTTCAACACGGTTGTTCTGTTTGAACGAAGTATAAACGCTGAAATAGCTAAATATATTGATAGACATATTGTTGGTAAAAGGTGGAGTAACTTTAAATGTACCTCAGCGTCTGCCATAAGTACTTTCTGCGTACGGCATCCTTCCTTGGCTTTGTAGACATTGGTTTTGTCGAGGATCACGACTTTTACTCTCCATTCAGCAGTGGCCGGTGCAACCTCGGAAATTGTTACACTTTGTGCTCGGATTGCCATTCTGATTGATGATATTACCAATACCAAGTATCGAAAAGAATATCTCAGATGTTTATTTACATCTTATTTAAATATGTACACAGTAAGTATTGTGGAATGTGATGTGACCAACATTAAACAGATAGGATTATATATTTATCTTCATTTATATTTTTGTATTTTGTAAAGAATAGATCCTATAAAATGGTATACTCATTGTTTGATAACAACTATAAATTTGTAGGTAGTTCTGTCTTTGTTTGGATTATTTCTTGAAAACAATGTTTTTGTTTTTGGGTCGTATTTCATCTGCTAAAGTTGGGGGTGCGATAAGTACTTTTAATGCATCAAATGTTCTGACCCTTGAAAAAGCGACATATAATTGGCCATGGGAAAATGTAGGTTCACGTAGGTAGATTCCAACTCTGTCTAATGTTTGGCCTTGAGCTTTATTAATGGTCATAGCATAGCAAAGCCTTATCGGAAACTGGTAGCGCTTGAAACCAATACCGAATTTGTCTGTATTTGTAGGTTGTAGTGGAATTTTGTGCAAGATAGTAGTATGGCCTTTGTGCGGTCCAAATCCCAATCTCAAAGAACTATTGTATGTGTGTTAAAATTTGTTTGCAAAGCATTCGAGTGCCATTGCATAATCATTCGTGGGGCTTAGATTCCTTAATAGTACAACCGGGTGAGTTGATTTTAAGCATTAGTTCATGAGGTGGTAGACTACTTGGATTTAATGAGTGTAAGAAATCCTCATAGTCTCCTTGGTGTTGAGGGTCCAAGGTAACATCTATGCTTGTGTATGTTCTCATGTCACCATTAGCTCTATCTAGGATGGCTTGGTTTAAGTCATTAACACAGCTATTCGTAGGTGCTAATAATACTATGTTCATCACCGTGTCATCATCAGCGCCAAAATCTGGTGTAGCTGGATAAACAAAATCAATTAAGTGTTGTAAGGATTTCTCCTCAGTCGTAAATGGTATAGTTATTTTGTCAGGGACAACAATGTTACTATCCTCATCCTTAGGTTCTGTACCATTACCAATTCTTAGTAGGTATGCAGCAAAGTAGGGATCATTTAGGGATCTCATATTCTGTGTTAGTTGGATCTTTGTTAGGTAAGGCCACAGGGGTGAATGGAAAATACTTGCATCTATTTGTTGTTCCCTGCTTCCCCTAGTAACTACAGTAACACCTATCTAAAATCTCCACCAAATATTACGGTTTTATCTCCAAAGGGTAAGTTTACCTCTGTTATATCTCTAAGCATTTCTGCAAATGCCTCAATTGCTTCCCGATGTGCCATGGGAGCCTCATCCCAGATTATAATCTTGGCCTCCTTAATTAGCCGTCTTTGTGGTGGATTGTTCTTGACGTTAGCAAATTTTTGCTCATCATGATGTAGAGGTAGATTGAACCGTGAATGTGCGGTTCTTCCCCCAGGTAGCATACATGCAGCAACCCCGGAAGTAGCTGTTGCAAGTACCACGTGTCCCTCTGACCGTAGTCTAGCCATAATTGCTTTGTATAGGTATGTCTTTCCTGTTCCACCGGGACCGTCAATGAAATATGAGGATGGTTCTCTAGCTGAAACCTTGTTCATTATTAGGTTGTATGCAGAGCGCTGCTCATCATTCAGTTGCTCAATACTTAGAATATCAGTGGGAGAAACCTGTATGTTCCTTTCACACGACACTTCTTTTCCAGGACCTTTTTGCCCTAACATGAAGACCGCCTCTGGACCAAGTTGGAAATCAAGCAATTTCCGACCCATATCTTCTAGGAATATATGTATATCCTGTAAACATCTTTTTCTTCCTTCTAAAAGCAGCATCTGATTGTCTTGATTACTTCTGTTATAATCTTCAGATAAGACATGCTTGTATTTATCCCACAGAGATCGAGGGTTTGATGGAGAGAAAAAAGAGAGAATGGATGCAAAAAGATGTCGTAACTGTCTAGGCATCTGGTACACGACAGCTTCTTCTAAACACTTTTCGAGCTCAGAATCAGTTGAGAACAAATTTCGAGCCAGAGCAGATTCCCTAAAAGTAGCATGGAGGTAATTATTAAATGTTAGTAGATCAGTATATGATGTAGGTCCTTTCACATGATTCAACAATAATTGTAGATAATATCGCTCGCCTTCTATTGGCCTAGCCGACACGATTCGTCCTACCACCCTACCCTTCTTTCGTTCAGTCCACAAGCGTTTTCCAGAATCCCAAACAAAAAACCTGGGGAATTCATGGTATAAAAGCTTTAAAGACATTGCTGTTTGGTTGGTCCTGTTCATATGGAAAAATTGTGTAAGCATTGTTTGTGACAAGAAGGTATTAGATACTATGGTACTCAAGTCTTTGTCAACGGGGAAAGATACGTAGTGGTTATTAGGCAAATGCAATTGCAATGCAATCACAGCTGGATGCATTTCAAATAGATCAAAAGAGAAAATACGCCAAGCAGCCTCTGGGGGTGCAACCCATCGACCACGTTGGTATTGTTGAATTTCATTTTCAGAATCAACTTGTGACATTTGGAAGGCAATTTTATCTGGACCTTTGTAAATATATTTGTATATGTACTTAACCAATTTGATTGTGGAGCAAATTTCTACATTAATATGGCAATCATACTTTGCTAACAAATAGGGATTATACGGAACCACAAACCGGTTGTCAATCACAGAACGTCGTACAATGGATGATAAACCATTGTTGCGACGTCTGTACTGTGGATAACCATCCTCACCATGAACAGTGCATTCTTGGGAGTTTCTAGGATATTTATTCTTGCATTTTTTGTTTTGCATGCAAGGGCTTTTAGGATTTAACGATCCGCAAGGACCATGGATCATGTGCTTCAAAACAAGCTTATGTAGATCTGGATTTATAAGTGGATCAGGTAATTCAGCACATATGAAGCGATCATATGCATCAGAGTTCAAAAGCTTGCTAATCCTTGCCATTATTAGCAGCAGGTGAGCATGAGGCAAACCACGCTTCTAGAATTCAATAGAATACACACATGCATCTGGCTTTCCAAATACCTTGTCTTGAAGAAGATCCTTTTTCAGTAGCTGTAGTTTCGACTTAAAAACTCGGGAGAGCAAATCAGGACGGTTTTGGGGTAATTCATTTGGGAGTAAATATTGAGATATTTCTGACCAAGATGGATTACATGTCATTGTTAGAAAGAAGTTAGGTTTTCGAAACCGTTGTACCAAAGCCATTGCATCCATATATCTTTTTTTCATATCTCTGGGACCACCAACAAACGATGGTGGCAAAATTGTTTTTTTGCCTACATTGGAAGTGTTTGTGTTCCCAGCTACAATACTGTCAATCAATCCCTGTAAACACTCTGTCCTTACTTCTTTTTGTTGTTTGTAAAAGTATTCTAATCGAGAGGTTTCAAGTTTCACCAACATATCTACAATGTATTGTTGAAACAGCCTGCCCGTATGCAGCAGCATGGATCGGTCGTCCGCACGTATTTGCATCTTGTAGCAATAATATTGTCTGCATGAAACAATATTCCGCTTACGGACAGCGACTTGCTTGCACAAATTGAAAGTGAATTAGCAGATTTGGTTGGATTAAAAAAGGAAAAGGCATTTTTAGTAGAGGAAAAGATAACCCAAATATATCATGCCTTGTTCCTCTTCGTGAATCAAATTGCTCGCAGATGAAATGCTTGGGTCTAACAATGGAAGAGGCATACGACAATGATGTCTCTTTTTAGCCATATTGGGTGGTAGCTTTTCGATCCCATAATTCCAACCAATCATCCCACCCGAAATATTAATGGATATTGCAATGGATCATAGCATCCGTAATTATGACAAATTTTGTATGGTACAGCGGTGTTTCGTGAATATATCTGGATGTGGCATTTTGGATCAAGAATGGTTTCATCTTGGAGACATACTATTGCGTAAATATCGCCTGCGAGTTGGTTCATTATACAACCTCTGATCAAGCTTGGGATCATTAATAATATAAAACTGATAATTATCAAGGACTTGCAGATCTTTAAGCTGGCGTAAGAAAACAACATAGGGATTATTAGCTAGGATCTAAGTTAATTTGATCATAGTATCTGCTGAGAATCGATCAGAAACCTTCATACGTTCTGGAATCTGTAGTTCTGGGTCATAGAAATAAAGTTGTATTCCAGTTGGTGCTTCAACTCCCGAGTCTAATGGATTAAGGAAATGGTGTATTTTCCCTTGTACTTTGAAAGTGTATACACCAAAAGTATTTTTAAGTAGTTCCTTGTCCTTTCGTGCTGAGAAGGTCGTGAATGCTAAGTTGTTGTTGTATGTACGTGCATATTTTTGGAAAGCCACAGATTCTGCATCACTTCCAGTGAATAGATTGCGTAAAATATCTGGCATTGTTGGCGTTACAACCTTCACCTCACCTTCTGAACAGCAGAAGGAAGGTGGTTCATCAAAGAAACGAACCGCACAGCAGTAAGTACATCGGGGTACTATAGGTAAGGCTGAGCCTACTTTATCACCATTAGTGGAATTGCTACGATTGGCAAGATAATCAGCACGTAGCTTATTCCTAAATTCATTCGCAGGGTAGAAATCGGGATTTAAGTATGCTCGGGAAGAGACTGTTGATACATTGGTTAAGACATGAGCATCAGGAATTAGGTTTGGTCTCAAAGTAGACACAAGTGGAGGTACTACCGGCGTAAGAAGGCCATTTCAGCTTGTATTGGAGTTTCCTCGATGGATGGCATCTTGCCACGTCGACGGCTAAGAAACGATTGTTTTGAAGTTTCATTCATAGATGCATAAGCCTGGCGACGCTTTAAGTTTCGCAAACTTCGTTTCTCATCATCCATCACCTACATTACCAGCCAGAGTAATATTGTTCCGTCAAATTGGGCCGCCTGAATAACTATGTTTCGGTTTAGTTCTATAGCCTAACCTAGGGGTCCATTATTATCTTATAAGTAAGTAGTCAGAATACATATTAAAGAATATGTAGCATGAATTAACAAAGGAACACATCCTTGAGCATGACATATTTTACTAAATAACGTGCTTTGTCCAAAAAAAAACGGACAACATGAACAGGTAATGGCCTTTTGTATAGCAATATCTACCATGAACAGTTAACAAGGGATTTGCTGTAGATCCCAGAACTACGGGGATTTGTAATAGATCCCAACTAACTACGGGTTTGCGGTAGTACCCTAACTACACTGACCTTAAATAGTGGTTATCCTGTTTATAAAGTGAAGAAGTCAGCAAGCACAATCGCCTCCAGCAGAAGAAGCTGTACCAAACATTAGGTCAATTAGGTTCAGAATACCAGAAGTGAACAACACTGATACAACGATAACACATAAGAAGGTCTATTACGTTAAGCCTATACATTAAGAAACGCATATACATATGTACAAGGAAACAACATCCTCTGTAGTTGCTTAGAACACACAAACCGCATTTGAAGATTACTGAAGGCACTATTAAATAAAATAGGTAAAACATAATAGTTCAGACAAGTACTACCTTAGAACTAAGCCAATGAACAACAAGAGGAAAACCAAACTGGTCCAGCTTTATCCTACTATCAAGCCATCTTCATAAAAACATTAAAACTCCAAAAGCTTAAATCTTAGATCAGGATACATCAGCAAATCAACCTACTTATATTATTCAAATTCAATACTACAAATTTTTTCAACCCCATTGATTGATTCAAAGAACACAAAGAAAGAGAAGAAAGAGAAGAAAGAGAAATAAAAGAAAAAAAAATCGACCTAGAAACATTATTTTTCCATAATAGTTTCTGTGGACAAAGAAGAATTAACTGCCATTTTCCATATCATATCTTTTGCATATTACTCGTTTTTGGGTAATATAATTCACCTCAATCTTCCACTATTGACTATGTTTTCAATTGGTAAAATCTTTGTTTGATTATGAATTTGTGGAGATTTGTGTTGAAGTTAGTTATGCAGCTTTTTTTCCTGAAGAAGCCAAATGCAT
Organism: Gentiana macrophylla; assembly: GCA_026214975.1. Classification (NCBI taxonomy): domain Eukaryota; kingdom Viridiplantae; phylum Streptophyta; class Magnoliopsida; order Gentianales; family Gentianaceae; genus Gentiana; species Gentiana macrophylla. The sequence goes on from CM047810.1 coordinate 77,830,874, forward strand.
CTAACAAATAAGAGAACAACAACAGAAAAGTGAATATCATCAAGGATATCTTGAAGAAAAGCCATGTACTTAGTTAACAAACTATTCAACAAACATGTAATAGTAAAATCAATAAACCACATATATATCCAACAATATACAAGTATCAATAGCATCAAAACAACCAATTATATTGTTAGTAGTTTTACCTTACGATGGAACGAATAAACAAGAATAGGAAGAACACATTTGATGCAACCAAATCTGCAAAGCAAACGAAACAAACCTTTGTGAATCGGCAAATAAGTGCAATAAGTGTAAATCACAGGTATAAGAAGACAAAGTAGTTGCAAAGAACATCGTAACAACAGCCAATAAAGAACAGAAACAGCTTTAGACAAATGTAGACAGCATCCTAAATCAGATATGCAATGTAGCATACATGATTAACGATGAAACAGAGGTTTAAAGAACTTATCTTGGCAAAAACAAGAGTCCAGAACGAACCAAGAATAGAAATCATAACAACACCCAATAAAGAACGGAAACAGCTTTAAACAAATCTAGACAGCACCCTAAATCAGACATGCAATGTAGCATACATGATTAATGATGAAGCAGAGGTTCAAAGAACTCATCTTGGTAAAAACAAGAGTCCAGAACAAACTAAGAATAGAAATCCTGGAATGACAATAAGCCGGAAAACCCAAAAACATAACCAAACAGAGTAATAAAAAATATAACACAATTGGAAGTGACACCACAAAATACAATAGAACAGTTAAACCGAACAACGAAAGAAACGGTAAATGAGCCACCAAAAAACGCAGAACGTAGCCCCAAAAAAAAGAAGAATAAGGAGAATATTCAATCACAAAACAGCCCAAAGAAGACATGCAATGAAATACATAATCTGATCATAACAGAAAACACAATAACAAAAAGAGACAGGAACGAACAATCAAACGTCAATAAAACAACAAAATGACCAAAAAATTGGAGCAAAATCGAACACTTAAGAACCAATCATGAAGCAGAGAACATTCTGGAACCCAAATACAGAAGATCAACCCACAGATATTGACAAACCCAGCCATTAAATCACAATAAAATGGGGAAAAGAGTAAAGCATGGATCACCTTAGCAAAGACTTCTCTTCTCTTCTTCTCCAAATACACAAAGCAATGACTGTACGAGCATCAGCAGAGCAGCACCGACGAAGAAACCTTGAAGCACGGATGAAAATGGCAGGTAAACATTTCAAATGCATGTTCGTGTTTTAGAAGCAAATATATATATGGCCGCCGACAATCCTATATTATGAAGAAGTGGCCATTTTCTACATTTTCTACTGGTGAAAAAATCGGTGGTGGAATAACAAGTGGAGACTAATAAAACGGCGTCGTTTAAACAAGCACAGGGGCAACAAACTGGACGCCGAATAGGACAAATTTGGTCGTACATTTTTCCACATTTATATGTTAACTCTATGTTATGAAGAAGTGGCCATTTTCTACATTTTCTACTGGTGAAAAAATCGGTGGTGGAATAACAAGTGGAGACTAATAAAACGGCGTCGTTTAAACAAGCACAGGGGCAACAAACTGGACGCCGAATAGGACAAATTTGGTCGTACATTTTTCCACATTTATATGTTAACTCTATGTTATGATATATATGGGGCAAATGTTAATGAAGGAAAGGGAGGGGTATATATAGGGAGGTTGCATATGGAGTTTGCTAGCATGTGGGAAGTCATCATTACCCTTTATCCTTCATCATGAGTTAGTTACACATCAAGTTGGAGCAAAAATCTGATTTTGAGCAAAATATCTGATTTCTTCCGGCTTGCGCCATGCGAAAAGGCCGTTCGCGCCGGGAAAAGTCCACTATTGCGGCGTTTGTCGACAAAATACACATCTGTTCGGTAAAATGACCATAACTTGTGTTGTAGACCTCCGATTGACGTGATTCAAAGTGCGTTGGAAAGATTATTTGAAGATCTACAAATTTCATGCAGGACACTTCTTCAGAAAATGCCTTTTTGATGGGCCATTCGTTCATCGAAGATATTTCTTGATTTCCACTAAATCGAATCGATTAGCCACTTGACCACTTGACTTAGTGACACTTTCTATATCCTTCCAAAGATATGATTATAATTTAAAATTTCGTTACTCGGGGTCTTGGTTTATCATAAATCTGCAATAAAAATACCACAAATACCCGTGTAAATCTGACACGACACTCCGGTTACTAAACCGGTACAAAACTTATAAAAACTTATAAAAATACGATAATTTATATAATAACCACTATTTACATATTTGGATAAAATTAAGTAATTATTGACTTAAATTGGTACAATAATGCTCAAAGTGGTATCAATATTGGGGTAAAATGTCGTAATAATGATCATTAATTTGTCTCTCATCAGTAGCAGAGCAACAAAGCTCGTAGTAGCAGTTTCTTTGCGCTTTATCTCTGATTTCTTGGAGGTTTCGTTTCCAGTTTGTTGGAAGCCTCTGTTTTCTGTTTTTTTTTTTGGTTTCTTTGTACCTGTTCTTGGAGTTATGGCCATGGATGCAGCTCAGAATCAGGTGATATTGCCAAGCAATCCGTTGTATATTCATCCAAGTGAAAATCCTTCACTTGTCTTGGTTCATCCTCCATTGAATAACAAGAATTTCCATCATTGGAGTTGGTCGATGAAGAGTCAATTGATTACAAAGAACAAACTTGGTTTCATCGATGGTACGTTGCCTAAGCCTTGATTCAATGATCCAAATCATCGGTATGGCAACAATGTAATGCTTTTGTCGATTGCTTGGTTAGTTAATCTTTGTTATTCCTTCGATTGCACATAGTATTATGTTCAAATCCACAACTAGGGACATTTGGTTAGATCTTAAGTCCGATTTTCCAGTTAGATGTTTTTCGTGTTTACGATTTGTTAGAGGAAGTACATCTTGTGAAGCAAGGAGAACTTGATGTCACTAGCTATTTTACTAAGGTCAAAACGCTTTGTGGGATGAGATTGATCTTATGAGACCTACACCGGTTTGTAAGTGTGAGCCTAGATGTACTTGTGATGTTCTTAAGATTTTTGGCTTGGATATGCGAAAAGCGAAAAGGTTGTGAGATTCTTGAAAGGTTTAAATCTGAGTTTTCCCAAGTTATGACACGAGCACAGCTTGATGCGGCTGTGCGATCTTCACACTGTTTTTGCCATGGCTTTAAAACTTGAAGCACAGAAAGATTATGTTTCCAGTCATCTGCTCGTGCTCAGTCTTCTATAATAGGTCTTTTGGTCAATCTGGTAATGGTTCTTCTCAAACTCGAGACCACAAAAAGCACGGAGGGCCTTACACAAGTTACGCAATAGCAATTTCAAGAAGGAAATCCTAGTCAAGATAGGAAGAAACTTCAGTGCACTTTCTGTGGTTTTACTGGGCATACTGTGGACAAGTGTTACAAGAAACATGGATTCCCACCTGGTTTTAAACCAAGAGGCATAGTCAATATGGTGGATTCCACATCTGGTTCTGGGAATGATAGTATCATTGGTTCTGGTTTGGATGTTAATACTAATCATGTACCTTCTGCTTCAGATGATGAGTCATTTACTTTGAATAAGGCTCAGTACAATCAGCTTCTCAGGCTGCTGGACACAAACAAATCAGAGAGATTTGATCATATGGCCAACCAAGCAACTGTTTTGAGTGCCAACTTTATGCCTGCATCTGATACAGCAGGTATGCCTAAATCTGCTATATCCTGGATCATAGATTCGGGGAGCCACCGATCATATTGTTAATAGGTTAGACATTCTTACCAATGCAAGGCCTATTAGCAATATGAAGGTTGGCCTACCTAATGGTTCTACTTTTGTTGCGAAGTCATATGTAGGTCAGGTTTCAGTATGCAATGGTTTGATATTGACTGATGTTTTGTGTATACCTGATTTTACATTCAACTTAATATCTTTGGCTAAGCTAACTGCTAATCCAGATATTTCTATAGTTTTTGTGCTTAATAAATGCTTGATTCAGGACAAGAGACTTGGGAGTCTGATTGGATCAGCTAGCAAATCAAGAGGATTGTATGTTCTGGATAGCCCTCCCACACAGTCTATACATTTTTCTCACAAAGTTGCTGCTGTTCAAAATAAGATAGATAGTAGTGATCTTTGGCATTATAGACTAGGGCATCTTTCTCATAAAAGATTGTATGACTTACATCTTGTTTCTCATTCTGATTCTGTAAACAATATCTGTCACATTTGTCATTTAGCAAAACAGAAAAGAAGTTCTTTTCCTTTAAGTGTTTCTTCTGTTAATGGTGTTTTTGATTTGATACACATTGATATCTGGGGTCCTTACAGGCACCAGACTGTTCATGCACAGTCCTATTTCCTTACTATTGTTGATGATTACTCTAGATTCACTTGGATTTTCTTAATGAAGTTCAAGTCAGAAGCTAGAGATCTTGTTAAGTCTTTCTGTCAATTTGTTTTTGTGCAGTTTAATACACATGTTAAAGTCATAAGAACAGATAATGGCTATGAATTTGACATGCCAGATTTCTATAAAGAAAAGGGCATAATTCACCAAACATCTTGTGTTGATACTCCTCAACAAAATGGAATTGTTGAAAGAAAGCATCAACACATTCTCAATGTTGGGAGAGCCTTAAAATTTCAGTCTAATGTCCCTTTAAAATATTGGGGGTATTGTGTTACTCATGCTGTGACCTTGATCAACATGACACCATCTCCAGTAATAGGAAATAAGACACCATACCAACTGCTCTATGGTAAAGAACCAGTGTATAATGATTTAAAAGTGTTTGGTTGCCTTGTATTTGCATCTACTCCCACTCATAATAGGTCTAAGTTAGATCCTAGGGCTAGAGAATGCATATATCTTGGTGTCCCACAATATACTAAAGGACATATTTTGCTTGATAAGTCCACTAGGAACATATTTGTCTCTAGGGATGTGAAGTTTTATGAAACTGTTTTTCCTTTACAAACTATAGACACAGGTACTTCAAGTGATTCTGTGCCTTTACCAGTGCCTTATGCATCAAGCATGGATGATTCCATACCTGCACCTGATGCTGCTGATAGTTCTTCAAATCCTGATGGAGATATGAATGATAATCCTGCACCTGATACTGATCATTCTACACAACAACCAATACAGCAACAGCCACCAGTGAGGAGATCTACAAGGACCAGATATCAACCCTCATACTTAACAGAGTTCATCTGTCCAAAGGCAAAGTCCAAACATACAATCAACAATGTCTTAACCTATCAACATTTAACAAATAGCTACAAGAACTTTGTCTGTTTAACAGATGCTATCACAGAACCAAAGACTTACAACCAAGCAGTTAAGCATGAGTGCTTGAAGGAAGCAATGCGAAGAGCCGATGCCCTACAAGCAACAAATACATGGAAAGTTGTCACTTTACTCTTTGGAAAAAGGAAGATAGGATGCAAGTGGGTATATAAGGTCAAGTATCATGCAGATGGTTCAATTGAGAGGTACAAAGCAAGATTGGTTGCTAAAGGCTATACACAGACATATGGAATAGATTATGAAGAAACTTTTTCACCTGTTGCCAAAGTCACTACAATCAGAACACTGCTAGCCCTAGCAAGAAGATCAAAGAACTGGAACATCCACCAGATGGATGTAAACAATGCCTTCCTCCATGGTGATCTTGAGGAGGAAGTCTACATGGACCTACCACTAGGGTTTCATTCTAATATACCTAATCCAGCATGTAAACTCACTAAGTCTCTATATGGCCTAAAACAGGCTAGTAGACAATGGAACACAAAACTCACCTCAGCCCTGACAGATATGGGTTTCAAACAGTCCAAGCATGATCATAGTTTATTTACTAAAGGAGAAGCAGACACTTTTATAGCACCACTGGTTTATGTGGATGACATTATAGCTACAAGTGCATCCATGACAGCAATCAATGAGGTTAAGCGGTGCTGCTACACAAGAGATTCCATCAAGGATATTGGAGCATTGAGATATTTCTTAGGGGTTGAGGTAGCAAGAACAGACAAAGGTATTTCCATTAATCAAAGGAAGTATGCATTAAACTTACTAGAAGAATATGGTTTTACAGAAGCAAAACCAGTAAATACACCACTCAACTCCAAACCAAAGTTAGGCTGCAGGAGATTACGAATTATTATCGACAACACAAAGATACGTAACCCTAGTAGGAAAACTCATATACTTATCATTCACCAGGCCAGACATCACTTTTGCAGTACAGCAATTAAGTCAATATCTGTCAAAACCTACTATTAATCATATGCAAGCTGGACACAGGATGCTGAGATATATTAAAAGAAACCCTGCTCAAGGCTTATTCTTTCCAGCAAACAACAGACTAGAATTAAAGGGGTACACAGATTCAGATTGGGCAGGGTGTGAAGACTCCAGAAAATCTATTTCTGGATATATCATGTTTCTAGGAACAACTCCTGTTTCATGGAAAGCAAAGAAACAGACAACAGTAGCAAAAAGCCCCTCAGAAGCAGAATATAGGGCAATGGCAACAACCACATGTGAATTACAGTGGCTAGTGTATATCATGAAAGAACTACAGATTCCAGTTCCATTACCAATCCTACTGTTTTGTGACAATGCAAGTGCAATACACATTGCCAAGAATCCTATTTTTCATGAAAGGACAAAGCATATTGAATTGGATTGCCATATTACAAGAGACAAGGTTCAGTCAGGGTTCTTAAAACTAATGCCAGTCAGAACAAACTCACAACTAGCAGATATTCTTACAAAAGCATTAGATGCACCTTTGTTTCACTACTTTCTCAGCAAGATAGGAACTCATTCTCTGTTTTTACCAACAGTGACACCTGATAGTTCATTGGATGAGCTATCCAGGCATGATGATCAAGATGTCCAAGCCTCACACAATTCAGCTTGAGGGGGGGTATTGGATGAGCTATCAAGGCATGATGATCAAGATGAGCTCATTGACACACACATCAAACACCTAGAAGTGTGAAGTTAGTTAGAGCGGTTGTGAAGTTAGTTATAACCGTCTCTTACTTCATCAACACCAAAACTGAGTCTATAAATATCTTAGAGTAGCAATAGATTATTTTTCAAGCTTTACATTCTGTAAAAACAGTTTGGTTGTACTTCGAGTTTTCCATTTTTACTGTAAAACACTATCAAGATGATGAACACCATTGAAATAATAATTTTTCTTCGATTATTCTTCTTCTTCATGTTTTGATTCATCAATTCTTCAAAAGTGGAAGCCCCCCACCCCCCAACATCATATATCAAATGTAATGTTGATGCTTGTCTAAAAAACGACTCACTCTCAGTTGGCGGTATTTTCAAAAATGAAAATGAGGGAATTCTTAATGCTTTCTCTTTTCATATAGGCACAAATATTTCGCTGTTGAAAGCAGAAGCGCTTGGAGTCTTTCATGGATTATCCTTTGCGGTATCTTATGGCTACTATCAACATATTTTGGAGGCGGACTCTCTTGCAACTATTCAAAACTCCAATCTAACGAAGAATAATTATCTGGTGTTGGACAACTGGTAACGAGTTGTAGGAACTTATTGAACATTTTGAACTCAGTTCTTTTCACTTTTATCAAACGCACAGGGAATGCACCTACGGACCTTTTAGCTAGACATGGGTCTTTTTTGGTTGTTGGTAATGTTGTTGAATGGGGCTCCTCTCCCATTGGATGTACTTCATGCTTGCACTTTGGATAGTGCCAAATAAAAAGGTTTTTTCCACTGAAAAAACAGATCAACAATAATTTATGCGGTGATGAAAGAAAAAAGTCTACATATGGACGGACAAAAAATATGCATTTTTTTTCTTCTTGATATATATAACTGGATGATCAAAAGACAAACTCAATGACTTAAATCTATCATGCAAGTGGATGGGGTTACATGGGATGTATATGCAATGGATTATTTCACAGCGACGATCCCAGTAAGAAATTTTTTTATTCGTGCGAATGGATTTTATTGGATTGTGGAATGTGTTGGACAATCTTGTTCATAAACGGAAAAAAAAAAAAAATACAAGTAAAACGAAATACAAGAAATCTCAGAATTACAATTGTAAAGAAACGAAAATGATATATGATCCGAGCCCTGTGTTGCACACAGTTTCCTTAAGACTAATTCGCCCCCTCACCTTCGTGTGCCGTGAGCTTCAGCAGGACGTTAATCTCCCAGGATAGAACGGATAGCAATGACAGGAAGCACAACGCCTTCAATTGCTTAAGAACCTTGTAGTTTGAACTCTCAGTTTTCATATAGAAAAGAAGTAAGAAGAAGCAGATTGCTGGTGTGTTCAGCCTATTTCGAACTGAACAAAAAGAGTCTGTTTATATAGGCTTTATTCTGTAGAGGAGAGCTAGGAACTGATGGAATTCGAAGTGGAACAGCCTCAGCTTCATTACCACGAAATGAATGTCATTAAAGCTCAGAATTGGAACAGGCACAGTATGCCATAAGTGTTGTCAGTTGGAAGGTCACAGTATATGCACGATGTCGATGTCGGCATATGCACAGATGTCGATGTCGACTCAAAAATAAAAGTTACGCTGCGCGAACCGAACCTTCACTGGGAGCCTATGAATCGAGTTGCATTCGTGTCCGCAGGACGCGCGCTCGCACACAAGTTCAAGCTGAAATCCATCCGGATTTGAACCCCCCTGCGCCCGCGCGTAGAGAGCGGTGTATAAAGTTGGTAATTTCTTACCACTACACTAATACAACATCATATATATATTGGCTCTTTTCCTTCCTTCCTTCCAATGTGGGAGAAATTGATTTCCCCAATTTTCCCTTTATTACTAACACTTTCCATTCACCACTTAGGCCCAATAGGCCCAATATGACATATCATTTAAAATATCCATTCTAACCATCATATTCCAACAATCCCCCACATGAATGGAATAGTGTTTAAACCCTAACAAAGGCTCTAAGAATGAAATTGAGAGTTCGGCGGTAGATCAATGCATAGGATAGGTAGGTGTGACCCTTTGAACCTTCCCTTGATTAAATATATTTACTTTACTGGCTGACTAGTAGACGCGATGTCCTTGAACTATTCTGCCGTTGATGTAAATGATGACATATCAACCACACTTGCATCTACCTATCAACATAGGTTCTTCTGCGTTATGTCCATTTTGGCCGTGGACATCTGCTGGTTCAAGAAGAGTTTCTAAGAATTGCGCCCTCACAATTTCCTTTGAAGCGGCCCCTCTTCTCTCTTACATAGGTGATTCTGTAATTCAGAATTTTCTCAAAATATTCTTCTTACACAAATCATTAAAAGCTCTTTTATGAGCTTATCCTCGTTCAAACTCACTGTTTCTTCATCTTAGGAATGAGCTTGAGGGTTACCCCCCACAGTGACTTTACTTCGGCAATTAGGTTTTCCCATTGAACCAAGATCTTGGGATCTCCAATCTACAAGGTTGGGTTTTCCTTCGCAAAAGTTTTATTCCATGGGCTTTAGTCCCATTCCTCTTGATGATTTAGCAACTACCTCTCTATTTAACCCTTTGGTTAGCGGATCCGCAAGATTGTCCTCTGACTTAACATAGTCTAAGGTAATCGTACCAGTTGAGAGTAGTTGTCTAATGGAATTATGTCTTCGGCGTATGTGCCTAGACTTACCATTATACATTATGTTCTGTGCTCTTCCAATCGCTGATTGACTGTCATAGTGAATACATATTCCTGACACTGGCTTCGGCCATTGAGGAATATCCACTAGGAATTGATGCAACCATTCTGCCTCTTCCCCACATTTATCTAAGGCTACAAACTCAGATTCCATTGTGGATCTGGTTATCAAGGTTTGTTTGGAAGATTTCCAAGACACGGCTCCACCGCCTAACGTGAATACAAAACCACTTGTGGATTTTGAATCCTTTGAATCTGAAATCCAATATGCATCAGTATATCCTTCTATAACAATTGGTTCTCTTGTATAGTGAAGGCCATACTTACGAGTATATCTTAAGTATCTCAGTAACCTCACTATAGCTTTCCAATGGTCATGACTCGAATTACTAGTATATCTACTTAGCTTGCCAACAGCGTAAGCGATATCAGGTCTAGTACAACTCATTAAGTACATTAGACTTCCAATGATCCTTGCGTACTCTAATTGATCTATTGGAGTTCTAGCTTCATTTGAGTCATCTTTATTGAATTTTTCCAGGATTTTATCAATATAATTAGATTGACTCAAAATGAGACCATTAGAATTTCTTGTAATTCTAATTCCCAATATCATCTCTCGCTAAACCCATATCTTTCATTTCAAATCAAGTTTTAACATATCTTTGGTAGATTTGATCATCTTATCATTACTACCAACTATCAAAGATGTCATCCACATAAAGACATAAGATGACATAGCCATCTTTTGTTTCTTTCATGTAAATACATTTATCACATTCATTGGTTTTGAACCCTTTTCAAGCATAACATGATCAAACTTTTGATGCCATTGTTTTGGTGCTTGTTTTAAGCCATATAATGACTTAACCAATTTACACACTTTCTTATCTTGTCTGGACTAGAAAAACCTCAAAGTTGTTCCATGTAGATTTCTTCTTCTAAATCTCCATTTAAGAAAGCGGTTTTCACATCCATTTGATGTACTTCTAAATTACGCAAAGCGGCTATAGCAAGTACCATCCTAATGGAAGTTATTCTCGCCCTTTGGAGAATATGTGTCAAAATAATCAAGACCTTCTTTTGACTATAACCTTTTATTACAAGTCTGGCCTTATATTTATCAATAGATCCATCAGTTTTAATTTTCCTCTAAAAATTCAATTTGATTCTAAGTGGCTAACATCCTGGAGGTAGATCAACTAATTCCCAAGTATGATTTTGCAATATAGAGTCTATTTCACTATTTATTGCTTCTTTCCACATTGGACCTTCAGAAGAAGTTGTCGCTTCTTTAAAGCTTTGAGGATCTGTCTCTATCATATAAATGATAAAATCTTCACCAAAAGATTTTTCAGTTCTCGACCTCTTGCTTCTTCTTGGCTCAACCTCAGTTGGCTCTTCTTCATTTACTTGTTCAGAAGGGTGATCCTGAACATGAACACGCTTTAATGAACTAGGTTCATTTGTTTTAGCCGGAAATACATTCTCAAAGAATGATGCATTTCTCGATTCCATTATCGTATTTTTATGTATTTCAGGATTATCTGACTTATACACAAGAAATCGATAAGCACTACTGTTGTGTGCATATCCAATGAATATACAATCAACAGTTTTTGATCCTATCTTTACTACTTTGGGTGTAGAGTATTTAGCACCTTTGCAAGGCACCCCACACTTTCAAGTATTTGTAAGAAGGTGGTTTACCTTTCCATAGTTCATAAGGAGTTTTCTTTGTTTCTTTCGGGTATCTTATTTAAAAGATAATTGCTAGAAAGGATAGCTTCCCCACAATTCTTTTGCACTCTTTTTTATCACAATAAACATCATACAATGAATCACATAAACAATTCATTACATAATGTCTACAAAGATAATCAGTTGTTTCCATTCATCCATGGCAAACATAAAATCTTGATCCGGCTCCCTTCTATTGTTGGTGGATCCTCGCCAGGAACTTTGCCGACGCAATGTTGTGAGATAAAACATCATCTTTTGTTGCCATCTCTTAAAATTCAGCCCATTGAATTTTTCAGGCCTCTCATGCTGATTCATAGGAGCAACACCTCGATTTGGCACTTGTTGCACCATAGCCAAAGACTGAGTCTGACCATCAGCACCATTCTGAGCCGTACTGGTTGACATTTCTGAAATTTAACACAAATTGATTAAATTTCCTTTCAACAATTTATAGAACAATTTTTAATTGAACTATACTCAATTAAACAAATGATTCGTTTAAAACTCGTTTTATTGAACCAATGTTCGTTTTAAACCCCTAAACAGCTCGTTTTAAGGCAACACAACTCGGTTTTAATAAACAGCTCGTTTAATAATAAACAGCTCATTTTTAAGCAGTTCGTTTAAAACAACTCGTTTAAATTCAGCTTGATTAAAATCAGCTCGTTTTAAACAGTCAGCTCGTTTTAAAATAAAAACCAGCTCGTTTTTACACACCTCGATTCGCTTTCTTCAATTACAGAAAACTGAATCACAAAACTGTCATGAACAGTTTATTAAGATCGAAACTGTTCAACACAAGAACCAGCTCGATTCAACACAGTTCTACAAACTGTTTGTTCTTAATTTCCTCTCGTTAATGAACAAGAAATATCAGAATTAGTCTTAAGATTGTTGGACAATCTTGTTCATAAACGAAAAAAAAATACAAGTAAAACGAAATACAAGAAATCTCAGAATTACAATTGTAAAGAAACGAAAATGATATATGATCCGAGCCCTGTGTTGCACACAGTTTCCTTAAGACTAATTCGCCCCTCACCTTCGTGTGCCGTGAGCTTCAAAGGGACGTTAATCTCCCAGATAGAACGGATAGCAATGACAGAAAGCACAACGCCTTCAATTGCTTAAGAACACGTAGTTTGAACTCTCGGTTTTCATATAGAAAAGAAGTAAGAAGAAGCGATTCTTTGGTGTGTTCAAATTTATTTCGAATCGAACAAAAAGAGTCTGCATTTATATAGGCTTTATTCGTAGAGAGAGCTAGAACTGATGGAATTCGAAGTGGAGCGACCTCGGCTTCATTACCACGAAATGAATGTCATTAAAGCTCGAGACTGGAACAGTACAGATGCCATAAGTGTTGTCGGTTGGAAGGTCACATATATGCACGATGTCGATGATCGGCTCAAAAATAAAAGTTACGGTTGCAAAACCGAACCTTCACTTGAGAGCCTATGAATCGAAGTTGCATTCTTGTCCGCAGGACGCGCGCTCGCACACAAGTTCAAGCTGAAATCCATCCGGATTTGCCCCCCCTGCGCCCGCGCGTAAAGAGCGGTGTATAAAGTTGGTAATTTCTTACCACTACACTAATACAACATCATATATATATTGGCTCTTTTCCTTCCTTCCTTCCAATGTGGGAGAAATTGATTTCCCCAATTTTCCTTTTATTACTAACACTTTCCATTCACCAGTTAGACCCAATAGGCCCAATATGACATATCATTTAAAATATCCATTCTAACCATCATATTCCAACAGAATGTGGATCAACTTTCTGGATGCAATGAATGACAAACTTAGACTTCCTTGTTCTTCTTCTTCTGTTTTTTATTGATTTGATTTGACTTAAAAACTGAGTAATTTGATGCACAATGACGCCTATATGCTGGGATGTTGATAAAAAAAAAATTCTTTTTAAGAACCAAAAACTAAAACAAAAAAATATGGCGTAATATATGAGGTGTGACTGAGATCGGGATGGTGGTTTAAAAGCGGAAAAGGATTGGGCGAGGGTTCACCAATGTTAAGCCACCCGAACCCTCGCCTCTAGCTCTGATACCATAAAGAAGAACAGAATACTGGAAAAAATAGTAGAAAAGTGAACTACGTTTTATTGAATTGAATAAAATGATACACTGACACTCCATTATATAGGAGAGAAAGTGATTATTCAAACTATAATAAAATAAACATAAACTCCTATCAAAATCTAATATGAATTTAAAACAAATTATATTTCTTTTATTTAAACTAACTTTAACTATAACGGTTTTATCTTTTTTTTTTGACATTCATCCATATCTCTTCAAATTTTGTCTTCTATCATATTTAAAATAAACAACATGGATTTTGAGTTGAATCCAACGTGCTCTGATACCACATATTAAATATGATGACCTGACCCGAACAAAACACAATATTCGAACCTAGACCCGCCCAGTTTGTGGATGCGGTCTACCTAGTGCATCAAGGGCCCCGTTTGTGTTTCATGTCATCCATGATAAAATCTTATTCAATCCAAGAGAGGAAACGTAAAATAAAGCTCGAAATTCAAATAGTAAATTATATAATACAAATAACTACTTTAATATAATGCATAAGATGGTTTATGAGATTATACAAACAATGAAGAAGATGGATTATGAAAATTAAAAACCAAGATCTTCCTAAATGATCTTCCCACCCTGGTTTTGGGAGAAAAAAGTATATTTGTTTTATTTATAATACAAATCGCCTTTGACTCAATCAACTAGACACATGCATGCACGCACACGCGCGTACATGTGCATATGTGTGTGTGTCTATTATAACCAATTTACATATACTAACACTTGGTATTAGGAAAAAAAAAATTCGAAACAAAACGGCTCATTGAGCTTCTCAATAATTTGGCACAAAAGGAGGGAGTTCGTGTAAATATGCAAGCTACACCATTTCATTTCTCTGCCTCTGAGCAATGCCCAAGAACAACTTCAGCTTCAACTGTGAGAGCGGAGCCCACGTTGAGGGATCTACCCAAAACTTCAACCTAATTATAGTTCCTACCGAAAATTGCAACTCCACTACCCGAAGGTTTGGAGTAATCGCTCCATGCTGCATCAGTATGCAAAACAAACTGAAAATTAGCTTTATTAGCAACTCTAACTTCATCTAAACGATAAGCACAAACATCAATTTTATCACCCGGTGTTATAGCCTTAAAACCCGAACGCACAACATCATTAAACTCTTTCCAATCGTTCAAGGAAACCGCAACAATATCAGACAGATCAGTCACACTCCCATTAAACACCCAATTGTTCCTAGCTTTCCACAAATTTCAAAAGATAAATAGACTTTTGCTCAATCTTGCAACGAGAGTCACATGAATCACCACTATTAACCAAATCCTCCCACCAATTAAAAAGGCTCACTCCTGTAGCATGGAACATAGGCCATGAAAAAGGTGATAATCGCCACAAATCCGTAGCCAGCTCTAACACAGATAAACAAAATATGCTCAACCGATTCACGAACATCCCCACAAAAAGGTCATGAATGAGATATATCACAAGAACAGAGCCTATTACTAACATTACTATTGCAAGTTGACATATTTTTAGAACATTGATCCAAAAGAAATGCTTAATATATGAGGTAAAGAAAGGCTCCATAAAAACTTTCAAAATTTATTAGAAGATGCTAAAACCATATGATTCTTTTGATTATTATTGAACAAAGAACTACTAGGAAGCTTATTACTAAAAAAGAAAGAGTAAACAAATTTATTTGAGAACTTTCCATTTGGCTAGGCCTTCCACAGAAAAGATTCTAGATTCTTGCAACTGCTAATAGGGATTGTAATATTCTGATTTTCGGAAAAGGGAGACGTGTCATTTTTGCGAAAACGAAATATTATTATTTCTTTTCTTTATGGGAGTTAAGTATTTAATAGAGTATGTATATATATATTTTCGAATTATATATATATATATTTAAGGGAAATCTGATTATTTGTTAATTAAAGGACAATTAAGGAAAAAAGGGATTTATGGGAAATTGGTATTTAAGGAAAATTACACACAATAATCCCATAACCTAGACTAAATCAGAAAATCAGTTTTACGCTCTCATCTCTGCGCAATTTGGAGAGGAGAAAAGGGCTGAAGGAGTTCTTCAATTATCTTAAGAGGTGTTGAACCGTTTTCAGATCAGACTCGAGAATTGCAATCGTCGTGAGAAGGACATCGCTTGGATATTAGTTCGTGGGAAGGGCTGCAGACTTTCAAGGCTGTTTGCATCTGGTTTATGGCTGCAATTAGGTAAGAAACTCTTCCTATGATCTCGGTTATGATTCGTAAAGTTTAGATCATGTTTTTGAGATGTGTAGATGCTAGAAAGATGTGTTTTTCGTTGATCAAGGATCATAGGTATTCTTGGGATGTTTAGATATGTTTTTCTACGTTTTTCTGTGTTTAATTCGATGCCAATTAGGTCAGAAACGGATTAGAAATCGCGTTTTGACGATGTTAGCATTTTGGGAAAAACCCAGGCGGACGGACGTCTGCATTTGGCGGACGGGCGTCTGCATTAGGCAGACGGGCGTCTGAGGCCCTAGTAGCTCATACGAGCGTTAGCATAAAGCGAACTTCGCGTCGAGCTTAGATTTTGATTCGAGATGTAGTTGTTTTGGCGCAGCGGCGTTTGGGGTTTAGTGGATGGGCGTTTGATTACGGACGGGCGTCCATAGGGTTTCAAACGGGCGTCTGGCCTGTTTTACCTTGTTTTTACTGTTTTAGCGTTTGATTGGTTTTGGCCTCATAATCGTGTTTTCACTTTTTTAAATCCCTTATTCATGATATGTTAACATTGTTTAAACATAAACAAGCCTGAATTGAACTTCTGATTCGTTCAGTTAAAACACCGAATGTACTCTTAAAGGGAGTTGAAGTTCGGATCCGTCGGAAGAGCATGATAGGCTTGTGCTTTGATGAATTAGCATTCATCAATGTCTGTGTAATTTCTAGGGCTTGTCTATGTCTAGTGGTCTAGGAAGAGAGTAGTATTTGTGAAGGAGATTAATTGAAAACACATAGGTGGTTAATTAATCATTCTAATAAAACACGTACTTGACTAGTAAAAGATTAAACAACATGTCTCTCTTCGATAGGCACCGGTCTATATCGCGATGTGTGTGCTACCTCTGAAGGTGGAAGAACCCGTAGGTCAAAAGAACCACAAGTTCGGGGGACTCCACTGAGGTGTGCGTACTATTAGAGCCTACCTATTCTAGCCTCCATGGATATTGGTCTGATCCACTAATATGTTGCAATCGTTATCTCCTTTTGGATATACATCATACGTAGTGACCTTGAGTGCGGTTGTAACATAGATAAGTTAAGTAGAAACGTTTAGTCAATTCATGTTGATGGACATGAAGTGAACCCTAGATTGAGTCGGTCAAACATAAACAACTAAATTTATAAATATCTTTTCTTTATAAATGATAATTGTTGTCATAGCTTCTCTTTCTTATTAAGTACGTTGTACTTACCTCAAATGCATGTTTTCTATGTGTTTGGGGGGTGAGAAGACGAACAGGTTGATAATGTTTACGAGGAGGAGTTTGATGATGACGTTTGAAGATGCTTCATTGAAGACTTTACATTTATTATTTTGTCATTCATTTATCAGACTGTTATGAGTACTGTTGGTTTAGACTTTTGGTCTTTCGAGACGTGTAGTACCGTTACTTTTCTTATTTTCCTTGAATGTAATAAGTTACATTTCCATTTTTAGATTTCATTTCTATTCTTGGATGTTTGGAAATTTTTATACCCGAGTCTTTGGTTTCCGTTTGCTTATTTTTGATACGACGTAGTAAAGGCTTACGTATAAAGTGAATTTATTTTTATTTTATACGTGCCGAACGTTCCTTTTCCGGATAAGGACTCGGTGTCCGGGAACGGGGCGTTACAATTGGTATCAGAGAGAAGCGTCTCTTAGGTTTCCTTTCTTTTAAGATAAGTTCTCTCTAGACCTTTTAGTAATGTTCTGGTTTTCCTTGTTCATCAGGATGGTGTTCACGAGGACTGGAGCGGGTGCAGAGACTTCTGGAGTTCGTCGGGAAAGTCCAACACCGGTCGTATGAGGCGGTGTTGTGAGGCAGATTCCACCACCTCAGCGGAGTTTATCACCACCACCTCGTATTGCGACACCCACACCAAGGTCTCAACAGGGTTTGTCACCGCTACCTTATCAGGAGCAACCTACACGATGGCACGTGGGGAGCTCGGTTCAGTTTTCTTTGGTGAGCGATGTTCCAGCAGGATTTGTACCGCCACCGGTAAGCTACCCTCCACATCAGCAAACCGTTTATCCTCCACCATTTAGTGCTTACCCTCCACCAGTTAGCGTTTACCTTCCACCAGTTTTCCACCCTTCGCCACTAGTGTTTCACCAACAACAGCAGACTTTCTACCCACATCCTGTAGGTCATACCCCTCGACCTACCGTACCACTTTCACCACGGTTTGACCATCAGCAAGGTTTCGGTTATCCACCCTTTGGTTTCCAACAAGCTCAGCCAACCCCACAGCATCACCAGAATTACCATCAGGGATACTACCCTTTTCGGCCTGAACCTCAAGTGAATCCAGTACCAACAGCAAGTACCTTTTGGTTATCCTCCGGTTTACCCACCAGCCCCACCGGTTAGACCAGTTTTTGAGCAAGTGCCGCCAGTTGATTGGTATACGAGACTGAGGAGAAACAGAGTTCAGGATTGTTGGACTTATTTCTTAGTTTTGATGATGAGTGCCAGACTAGCTGTTATAGTGCAAAGACAAAAAGATGTCTAGATCAAATGTATAGGCTTATTAGAGTTTGATTCATAAATAGGTTTGATCAAACAAGCATCAGAAAGGGTCATTGATTCATATCGCTGAGACTAGTCTATGTCGATGAGGGTAGATAGGTCAATGAGACTAGTCGGGAACCCTCTTGCCGAAGACCGGAAAACCGAGGGCTCAAAATCGATTCTGAATGGCTAAGGGATCAAACTTAGTAATTTAAGACAAGGATATGGAATCAGAATTTAGGCAAGTCTGTGATGACCTAAACTGATTACATATGCCTTGTGTACAAGGTCTAAGTTCCATAAGTTGGATGATGTTTGGAACTTGGTTATAATTCAAAAAGGTGTAATCTAACTTCTCAAATAAAAGTTAGATAAAAGAAGTCAGCTGCATTGTATTTTATACACAGCAAATTGGAGTTCAGCAGACTGATTGGTATCTCAGCAGACTGATGAACTTGCTGATATAATACCTCGATTAAATCAAGATTATATTGGAAGATTACATTAAAAATGACAGCCAACTACCTCTGACTTATCAAACAAATCAAAGGATGAGATTAAACAGACGTTGGGATGATTCAGATTATTATCCAATGGGTATAAGTCAAAGGGTGAACAGACTGCACTGTCAAAAAGAAATTCTGACAGTGTCAGTCCTATGAATAGTGACAGATTGCAAATCAGATGGGACAAAAACAAGGAACGGTTACATTTGAATTTCAAATACAAGTCACATGCATTCCTGCCTATAAATAGAGGACTTTCAACTCAGAAACATGATGATGAAAATTAACAAACTTTGAAGAGATATTATCGAAATGAAAAACACACCTCATTGAACCTCCACTCGAACTTTAAGCTACCGATCTAGAGATATTCTTCAAGTGTTTTCTACATTCAAGCTACATCAAGCATACACACTTGAAGCCTGCAAGCCGCTGATTATATCATCCTAATCAAGTTGTTTGCAATCAATCATTTATTTGATTCAATCTTTATTTTATAAAGAACTCAATGAGACAAATGAAGCATCTGTTGGGTGTGAAAGACTCGTTGTTTGTGGTGGAGCCGGTGAAGAGGCAATCCTACACTTCAAGGACCAAGTGGAAGACTCGGGAGCGACAATCCTACTGCTCCTTTTGAGCCAGAAGCCATAGTCATTGGTGAAGGACAAGCAACCTTATGAATCTTTGTAAAAGCAATCAAAGATCTTTAGTGAATTTCCTCCAACATCACAGGAGAAGAGTGGACTGATAGGATTACACCACCTGGAACCACTATAAAATCTGCCTATTTAATTTCAGCATTTACATTCTGCACTTAGTTTATTTTACACATCAACCTACTGAATTTAGCAATTGAAATCACACACTTGCACTACTGAGTATCTAATACTTAGTATCATATTTAACAACAAGTATTAAGGCTTAATTTTTGATATAATTCTGCTGCACAAATTCAAAGAAACTCAATTGTCGATGAGACTCACATGCTTATCAAAGAAAGTTATCAAAGTCTCAAAGAGACTCATCAAGTATCGCCAGAGGTTCTTTGAAGTTGCAATTTGTTAACTCCAAAGTTTTAAGTGTTAAGTTTATTCACCCCTCTAAACTTAACCAAAGCCTTTTCAAGGACCAACAATTGGTATCGGAGCAAAGGCTTCGCTCAAGAAATCCTACTTGTTGTGCTTGTGAAAATTCTTTGAAACTTTCTTTCAAGTTACCGATTTTCAAAGACTTGCATCATGGATAACACACGGTATGCTAGAACTATCTTGATGTGTTCTCTAGATAAATTTGATGAGTATAAACGTCGAATGCAAGCTTACCTTGCTCGCAACTCATGATGAGATGATGGATGTACTAATCGATGGACCACTAGAGATTACCAAGGCAATAACAAAGGGTGATACAACCGAGTACATTACTTAACCAAAAGAGAATGGAATGCGTAAGGCATTTAAAAGCAAACCTCAACAATATTGCTATTGACATCATTTACGTAACCTTGGATAGCAATATGTACATGAAGGTTAAAGATTGCAAAACTGCAAAGGAACTTTGGGACAAGATACATTTGATCTGTGAAGGCACCGATGCAATAAAGAAGAATAAAATCAGTGTGGCCAGAAAGAGGTTCCAAAAGTTCAAGATGCTGCCAAATGAAACCATTGAGCAAATAGAATCAAGATTTAATGCAATCCTGGTTGAACTTACCCTGCTGAGTGTAAGTTATTCAAAAGAAGAAATAAACACTAAAATCTTGGAGGCTCTACTGCAAAAGATGTTTGGAAAATGAAGGTGATCGCAATAGAAGAAATGAGAAAGTTGCATGAAGAAGACACCTTCAAGTTGTTTTCGATCTCAAGGCTTATGAATTTAGCAAAAACTTGTACTGAGACGGAAAAGGAAGAGCCAAAGACCATTTGCATTGGCTGCTTCACATCGGAAAGAAATATCTGGAAGACAAGATGATCTCTTTGGATGAAATGCAGGAGCAGATTGCCTTCTCGAGCAAGAAAATCGAGGATGATGAAGACCGGAAAGGCCCTTCAAGAAACTTCACAAAAGGCCCTCTTTGAGAAGAAGGAAAGAAGAATCAAAGAAAGATAATGACTATCTCAGGCTTTCATTGCAAGAAACCGAATACTTCAAACATGACTCGTCCCGAGTTAAAACAAGGCAAGGAACTGATTATCTTTGCTTCAACCGCAAGAAGCCTGGACATTTTAGACTGATTGTCCGGACCTCATCAAGACCAAGAGTCAACAAAGAAGACATGGCAAGAAGGCTATGGTTGTTTGAAGATGAATCGAGGGTATGAAGTGGAATCAAAAAGGAAATGAATCGATGACACAAGATCTTGGTTCTTTGATATGGAATATTATGCTTTGATGGCCAATATGGATGAAACTGAGGAGGTATACAACACTGTATCTATCAATACTCTTGCTAGAAGTGATTGTGAATCAACTTGTGGTTCAAATCCTAGAAATTCTGACAACAATGAGACTTTGGATGCCATCCTTAATCAACTGAGGATAATACAATCTGGTTATGAGATTGTGAAGGCTGAAAAAAGAAGCTCTTGAATTGGAAGTTGGAAGATTGAAAGTCAATTAAGGGTTCTCAAAGGTTAGGAAAAGATGTGGGACGTAATCAAGATAAGTCTCACCAACATCCAGCGACCTCTCGAATCAATTTGAACCATCTTGTTCCACTACTGCATACAAATCAGAAAAGCCTTATGGGGATAGAACATGGCTTGGATTTGGAACTCAACAATCTAACAAGAGTGGATCCAGTAAGGTAACTCAACCTAGTACTGCACTGGTCCTAAGTTTGTACCGCACTAGATCCAACTCCCAAGAAGGTTGAGGCAAGAAAACCCAATGAGAATGCTTAAAGGAAGCAAAATCGTAAGTCAAAGAAGTCAATAGCTCCTAATAAAAGAATAAATCTAAAAATAGAATCACTTGTGTGTCTTCTAAGCTCACCGATAGCGGACTGCTACCTAGTCTCACTGACCACGAGAAGGGTAAGAAATGTAAATATTCCAAGGATAAGAATCCTAAACCCAAAAATGTTAATCATTCAAGGGATACTTATCTTAGGGGAAAGGTAGATTGCTCTCATCGATGATGATTGGAATATTCCTGTATCTAATGCTAGAAACAAGAAGTATAACCATGCTACTAGGGTAAAACCTAGGCAATGGGATCAAGAGAGGACTTACACAAGACTTCAAAGAGACTCCATATTATAAGGTCGTTTTAACAGATGAAGAAACTAATGGTTATGCTAATGTTTCTAACAACCAAAGTCACTTGAAACAGCATGATAAACCAAAAGGCCAGAAAACATATGTGAATCCTACACAACCTACTGTTAGAACTTATGGATGTGTGGAATACATGTATGAACCAAAGTATGACACTTTTAGGAGAAGACCTTATGGAAACTTACCAAAAGTCATGCTTACTATTGACCACTATGGACCCAAACAGGTTTGGGTACCTAAAATGCATTAACTTTGTTTTGTAGGTGTCCGGTACATTGACAAAGGATGTTCCACATATGACAAAAAATAAGCACTCGCTTATCAAACTTTGTGGCAAAAGATGGTCCAAGGGTGAATTTTGGCAACAAGAATACACCGGATACACAAGAGGATATGGCACACTTGTCGAAATGGACTTACAATCAAGAATGTTGCATATGTGGAAGGATGGACTACAACTTGCCGAGCAATCGGACAATTACGTGACATGGGATACAAGGTCACTTTTGACAAAAACAATCGTATTGTCATTAGTGAAAGAGGTGATCAAGTTGTACTAGTGGGTAGAAGACAACGTAACATTTATGTTGTGGATTGGTCTCATCATAGCCTCGAGAACTCGCTGATTGTGCATACCAAGTCTGAACTCAATTGGTTATGGCACAAGAAGTTGAATCATCTAAATTTTGATGATATCAATCAGTTGGTGAAGAAGAAGCTGGTGATTGGTTTACCTGAGATCACATTCAAGAAGGATGCTATATGTGATGCATGTCGGCAGGTAAAACAAATAAAGTCAAGCTTCAAGTCAAAACTAAACAATCAACTAATAGAGTGTTGGAGCTTATGCATATGGATCTATTTGGACCAATAACTCCAACAAGTGTAACAGGAAAGAAGTACACCTTAATGGTTGTGGATGACTATTCAAGGTACACTTGGGTGATATTTATGAACAAGAAAAGTGAGACACTGAAAAGCATGCCTAATCTTTTAAAGAGATTACAAAATGAGAAAAGTTTAACAGTAATAAAGATAAGATCGATCATGGTACTTGAATTTCTCAACAAAGTTATAAGGAATACTCAGGAATGTAATGGTGTACTACATCAACTTGTCGCTTGCTGGTACACCTCAAAGAAAATGGGGTTCTTTGAAAGAAGAAACAGGACTTTAAAGGAAGCAGAAGGACAATGATTTGTGAGGCATTGCTACCGAAAGATATTGGGTCAAGCGATTAATACAGCATGCTATACACAAAACATAACATCAGTGAATAAGAAGCTGCTGAAGACACCTTATGAGATTTGGAATGGAAGGAAACCAAACATATCCTATTTCCATCCATTTGGAAGCAAATGTTTTATCCTAAATCACAAGGTCCATTTGAAGACATTCCAACCAACGTCAGATGAAGGAATCTTCTTGGAATATTCTTCAGTCAGCAAGGCATTCAGGGTACTGAACAAGAGGTCACTAAAACATGAAGAAACAATCCATGTTGTGTTTGATGAATCTAAGTTCACTGGTATGGAAGATGAAGATTGTGAACCTGCTGAGAATCAACAAGTTACTGATCCAGATTGTGTTGAATTTTTGGAAAGATTCAATGATTTAAAAGTTTCGATCATCGCTTCGTTGAACACCTTGCTTGGTGACATTACCGATGCAACAACTGAAGCAATTGAAGGATCTGCTGAACCCCCTGTTGTTGAAGAAGCTACATCAGACCCTACTGAAGATGAGGTTCCTGATAATGTAACTAACCAGAATCCACAATGGTTAATGAATCACCCTGCTGAACAAGTTATTGGCAATGTACAGCAAGGTGTAAGGACTAGAAGACAATTGGAAGCAATGTTTACTTGTTTTCTATCTCAAATGGAACCAAAAGTTGTTGAAGAAGCTATTTCAGATCCAGATTGGATAATAGCTATGCAAGAAGAATTAAATGAATTTGAAAGAAATCAAGTTTGGACACTAG
Organism: Gentiana macrophylla; assembly: GCA_026214975.1. Taxonomy (NCBI): domain Eukaryota; kingdom Viridiplantae; phylum Streptophyta; class Magnoliopsida; order Gentianales; family Gentianaceae; genus Gentiana; species Gentiana macrophylla. The sequence goes on from CM047810.1 coordinate 77,854,950, forward strand.
TTAAAAGGCCAAGTCATGCAAATATCATTGGTACTAAGTGGGTATACAGAAATAAACTTGATGAATCTGGTACCATTGTAAGGAATAAGGCCAGACTAGTTGCAAAAGGCAATTCTCAAGCTGAAGGAATAGATTTTGATGAAACTTATGCACCTGTTGCAAGATTGGAAGCTATCATCGATTATTCTTGGCACATCTTTGCATATAAGAACTTCAAAGTATATCAAATGGATGTCAAAAGTGCATTTCGAATGGCATTCTAGAGGAGGAAGTGTATGTACAAAGAACCTCCGGATTTGAAGTTAAAGATCAAGATGATAAAGTGTATAGACTCAACAAAGCACTTTATGGATTAAAACAAGCACCAAGAGCATGGTATGAGACTCTATCTCAATTCTTGGTGGATAATGGTTTTACAAAAGGCACCATTGACAAGACTCTTTTCAGAATCAGTGAAGGAACAAAGACTACCTGCACAGATTTATGTTGATGACATAATCTTTGGTTCTGAAAATGATTTGCTTTGTGAAAAGTTTGCAAATCTAATGAAGAGTAAATTCCAAATGAGTATGATGGGAGAAATGAACTACTTTTTGGGATTGCAAGTTAAACAGATGAAAGATGGAATCTTCATTCATCAAACCAAGTATACCAAGGAGTTGCTGAAGAAATTTGGTATGGAAAACAACACCAAGATATCAACTCCAATGAGTACAAACATCAGATTGGATGAAGATAAAGAAGGCAAAGATGTTGATCAGACTTTATACAGAAGGATGATAGGCAGTCTGCTGTACCTTATTGCCAGCAGACCTGATATATCCTTTACTGTAGATGTTTGTACAAGATTTCAATCTAAACCTAAAGAAAGTCATTTAGGTGCAGTCAAGAGAGTTCTCAAGTTCTAAAGGAGACTTTGGGAGTAGGGATATGGTATTCCAAGGATGGAAGCTTCAAAGTTATATCCTACTCAGATTCTGATTATGCTGGATGCAAGATTGATAGAAAAAGCACTACAGGAACCTGTCAATTAATGTGAAGTAGACTAGTCTCCTGGTTTAGCAAGAAACATAATTCTATATCAACTTCCACTCTTTGAAAATTTGAATACATTGTCGGAAGTTGCTATGCACAAGTACTTTGGCTAAGACGACAGTTAAGGGATTATGGAATTGAAGAAAGAGAAATTCCAATTATGTGTGACAACACAAGTGCAATTGCAATCACAGAAAATCCTATTTTGCACTCAAGAACCAAGTGTGAGACATCATTTTATAAGAGATCATGTTGAGAAGAAAAAGATGTGGTGGTTCTTTACATCCCTACTGAAGATCAACTTGCTGATATTTTCACTAAACCACTGGATAGTGAAAGATTTGCTAAACTAAGGACTGAACTTGGAATTATTAAAGTTGACTGATAATCAGCAATGTACTGGAATTCACCAAGGGGATTAGTCTTTGCTATGTTGGGTGAGCTCACTTAGCAGATTAGTCATTGGTATCAACAATTCCATGTACTTATTTTTGGACAATTGAGCAAATGAGGTTGCCAAGGGGATTGGTCTTTGTCATGTTGGGTGAGCTCACTTGATGATCGAGTCATTGGTATTAAACTTCATCTTGTATTATCAATTGAACAAAACAAGAAGAAATTAAGGATCAACAGAGTCACTTTGTCGCCAACTCTGAAGCTTGATGATCGCAGAGATCGCCGAGCCCACCCCGCTTGAGGACTACCTCACGAATGGAACGTTACACAGTCAAAGTTATTAAAGTCAAAAAGCAGATTGGCGGGATATTTATTTCATCCTTTATAACCGCAGTTAACACTATCCAACGGTTACAAACGTTATGGAGGAGTAATGGGCCACGTGTCAAGACAGCGTTTATTCAGATTAATCGTGGTTTACATCAATGTACGTGCAATGACAGTTGCAACTACTCACTGTCTATATATTCAGACTGTTACACAACAGATTCTCTACTTGCAAAATCTGCTTTATCATTGCGAATTTCACACTGTCTGAACACAAATTCATAATCAATCTTCTCCATCTCATTCTTCTTATACAAATGGCAGAAAAGGTTGATGTTCAGATTGAGTCAAGCCAAAGTGTCAGAGGCTTCATTGTTGATGCAAGCAAAACAGATTTAGCCATCAACATTGGTAGAAGAATAAGGAGATACGCTGGTCTCAGAGAATGTGCTTGAATATAAGACCGAGACAATCTCATATACAAATGTTGTCGGGCCGGAGAAACATTCAAATTCGTGAAGGAATCAAGCATTTAAAACGGCCGTGAGTGGACAAGAAATAGAAATTTCCTCAAGTCTGGCGAGGATGTTTTTGGATTTGAAGAAGTGGTGGATGGTCCAGCTTAATCCCGAAGCAATGGGACTGTCCAAGATGGCTTTTGTTGATCAAATCAAAACAGATGAAGCCACCAAATCCGCTCTGGCATCAATTGCGATACATTGGGAATGAGTACAGCCTCATCGAGCAAACTCATTGCTAAGAACATACTTGGGCTGGTTGGAAGTATGGACACTCTATCTGGACCCAAGATAGAGTTGATGATGATTATCTGCAAGAGCATGAAGTTTGATTGGGCTGGTTACTTCATTCATTACATAAAGAAGGTAGCCAAGGAAGAAAAAGAGGGAAAGAGGAAATCCAAGGCCTTGCCCTTAGGATTGATGGTTCAGACCCTGCTGAATCATTTGGAAATCCCTGATGTAGCACCTGAAAAGATCAATCAGTCTAGATACAAGAAGGAAATTGATTATGCTATTCCTGGTCTAGATGATGATGAAGATGTTGCTGACCCTGCTGCTGATGATGATAGTGATGGTGATGGTGATGCTGGTGGTGAGCAGGTCAAGCCAACTAAAAAGAAACTTGTTAAACCTGCTACACCAAAGAAAGCTGCTGAGAAAAGAAAGGGTGCAGAAACAAGGAAGATAACTGAAGTATTAAAGCCTTCAAAAAGAACAAGGAAGCAAACAGCACAGACTGCTGAGTCTACTGAGGGTTCAGTGGAGGTTACTGACCCTGTTGTTGCTGCAAGAAGAACTGTTGTTGAAATTCTGAGGGAACAACAGAAGGAAGCCAGTAGAAAGAGGAAGTCTATTGTGGCTGAAAAAGATGATGAACCCCTTTCCAATAGGAGAAAAGAAATTATCCATAAACAGATTCATGGAAAGGGGAAAGAACTGAAAAACTTGGTGGCACAAAGAGCCCAAGAAGAAGCATCAGTAGAAGAGGAAGAAGAGGCTATTGAGGCTGAGCCCTTGACTATCATCAAGCCTGTAGAAATTACTGACTCCTCACCTGAAGAGGTTGTTAAATCTACTGAAGTTGCACAGGTTGTTGTTGAGCAATCTGTTGAAGATATCTGCAGCTACTAACCCCCGAGCCTGCTTTGTAGTATCTATCAAGACCCACAAAGAAACCACCGAACTGAACTCTTGTGGTAGTTGAAGAAATGGTTGAAGACCCTGCAATTGTTGCAAGAACTTAGGGGGAAGAGCAGTCTGCTGCTAACCCTGCTGATGAGCATGTAAGTCAGGGGGAACCAAGTGTTGTACAGATGGAAGTAGTAGGCACAAATTTATAATCTCAGCAACCTACTGACTTTCAAACATCTGTTGAAGAAACCATGAACCTACTTGTTGGAACTTTTGGAGGTCAACAAGGTACTGGAGTTGCTCCCAGGAGATCTTTCATGCCCTTTGAAAGGCATGTGAAAGAAAAGAAGAAAACAAAAGAGTTTGTAGATCCCAAACTTCAGCAAATTGCTGACTATTTCCAATGGAAGTTCGGGTTTAAGAGACAAAAGCCACCACGAACCTATGACAGATTTTGAAGAATGGGCTTTTAACAAGTTGGGAGTAGAGAATTTATTGGACCTAGTTGATACCACCCTACTGCAATCTAGATTGATGGACTTATTTGATGAATAACAGAAAGATGAGGGTATCAAGTTTAGGGATCCAAGAGATGGCAATGATGACTCTTCCTCATCATCGATTCTAGAGGAGATTTCCCTACCGGACCGGGAGGAACCAGTGGGATCAGTAGTAATCAAAGAACCACCTGCATAACAAATCCACTCGACATCGTAAGTCTCACCGAGGGCCAGTAGAGATCGAGAAATGGATGAGGATCTACATGATCTCACCATGGATGATCCAGTAGGCATTGATCAATGAAGGAATTAATTTGGGTGTTTGGTAGGATAGCCGATGAATCTTCTACATTCCATGTTGTAGAGCCTACTGCACAAACTGAACCTGAACAGAGTGAGGATTTGGATGAAGAGAAGGTCACTGACTTCAGTGAACCCAGTGCCAGCTCAGAAGAATCTATTGAATATCAAGATGGATTTGACTTTGAGGGCATTCTTACTAAAACTGCCATTATCCTAACCAAGATTGGTGATGCTGAAGGATTCCAAGTGGATAATGAGGCTATATTCAATCCACAGAGAGTTGAAGAAGGGGTACATGTTGCTGAGTTACAAACAGCACCTGGACACAGGTTGGAACAGGAGGTACATGCTGATGAGTCTCAAACAGCACCTGGACAAAGGTTGGAACCTGTTTCGGGTTTCGAGGAAACCATTGTTGCTGAAGAGGCTGCTGTAGTGGAGCCTACTAGAGACAAGACCACCGGCGGAAAGATGGTCGCAGATCTAGCATTAATGAGGATGAGCAAATTCTTTGGACTATGACTTTAATGATGAGAAGTTCCAGATGCCTGAAGAAGAGAATATTAATGTTGATCCACCACAGGCATTTGTTCCTATTTTTGAAGAACCAGCCCTTGATCCTATCTTGGAAGAATATCAAGGACCTAATCCTGCTGGATTGGATAGGAGTTGGGCATTGGTTGTGAGCAATCAGAGGCTACAATACAATGTTGAGGAGCCTACTGATGAAGCTGCTGGTGGAAGGATGACTGGTGAGATACCAGTAGAAGTTTTGAATGAGTTAAGAACTGTAAGGAATGACATGCAACAGTTAAGGACTCAACTAGATAGACATGAAAAAGATTTGAAGAACTGATGAAAATGGTAAATGAAAACAGACAATCTACTGCCACAGTTGCTTCAAACTTCACTTCTACTCAAAATGCTGTGAATGATCTGATACTAGATGTGAGGGGAATCAAGGTTGGAAATACTGCAAAAGAGAAGTTTCTGAAAGACCAATTCATTTCCATCCATCAGAATCTTGACAACCTTACTGCTACACCTAAGCCTGCTGAGGCTGCTGGAACATCTCAACTCTCTTTGGATTGGATCCTAAGGTTACTTGAGAGGATCAATCTACTCGAACAGACTTTGCAATCCAGATTACCGCAGCTTGACACCGTAATCGAGATTATGGAAGGGCAAATCAATAATCTGGTTATTTCACAGAGAGTGTTCATGGCCTATTGTCCCGTTTTGTTAATGATGTCACTAAGGGGGAAGAGGGCCAAACAAATTCGCAGAAAAAAGAGGCCGCAAGACTTTTTGCACGTAAGAGATGGCAAGATGATACCAATGCCTTCAGCAACTCGCACTGGCGATTGCGTACTTCATCGATGATCTTTTAGACAATACAAGAAAGAGTATTACAATAGGAGGAAACCTTATCAAGACAAAGGGTTTCATGAAGGTCTGAAATCTTTCTTGGGATTGAAATTTTCGAAGGCAAGGATTAAAGCCTTAAGGGCAAGCAATAGAGTGAAAGAGGTGGATGAAGTGGCGGAGGTGATAGGAACTTGCCTATCACAAAAGCAAAGGTTTCACTTGAAGAGTTTAAGGAACTATACATAAAGTTTGGATTCAAAGTGAATCGATTAATCTTATCCTGCTCAAGCATGGAACTGGTGGAAACAAGTCAATCCCTACATTGATTTTACATTGATTGAAAATGAATGGATGAGGATATGATAGAAGAGATCAGGCCTACCAAGAACAAGTGGAGAAGACCGCACAAGAGAGAGAAGAAGACAGAGATCAAAGATACTTTAACTGCATTATGTTTTGGTCGATTCTAGATCAGAATATCTTTGAACAAATGATTTTAATGAAAGATGACTATTTGTTCTGTTTTTGTTTTAGCTTTTTGCTTTGCTGTTAGGTGAGGGTAGTGGCATCATCACCAAAAAGGGGGAAATTGTTGGACTTATTTCTTAGTTTTGATGATGAGTGCCAGACTAGCTGTTATAGTGCAAAGACAAAAAGATGTCTAGACCAAATGTATAGGCTTATTAGAGTTTGATTCATAAATAGGATTGATCAAACAAGCATCAGAAAGGGTCTGGCGATTCATATCGCTGAGACTAGTCTATGTCAAGAGGGTAGATAGGTCAAGAGACTAGTCAGAACCCGCCGAACACTTGAAGTGAGGCTCAAACTCGATTCTGAAGGCTAAGGGATCAAACTTAGTAATTTAAGTCAAGGATATGGAATCAGAATTTAGGCAAGTCTGTGATGACCTAAACTGATTACATATGCCTTGTGTACAAGGTCTAAGTTCCATAAGTTGGATGATGTTTGGAACTTGGTTATAATTCAAAGGTGTAATCTAACTTCTCAAATAAAAGTTAGATAAAAGAAGTCACCGCATTGTATTTTATACACAAAGAAATTGGAGTTCAAAGAGATCGATTGGTATCTCAAAGAGATCGATGAACTCTTTGATATAATACCTCGATTAAATCAAGATTATATTGGAAGATTACATTGAAAATGACAGCCCAACTACCTCGACTTATCAAACAAATCAAAAGGCCGAGATTAAACAGACGTTGGGATGATTCAGATTATTATCCAATGGATATAAGTCAAAGGGTGAGAATGATCTTCACAAAAAGGAATTACAAAGATGTCGATCGTATGAATAGTGACAGAATGCAAATCAGATGGGACAAAAACAAGGAACGGTTACATTTGAATTTCAAATACAAGTCACATGCATTCCCGCTATATAAATAGAGGACTTTCAACTCGAAACATGATGATGAAAATTAACAAACTTTGAAGAGATATTAATGAAATTTGAAAAAACACCTCTTTGAACCTCTTCGAACTTTAAGCTACTGATCTAGAGAAATTCTTCAAGTGTTTTCTACATTCAAGCTACATCAATCATACACACTTGAAGCCTGCAAGCTGCTGATTATATCATCCTAATCAAGTTGCTGCAACTGAATCATTTATTTGATTCAATCTTTATTTTATAAAGAACTCTGTGAAGACAAAGAAGCATCCGTTGGGTGTGAAAGACTCATTGTTTGTGGTGGAGCCGGTGAAGAGGCAATCCTACCTTTCAAGGACCAGTGGAAGACTCAGGAGCAGCAATCCTACCTGCTCCCGCCAGCTTTGTGAAGCCATAGTCATTGGTGAAGGACAAGCAACCTTAGGTATCTTCGTAAAAGCTACATCAAAGATCTCTAGTGAATTTCCTCCAACATCACAGAGAAGAGAGGGTGACAGGATTACACCACCTGGAACCACTATAAAATCTCGCCTATTTAATTTCAAAGATTTACATTCGCACTTAGTTTATTTTACACATCAACCTCATCGAATTTAGCAAATCAAATCACACACTTGCACTAATGAGTATCTAATACTTAGTATCATATTTAACAACAAGTATTAAGGCTTAATTTTTGATATAATTCCATTGCACAAATTCAAAGAAACTCAATTGTCAAGAGACTCACAGTTATCAAAGGAGCTCTCAAGTCTCAACAGACTCTTCAAGTATCGCAGTCTCAAGTTGCAAATTTTAACTCCAAAGTTTTAAGTGTTAAGTTTATTCACCCCTCTAAACTTAACCAAAGCCTTTCAAGGGACCAACAAGGATTTCTTTGGGAATATGGAACCTTTGAAAGTGAGGAATGGATAAGGAGCTTCAAAAGCATGCAGAATGTACATGTGTCTGAGACTGAGATTGCACAACTGCCAGTTAGTTTTCTTTTGGGCGCATCAGAGGCTTGGATAGATGCTATACAGAGTAGCAATGGCAAGGTTTCAGACTCGGAAGCTTTCAAAGCTATGTTCTTCAACGAGTATTTCCCGGCAACAGTGCAAGCGGATAAAGCAAGTCAGTTTTTGAAACTCAAGCAAGGCAACTACCTGACCGTATCTCAGTACACTAACAAGTTCAATGAGTTGGGACGGTTCTATCCCGAGCTGATGAAAGTGGAAGAAAGAAAGATGGCCCTTTACAAAGAAGGATTGGCCTATGAGATTCAGTCTGGCCTATGATATTTACAGCAAGGAACATGGCAGAGCTCTTGAATAAAGCCTTGGAGGTTGAGACCTTCAGGAAGAAGGCTACAGTGGTTATTGGAAACAAGAGAAACTTTGGAACGAGTCAGGGAAATTACCGAGGAGCCCCACAACAAAATACTAAGAAGACACCAGCTCCTCCGGAAGCGAAGGCCCCAAACAGTGCACCTCTGTGATCCAAGTGCTATAGGAATCATTCAAGAGAGTGTAGAGCTAGTTTAGGCGGTTTCTAATTTTGCGGAGAACCGGGGCACTTTTCTTGGGAATGTCCCAATAAGGGGAACAAAGGGAGTACGAGCCGAGGAAATGGGAGAAGCGGCCCAAGCCGACCAGTTCGAGTTTTTGCAGCTGATGCTAGAGATGCAGAACCAGAGGATGATGTGATCTCAGGTACCTTGTTGTACATTTATTTTATTAAGATATTTTTATAGCGTGTTTACTCATGTTGTAACTGTATTTAAATGAATGAATATGCATCCTAGGTACGATAATGTTAGATAACCTAGTGGTCAGAGCCTTGTTTGATACGGGAGCGTCTAACACTTTTGTGTCGACCAAGGTAGCAAAGAAGTTGAGTTTACCTTCGGAACCTTTGAGAAACACCCTGGAGATAACTACACCGTTAGGGAAGGTAACAAAGGTAACTAGGATGATACCTCAAGTGGATGTTCGAGTTGGACCTCATAGATGCAAGAGTGATTTCACTGGTTTAGACTTTTCAGACTTTGACGTGATTCTTGGGATATATTGGCTATCCGAGAATTATGTTCACTTAGATTGTTTGAGAAGAAAGTGACCTTTAAAGTACCCGGAAATCGATAAGACCTTTCAAGGAATGTGTACAAGCCGAGTAAGAAGTGACATCCGATAATTTCAATGGTCAAGGCAATTAGAGCTTGTCGAAGAGAGTTGTGAAGGCTACTTGTTGTATGCAAGTGGATGTGGAACAAGTGAAGCCCAAGCTTGAAGAAACTCACAGAGTGAGAGAGTACCTGAGGTATTTCCGGAAGAGTTACCGGAAACATGCCGGATAGGGAAATTGAGTTTGAGATCAAGCTGATACCAGGAGCGGCACCAGTTGCTAAGGCACCCTATACAATGACACCGGCTGAATTGAAAGAGTTGAAAGCTCAACTTAAGGATATGCTTGAGAGGAATATAATTCAACCCAAGATTTTTTTGCCTTGGGAGCCCCTGCTTTGTTCGTGAAGAAGAAGGATGGTAGCATGAGGATGTGTATCGATTACAGAGCGTTGAATAACCTTACCATCAAGAATAAGTACCCCTTGCCAAGGATAGATGATCTGTTTAACCAGTTGCAAGGCAAGAAAGTGTTCTCGAAGATTGATCTTAGGTCCGGTTACCACCAGTTGAAGATCAAGGTGGCGATATACCAAAGACGGTTTTAGTAACGAGGTATGGACACACTATGAGTTCTTGGTCATGCCGCTTGGACTCACTAATGCTCCATCTGCATTCATGGATTTGATGCAATGAGTTTTCATGCCATACTTGGATAAGTTTGTGATAGTGTTCATAGATCGACATCCTAGTATACTCTAAGGAGGAAAAGGAACATGAGGAACACTTAAGGATATTGTTAGAAACTTTGAACAAGAACCAGTTGTTTGCAAAGTTTTCGAAGTGTGACTTTTTGTTGAAGCAAGTCAGTTTCTTGGGTCACGTCATTTCTGGAGATTGCATACAAGTCGATCCAGTGAAGATTGAGGCAGTTGAGAATTGGCCTAAACCTACCACAGTTTCAGAAGTAAGGAGCTTTCTTGGTTTGGCTGGCTACTATAGGATGTTCGTGCAAGAATTTTCGAAGATAGCTACTCCACTCACAAAGCTTACACAGAAGAATGTGAAGTTTGAGTGGACAAGCGAGTGTGATGCAGCTTTTCATACCTTGAAGGATAGGTTGACTACGGCCCCAGTGTTGGCAGTTCCGGAGATTTTTGATAATTACGATGTCTACACGGATGCTTCAGGACATGGTTTAGGTTGTGTATTGATGCAAGGGGGGAAAGTGATTGCTTATGCATCTAGGCAGTTGAAGGTGCATGAGAAGAACTACCCGACACATGACTTAGAATTGGTAGTAGTAGTGTTTGCATTAAAGACTTGGAGGCACTACTTGTATGGAGTTAAGGCAAGGATCTTCACCGACCACAAAAGTTTAAAGTATTTCTTCACACAAGAGAATCTGAACATGAGACATAGGAGATGGTTAGAGTTCGTGAAGGACTATGATTTGGATATTCAGTACCATCCAGGCAAAGCCAATGTAGTGGCAGATGCTTTAAGAAGGAAACCAGTATTTGCAGTTTCAAGCGTCGAAGATGTGGCAGAAAGGTTAGATGGGCTGGAAATCAGCAGGTTTGATCAGATTGGGGATCGACAGGTTGTGGCGCCATTGTTAGCAAGATCTGAGTTGATGGATGATATTCGGGAGAAGCAAGATGAAGACCCAGCTTTGGTTGATTTGAAGCGAGTTTCTAGAGAGAAGCCTACATGATGGGCTATGTCTTGGACAAGAATGGAAATCTTTGGTAGCGAGGATCGCTTGTGTGTGCCTAATGTTGGCGACTTAAGACAGAGAGTTATGGAAGAGGCTCATTGGATTGCATTTGCAGTTCATCCAGGTGCTACTAAGATGTACAGAGACTTGAAGGAGAAGTTTTGGTGGCCTCGATGAAGTTGGAAATAGCTAAGTTCGTGTCATAATGTGACATTTGCCAGAAAGTGAAGGCAGAACATAGAAGACCAGGAGGAATGCTTAAACCCTTGGATATTCCTGAATGGAAATAGGATAAGATTACGATGGATTTCATCACCAGTTTGCCGAGGACCAAGGGAGGACACGATGTGATTTGGGTAATCGTGGACAGGTTGACCAAATCTGCCCATTTCTTACCGTATAAGGTTGATATGCCTTTGAAGAAGATGACGACACTATACTTGGATAATATAGTGAAGCTTCACGGAGTTCCTATCTCGATAGTTTTGGATCGTGATTCGAGGTTCGTCAGTTGGTTTTGCAAGAGCTTACAAGAAGCCTTTGGAACCAAGTTAGTTTTGAGTACGGCAGAGTTTGCCACCGTTTGAAGCATTGTATAGGCATGCCACCGTTTGAAGCATTGTATGGACGAAGATGTCGAACGCCGCTGTTTTGGGATGAAGTCGGGGAAAGACAGATTACAGGGCCAGAAATGGTTGTACAAGCTAAGGAAAGGGTTCAGTTGGTTAAGAAGAATCTGAAAGCAGCTTAGGACAGGCAAAAAATTTGGGTAGACGTAAGAAGAAGACCGCTTGAGTTTGAAGTCGGTGATAGAGTGTATCTACGAGCTTCACCAATGAAGGAAGTGAAACGCTTTGGACAAAAAGGAAAGCTAAGTCCAAGGTATGTTGGACCGTTTGAAATTCTGGAAAGGATTGGACAGTTGGCTTACAAGCTTAAGTTACCAGAATCGATGTCAAGGGTCCATAGCGTGTTTCACGTTTCAATGTTGAAGAAGTGTCTGACGAGGAATGATGTTGAAACTACAATTGATCCGGAGATTTTACAAGACAATCTTGCTTATGATGAGAGACCGATCAAGATCTTGGACCGGAAGGAAAAGATGATTAAGAGACGGATGATTCCATTGGTTCTGGTTCAGTGGAGCAATCATTCACCCGAGGAGGCAACTTGGGAAGTTGAAGATGATATGATTAGTGAATTCCAAGAGTTAGTGGATTTACCAGGTATGTACTAGTTTCGAGGACGAAACTCCTTTTAAGGGGGGAGGAATTTAATATTCCGATTTTCGGGAAAGGGTAGACGTGTCATTTTTGCGAAAATGAAATATTATTATTTCTTTTCTTTATGGGAGTTAAGTACTTAATAGTGTATGTATATATATATATATTTTTTTGAATTATATATATATATATATATATATATATATATATATATATATATATATATATATATATATATTTAAGGAAATCTGATTATTTGTTAATTAAAGGACAATTAGGAAAAAAGGTATTTTTGGGAAATTGGTATTTAAAGAAAATTACACACAATAATCCCATAACCTAGACTAAATCAGAAAATCAGTTTTACGCTCTCATCTCTGCGCAATTTGGAGAGGAAAAAAAGGGCTGAAGGAGTTCTTCAATTATCTTAAGAGGTGTTGAACCGTTTTCAGATCAGACTCGAGAATTGGAATCGTCGTGAGAAGGACATCATTTGGATATCAGTTCGTGGGAAGGGCTGCAGACTTTCAAGGCTGTTTGACTCTGGTTTGTGGCTTCAATTAGGTAAGAAAATCTTCCTATGATCTCGGTTATGATTCGTAAAGTTTAGATCATGTTTTTGAGATGTGTAGATGCTAGAAAGATGTGTTTTTCATTGATCAAGGATCATAGGTATTCTTGGGATGTTTAGATATGTTTTTCTTCATTTTTCTGTGTTTAATTTGATGCAAATTAGGTCAGAAATGGATTAGAAATCGCATTTTGACGATGTTAGCGTTTTGGGAAAAACCAGCGGACGGGCGTCTGCATTAGCGCGACGGGCGCCTGAGACCCCTAAATGCTTCAGGACGGCGTTTGCATAAAGCAGACGGGTGTCTGAGGTTAGATTTTTGATTCAGGATGTAGCTGTTTTTGGCAGACGGGCGTTTGGGGTTTAGTGGACGGGCGTTTGATTACGGACGGGTGTCCATAGGGTTTCAAACGGGCGTCTGGCCTGTTTTACCTTGTTTTTACTGTTTTAGCGTTTCAGATTGGTTTTTGGCCTCATAATCGTGTTTTCACTCTTTTAAATCCCTTATTCATGATATGTTAACATTGTTTAAACATAAACAAGCTAGTATTAAACTTCTGATTCGTTCAATTAAAACACCGAATGTACTCTTAAAGGGAGTTGAAGTTCGGATCCGTCGGAAGAGCATGATAGGCTTGTGTTTTGATGAATTAGCATTCATCAATGTCTGTGTAATTGGTAGGCCTTGTCAATGTCTAGTGGTCTAGGAAGAGAGTAGTATTTGTGAGGGAGATTAATTGAAAACACATAGGTGGTTAATTAATCATTCTAATAAAACACGTACTTGACTAGTAAAAGATTAAACAACATGTCTCTCTTGGATAGGCACCAGTCTATATCGCGATGTGTGTGCTACCTCTGAAGGTGGAAGAACCCGTAGGTCAAAAGAACCACAAGTTCGGGGGACTCCACTGAGGTGTGCGTACTATCGGAGCCTACCTATTCTAGCCTCTGTGGATATTGGTGTGATCCACTAATATGTTGCAATCGATATCTCCTGGTGGATATACATAAGGCGTAGTGCCCTTGAGTGCAGTTGTAACATAGATAAGTTAAGTAGAAACATTTAGTCAATTCATGTTGATGGACATGAAGTGAACCCTAGATTGAGTCGGTCATACATAAACAACTAAATTTATAAATATCTTTTCTTTATAAATGATAATTGTTGTCATAGTTTCTCTTTCTTATTAAGTATGTTGTACTTACCTGAAATGCATATTTTCTATGTGTTTGGGGGTGAGAAGACAAACATGTTGATAATGTTTACGAGGAGGAGTTTGATGATGACGTTTGAAGATGCTTCATTGAAGACTTTACATTTATTATTTTCTCATTCTTTTATCAGACTGTTCTTAGTACTGTTGGTTTAGACTTTTGGTCTTTCGAGATGTGTAATCTTCGCTTTTTTTGGATATCGTATTTTCCTTGAATGTAATAAGTTACATTTCCACCTTTAGATTTCATTTCTATTCTTGGATGTTTGGAAATTTTTATACCCGAGTCTTTGGGTTCCGTTTGCTTATTTTTGATACGACGTAGTAAAGGCTTACGTATAAAGTGAATTTATTTTTATTTTATACGTGCCGAACGTTCCTTTTGCAGATAAGGACTCGGTGTCTGGGAACGGGGTGTTACAGGGATAGATAGAATGCAATTAGCGTCAAACGGCCAGAATAACTTGCAAATTTTCTCCTCATTCCAGCAAGTACAATCATGAGATCCTTGACCCAAAAAACACAAGGGGAAGATCTATATGGGGAGAGAGAGGCTTTCAATTTGGAAAATCAGGAAGCCAATTATCCTCCCAAATTCTAACAGACTCTCCATTTCCAATGCACCTAAACACGCCTTCTTTAAAAAGAGGTAAAACAGATAAAATACCCTTCTATAAAATTGAACTATTAGTAGAAGATTTAGCATCCAACACAGAGCAATTTGGAAAATATTTAGGTTTCAAAACTTTAGAAACCTGAAGATCTGGATTTTGCAAAAATCTCCATATCTGTCTGGCCAAATAAGCAAAGTTCAAAGCCTCAAAATCCTTAAATCCCATACCACCAAACCTTTAGCAAGACAAACCTTCTTCCACGCCAACCAGTGAATTCCCTGCTTTCATCTTCTCCATTACCCCACCAAAATTTAGCCTTTAAAGCAGAAAGATCATTACAAATGCCTTTAGGCATCTTAAGAACAGACATCGGGTATGAAGCATGCATACTAATTTAAGAAGAATTTCCTTACCATCTTGACTAAGAAGATTATTTTTCCAAGAACTCAATTTGTTAGAATTTTTGTCTTTAAGGTATGTTGGAACTTTAATGGGTTTTAGCTCAAATTGGGTCTAAATGTAAGTGGCGAATAGTCCACTTTTTAGGCTCAAATTTATATGACTTACGGAATGAATTTCCGGGAGCTAAAATCAGTTTTGGAAACTAGTAAGATAGTAGTTGATGTTAGGCTTTTGAATCACTCGATTCCAATATCGTGTGAATGAGAAATTAATGCCTAAAGGTATAGTTATTTATGTGGGTGTTAATGGAAGTGTGTTCCATTTGTTCCACACATGTAATGAAACTTAAAATGCACACTATATAAGTGGGAGAGTTTCATAGAGGGGCAAGCCCCAAGGGGCAAGGGAATTTTGTGAAGGAGGGAGGACGTAGATGCTTGTTGGTTCACACGCACGCGCGCGCCGCCATCTTGTCCGCTCGGCTCAAGTATTAAATTTTTTGGGCCCACTCAACACTATTATTTTGAATAAACGCAACAAATAATGCATATACCTGTTTAAAAATCTGAAGGCATCAGCTTGGTCATAATGCATCTGTTGGCGAAAAGTTCATGAACTGAAAATAGAAAACTGCTCAAACTATCTTATTTTAACAGATGCAACCCTCTGTTCCTGCGAATTTTGGACAGATGTTACTGTTCATTGCCTCCATCCTCTGCATATATATACACCAGTCCTGAATGATAATAAACACAACATTTTCATACCATTACTCTGCAAAAATAAACACTCAAAAACACTTTCATTGTTAGAGATAAACAAAGGCCCTATCAGTTCGTTGTTTTCCTCATTAAAGTGCAAGAACCCGGAAAGGTAGACTGTTGTATCTTGGTAGACATATTTCTATAAACCGTGTGCACCATAGGCGGGGAAATTATGTCTTAAGGATAGAGTTCTAAACTCACCTCAGACGTTTTCGCGTTTATATTTTGCTTTTTGTATTTTTTTTTTTGTTTCTATTTGTTGCATACTATGATCATATGAATAAAGTTCTTCATGTTATGTGTTCAATGTCTTAGATTTGTGTTTCTATAAATTAATGTTATTCATCTCTTAGAAAAAAAAAAAGCATAGCGATACACTACTAATTTTTCTAACAATCTTAAGACATAATTTGCTTCCGTTAATCTGTGTATTTGGTTTGGGAAAAAATTATTGTAGTTTGCATCTACTACTTGTATTAAAAATATGTAACTTTTGTAGGAACAAATCCTGCAAACTTTCTATTAAAATAGTAGAGACAAAATTCTGCATCTTGTTGTGATCGGAAAAATAATTTTACAATTTACCTAAAATAGTCACGATCGTCTACCTTGTTTTGTATTGAAAAATAGTTTGTAAATAGTATACCGCTTTACAAAAATTAAAGAATATAAGTTGTTTGTTTGATCTTGTAGATTGTGAAACCATTCATTTTACTTGAGTATTTGGTCCGTGAATTTTTAAAATTGACATACACACCATTGTTGAAAAGAGTGCACTACAAACTTTGTTTTGCAACTTTTAATTGTTGATCTTCATCATTGAATGTAAAATGGAAGGAACGCTTTGAAGGCACAAGCGCTTTACCCCTGAATGTGTTGCATCCTGTCGTTGCGCCGGTGCAAGGCACAAGTTCTTCACAACACGAAAAACCCGAGAAATTCAACGGACAGAATTTCAAAAGGTGGCACTAAAAAATGCTGTTCTATCTTACTACCCTGAGTTTAGAAAAATGGCTAATCGAGGATCCTCCTGAAATACAAGAGGGGGAAAATAAAAACGCATCCGTAACTGCGTTGGATGCTTGGAAGCATTCGGATTTTCTTTGCAAAAACTATATCCTTAACTGTCTTGATAACTCATTGTATAGTGTTTATTCTATGTATAAAAGTGCTAAAGATTTATGGTAGGCACTCGAGATGAAGTACAAGACAGAGGATGCAGGCAATAGGAAAATATTGTTGATAGATTTATGGATTACAAAATGATGGAATCCAAAGCTGCGTAAGTGAGTCGATGGAAGAATTGTAGGTGATTATCTCTGAATGCCATGAAGAAGGATTGGTTATAAATGAACCTTTCCAAGTTCAAATGATAATAGGTAAACTTCCACCGTCATGGAAGGATTTTAAAAATTATCTGAAGTATAAAAATAAAGAGATAACTATGAACAAACTTGTGATGAAATTGCGTGTTGAGGAAAATAACAGGCAAATAGACATAGGTGGGCATATTGGAAAGTCCAAATCACATATGGTGGGGTCCAGTTCGGGTGCAAATAAAGGCAAGCGCTTCAATGCCGGTGGTGCGTCAAGAAAGTTCAATGCCGGTGGTGCGTCAAGTTCCAAGGGAAAAAAATGAGAAGAAAGAAGACAAGCGCTTCAAAGGCACTTGTTATAATTATGGCAAGCCAGGACGTAGGAGTGCTGAATGCCCAAAGCCAAGGCAAAACAATCAGATTAGTGCTGCTGAGATCGTGACAGATGCGGTTGGTGAGATGAACCTGTCAGCAGTTGTATCTGAATGCAACATTGTTGTAAATCCACGAGAATGGTTTGTAGACACTAGTGCTATACGCTATGTTTGTGCCGTTAAAGCAATGTTTTCGGACAACCAAAAAGTGGATGGTGAACAGTTGTTTATGGGCAATTCGGCAACCTCAAATGTGAAAGGCCATGGAAAAATTCTTTTGAAGATGACATCCGGGAAGCACTTGACGTTGAACAACGTGCTACATGTTCTAGATATTCACTAGAATTTGGTGTCCGGTTCTCTTCTTGTTAACAATGGTTTTAAGTTAATTTTTTATTCTTGAAAATTTACTTTGTGTAAGAATGGACAATTTGTTGGAGGGGTTATGGTGTAGATACGATGGTGCTAATAAGAATGCTACTACTTCTGTGTACTTGCTTTGAGTGTTCTAATTTATGGCATTGTAGATTAGGTCATGCAAACTTTAAATCTGTTCAAAAATTGATATACTTGGATTTATTTCTTAAACTACAATTTGATGCAAATAAAAAATTCCATACATGTATTGAAGCGAAAATGACTAAATTACTATTTCCAAGTGTTGAAAGATTTAATGAACCTTTGGATTTAATTCACATGGACATTTGTGATTTAAAATTTGCACAAACCAAATGCAAAAAATACTTTGTAACTTTTATCAACGATTTACGTGTATTGATTATGTAGTAAAGATGAGGCCTTGGATGCTTTTAGAAATTATAAATATGAAGTTGAAAATTAACTTAGTAAATGAATTAAAGTAATTCGTAGTGATTGAGGTGGAGAACATAATGCACCTTTTGATGAATTTTGTTCTCGAATCCGAGTAATTCATCAAACAACCGCGCCATATTCGGCACAAATCAATGGTGTTCTTTGAACGAAAGAACATAACACTTAAAGAAATGATGAATGCTATGTTGATTAGTTTGGGTTTACCCTAGAACTTGTGGGGGAGGCGATCCTCTCGACGAGCTTCATTTTAAACCGAATACGATCCAAGAAAAGGGACGAGACACCTTATGAATTTTGGAAGGGTCACAAACCTAACTACAAAATTCTTAAAGTATGGGGGTGCCTAGAAAAGGCGAAATACCTAAACCTAAGAAAGTGAAAATTGGGCCAAAAACAATTGATTGCATCTTTATTGGTTACGCAAATAATAGTAGTCCCTATCGGTTTCGGTTCATAAATCATACATACTTGACGCTCATGTAAATACAATAACCGAGGCAAGGAATGATGTATTTATTGAGGAGATCTTTCCTTGCACAGGAGAAAGAAGGTTCAAGTTCTAAGAGAACTTCGATGAAAAAACACATGATGAATCAAATGACCATCGTGAAACGGAGGAACTTCTCAGAAGCAAAATGACAAGGACTTCAACGTCTTTTAGTCCTGATTTCCTTACCTATATGGTAGAGGAGGATCCAAGGACATTCGCTGAGGCTATGTCCACTCCAGAAGCACCATTCTGGAAAGAGGCTATCAATAGTGAAATAGAATCCATCTTGCTAAATCACACTTGAGAGTTGGTTTCTCTTCCACCCAGAGATAAACCACTTGGATGTAAGTGGATTTTCAAGAAGAAAATGAAATCTGATGGATCTATTGAGAAATACAAGGCCATGATGGTAGCCAAAGGGTACAGACAAAAGGAAGGCCAAGATTATTTTGATACATACTCACCGGTCACGAGAATTACGTCTATACGTATTTTAATTGCCCGTGCTTTAACCTGGAAATCCATCAAATGGATGTTAAAACAGCTTTCTTAAATGGTGAGTTGGAAGAAGAAATTTTCATGGAACAACCTGAAGGATTTGTGGTTCCAGGTCAGGAAAGTGTGTAAACTTGTGAAATCACTGTGCGGGCTTAAGAAAGCACCTAAACAGTGGCACTTGAAATTTGACCAAACAATGATGGCAAATGGCTTTAGAATCAATGAACACTACAAGAAAAGAGGCTTATTGTGACAAAAAATTAGTGAGGGGATGCAAATCCTCCCACTAAAGCCTAGTTTTAACCAGGGGAAAAATATTACATAGCTATAGGATACACTTTTAACTAGAAACTATTGATTCCTATCACTATTTATCGATAATCCCTCGTTAAGATTAAAAAAGGGATCCTCTCATCAATTGTATCATTTTCTTACTCATTTTATCTCCTAACACCTTAAACAAAATTTTCTTCTAACCAAAACATAAAAACACATTTAAAAAAACAAAAATCACAAATAACTTGAACCTAATATCACCAAATCGGCCTCCCATTTCTTCTTATCCACAAATCCGAGATAAATTTCCCAATATTTTTACCCTAATCTACGCCCTTCACTTTTCACTTCTCAATTTCGATTGGTAGCAAAATTCGAATGATAATCGCGGTGGTGGTGGTGGTAGCGGGGTGTGTAATAATTTACGAGAGGACGGTCATTAGGCAAGGGATTACGACGTAAGGAGGCGGCGGTAGTGAAGGTAGTGTTGCCGAGTTCTATAGTTACTTGTAGACTGCTCATTTGATTATGGATATGGCGGTAGGGGTGGTTCTTCCTATAGGCTATGGAAGGAGGATAGGGATTTTCCACAGGGAATCAGGGGTGGAGGATGCAGTTCACCGGCGATGGAGGCAACAAAAACTGCTGCAAACATTGACGACTTGCTTGAATGGCATTCGACCTAGACATCTTCGATTCTCCATCATCACAAATCAAATCTGGAGATGCCAATCGTCCGCCTTAATGTTTGAATCGCACTCTGCTTGTTCCCACATCCCTATTTCCAGCAGTACTTTTGGTTAATCGGCCTTACTTTTTTTTTTTTCATTTTATTCACCTTTTGTTATTTCAAGATTTGATTTTTATTGAGTTTTAAGCGAAATGGGTTTTAGCAAAGAAATTGAGTTATTAGGTAGGGAAATCAATTTTAAGATTGCCCAAAAGGCTCTTGATCACAAGTGAGAGCTTGATGATGAATGATGAAAAGCTTCGTGTGATGGTGAATGGAATCTCTTTTCTTTCCCTAACTTAGGTGCTTTATCTTGTTTTGGCTTTTACCCTTTGTTTTTCTGTTTAGTAAACATATCAATTGATGTTCGTATGAGCTTAATCATGTTAAGTTTTTAGTATAATGTTTTCTTGATTCATTTTGGTTGCAAATCATTATATGACAATTAGGCTCAATAATTAAAAGGTTAGTTATACTTTTTCTTGTCATGTATGTTATGTTCAATGCAATTGTCAAAATCAGATCAATGGTTTAATGGATGGCTATTCCTTGTTTTTGTGGTCATCTTTTATGTATTTACCATTCGCTATGTTTACTTGATACTTTCTTATGGTCATTCTGAATTCAATTTCAATGCATCGATTTGGCGGATACGGTGAGTGAAGTTGAAGCATTGTTTGAGCTATTTAAAAGCATTAGCGCCTCGTGATTGATGATGGGCTTGTAAACGAGGATTCTGGAAGGCTGTCTTGCTGATTCGATGACCGTTAATATGAAGGATTCTCAGACGATTTGAAGCATTTATTAAGAAGATTCGCAGCCTTCAATTTGATGATGGCTTGGTGTTTTTCTTGTGCTCAAATCGAAGCCTTAATGTTCAATACTCAGACTATTTCAGGGAAGTATTCGTTCGTTTTTATTTCTAGTTAATATCGTTCCTTTCAGTTATTATTCTGATACGAACTAGAAATCTGCCTGATTTTCTTGCTTATTGCCTCCAAGGTTGAGCATGAAAGGTGTAATCTTGCCCTTAATACAATGCTGATTCGAGCTGTTAGAGTCTCTGATTCTATTTGATACGCAGTCAATCTCATAAAGGTGAATCCTTTCCTTGGTTAATTCTGGTTCACATGTCAAAATCGGTGTTTGGTAAGTTTCTTTGATTTTGCATTAACTGTGTTCACATTTACAATTAAGGGTCCTTCACTCCTCTATTTCTATATATACCTTGCACTTTCGGGATTGGTAGATTAACTCTTACACACTGCTATGCCCATATTTTCAAAACAAAAAGTTTCTTTCCTCTTTTGTGTTTGTGAAAGGAGTGGGTCGGTTTTCTGTGATTCAGGAAAGTTTACAGTCAGTGGCATACTAGAACTGTAGACTTGACCTTGAATCAGTTGGTTGGACTGTGCTCGATCAATCTTGGAGGTGATACAAGTTCTAGCACTCACAGTGGCATACATAGGTCTTTGAATAAAGGGTCTGTAGACTCTCCTAGTTGATCAGTAAGTGGCTACCTTGTTTTTACAGCTTTTCTGAATTGTGTATTTGTGAAAGTGCTGTCTCTTTATGTGTGTTTGAGTCCCTGTTGAATTCAGTGTTTGTCTAAGTGTGGTTAGTTCTAAGATTAGTTGATTAATCAACCTTTTTAACAAGTCACCTTAGTGAGGACAATAATAGCTTTTGTTCAAGTGTTTGGTAATAACTAATCTTGTGTCAATCTAGCCCTTGGCACAAGTCCTGAATTGCTTGTGTTTGGCCTTGATCGCTGTTACATTACACCCTAGATACTTTGGTCCTGTGGCGAGTATCATTGTGTAGTCAATTTACTTGATCATTTACATTTGGAATCAGTGAATTCCTTTCTCTGATTCTCGACTGTTATTGACTGATTCTCAGGCCTTGTTGATATCATCTCTTGAGTGTCGAATCATAATCGTGTTGCTCATATTTTGAATTGCTGAATCTTATACATCTTGCTGCATATTTTCTTCATACATTCTTGTTGAACCTTGGCTGAAATTTGTATCTCTAAAGTGCTGCCTTGAGAGCACATTAACTCTCGCCGCTCTTAGAAACTTGTTGTTTGCTTTTAAAGTAATCTTGTAATATCTGGTGTAATAGGCACTCTGATTAAGTGTGTTAGGACAGCTGAACACCTTATATTCAGTGTTGAATCTTGTTCCGATAATCTTACCTGTTTAGGTGTGTTTATCAGCTTAGCATTCAGCTGAAGGTTCAGCCCTTTAGTCAAAAGTTTATTAGTACTGAACCTTGTGCTTAAGCCTGTATTTTGTGTATCCGTTTTGTAGTTTGATTTGTATAAAACTTGCTGAGAACTTGCTTTGTAACTTAAGCATCTGTACCTAAATTTGCATCTGTTTGTATTTGAACTTGGATTAATTTGGTACACCTTATGTAGCATTTCTATTTGAAATATCTGAATATATATGCCGTGTAACCTTTTGATCTGTTAATCAAATTGCACAGTTGACTGTCCTGTATAAAGTGGTTATCATTTAATTTGCAATTTGATTGAGTACTAGAATCTGCTGCTGCTATAACCTTTTTTTTTCTTTTGTTTGCATATTTTAATTATGAACAGAATGTGTTTGGACTTGGTTGCCTGCTATTAAAATTGCAAGATAGTAATGGGGAGTGGGATGCGGACAGGGGTGGGGTGGGGGTGGGGGTGTGGGGGTGGGGTGGGAGTGTGGGTGCAATACATGTCTGCCTTGTCTAAACTGAAAATGCTATCTTGTGCAATCTGCTCAGATGAGTGTCATGTTTATCGTCTGAGTGTATCAAGTCATGTCTTAGTTGCTATGTGCTCAGTTCAAACAGCTTGATCTGGTGTTTGTGTCAGTCTATTAACCATAGTTAAAGTATGTTCTTGTGCATTTGATATGCCTGCTGCTAGCTTATTAAATGTCATGTATTGCAGCCCCTCCTCAAGATGATTTGAGTACTCTTATATGTGCCTTGTTGCATACCTTAATGTGTGCTTTCATATTCTGTGGTTTTCTGAGTTTAAGTACATGTTTTAATGTGATCAAGGAGCATGCATGATAGAAGTTGATGGCATGTTTTTTGTAGTGACATGTCATATGTAAGCACGCAAGTCCGGTCTCAATCAGATTCATATCTCTGTTGGAGTCTTGTTTGGATCAAGACCTAAATTTGTTTTGAGTTTTGTTCTGAGTCCCGTTCTAAGATACATGTTGTGTTGTGTTTACCTAAGGTGAAATCAAGCTAAGGAGTCTAATAATATGTGTACAGAGTGAGCACAGCCTGTTAGTGTGCTTATGAATTAGTTTTCTAATTTGTGCCCTTCTATGACTCACTAGGAGATTCATTTCTGCAAACATTCTCTATGAAGGATAGTAAGGCATGATATCCTGAAAGTTTAGTATGTTCTGACAAGTATGGTGAACAAGGAACATCAAGCACTCATTGAATCCAAGTTTCACCTACAGTATTCTTTTTCATTATGATTGCCATTCGCTCCACATTTCGGACATCTCGTGCTTAAATTTTGTTTAAATTTGTTAAGGTTTATCTTGCTATGGAAGTCGGGTTACCTGAAAAAGTTGGTTTATCTTGTAAAGTAGTGGTCTCTGCCGATTCATAACGCCCCTCGTGATGAAACTTTTTTGCAGATACCGAGGCACATTCTTTATCCAACAACTATTTATGTCTTGATGAACTTGCCGTCGAGGACGTCGATAGGTTAATGATAGCATCGCATTGTCTGCGCCGCAAGTAGAGATTGAGGAATGCAAGGTGGTGTTCTACAATTCTTGTTAATAAAGAAGAAATGATTATTGGGTTTGATATATTTACATGACTAGCTAGGACACTATTTCGTGACGATTAGCTAGGACTCTGTTTAAATTTGTTCAATCTGTTGTCAATGTAGCATATTCTATTTGGCAAGAACTCTTTTTATTTGTAAGATGTTTGATGATGGAAAAATACTCTCATTGGATGTATTTTAAGAAGAATGATGGACATAATTAATGAGGGGCTCATTATTAGAAATGACGGTAAATTTCATCAATAAAATGTATATAATGAGGGGAAAACGACCCTATAATGAGGAAAACTATTTTCATTAAATTTTGATTTTGTGATGGGCAAATGCCCTTATAGTGAGGCTATAAATTATCATTAAATCATGATTTAGTGAGGGGCGAATGGTAGAATGGTGATGGAATTTTCTGTTGTTAAAAATGTTTTAGTGAGAGTACTATTCCTGTCATGAACTATATTTTAATGACACAAACTTACCATCATTATTACTTTTACATAGAGAAGCAACAATGAAGGGCGGTGAGGGTAAATTTCCCTTCATTAAAAGCCTTTAATGATGGGAAATGGACATTTAATGAGAGGATTTACCCTCATTAAAACTCGATTTTCTTGTAGTGGAATGTGATAAGTGTGTCTACATAAAGACAACACCTAAAGCCTACGTGATAGTATGTTTGTATGTGGACGACATGCTAATCATGGGCAGTGATCATGAGATCATCGTGAATACTAAGAGGATGTTGACTAAAAGCTTCAAGATGAAGGATATGGGAGTTGCTGATGTTATAATTGGGATTAAAATCTCAAAATTCTCTGATGGACTGATGTTGTCATAGGCTCACTATGCAGAGTCCGTTCTTAAGAGATTTAAGGCTTTTGACAAGAGTCTTGTTAAAACTCCACTTGACTTAAGTAAAAACTTAGTCAAAAATATAGGTGAACCTGTAAGACAATTGGAATACTCACAAGCGATTGGTAGTTGTATGTACATTACAAATTGTACAAGACCAGACTTGGCTTGCACAGTGAATAAATTGAGTAGGTTGACTTGTAATCCAAGTGAGGATCATAGGATAGCCCTTGACAGGATTTTAAAAATATTTGAAATTTACAATGAACATCGGAATACAGTATACAAGATATCCAGCAGTATTGGAAGGATATTGTGATGTAAATTGGATATCGGACTATAAGGATTTTAAATCAACCAAAGGGATATGTATTCACTATTTGTGGTGGTGCAAAGTGTCCCGAAATCTTCAAAGCAAACATGCATAGCTCGATCCACTATGGAATTTGAGTTTAATGCATCGATAAAGATGGAGAAGAGACAGTGGGCTTAGGAATTTCTTAGAGGATATTCCTTGTTGGCCAATGCCAATTCCTCCTATTGGCATACATTGTGATAGTATGTCGGCTATTGGACGTGCACAAAGTTGCATGTATAATGGTAAGTTTCGACACATACGTCGTCGAGACATAATACTATCAAAATTGATCTCTAATGGTTTGATTTCCATTGATTACATAAAATCAAAGGAGAATCTTGAGGATCCGCTAACTAAAGTTTTACTCTAGAGATTAGATGTCAATCATGACAAACGGAATGGGACTTAAGCCTATTACGCATGTTCCCTTATAATGGCAACCCAACCATA
This sequence comes from Gentiana macrophylla, assembly GCA_026214975.1. Lineage (NCBI taxonomy): Eukaryota > Viridiplantae > Streptophyta > Magnoliopsida > Gentianales > Gentianaceae > Gentiana > Gentiana macrophylla. Next base: position 77,880,550 of record CM047810.1, read on the forward strand.
GTGACTGAAGATCCCGAGATCATGGTTCAAAAGGGACAACTAAGTTACGAGGGACAATTAGCACTCACCCATTCTGTCAGAACAAAAGTGTTGTCTCACGACAATTTTAGGTTAAGCATAATGCTTTTAATGATTCATATATCTTGGTTAAGCCGAGTGGGGTATTGCCGAGTACTCTTTATATGAGGTCACCTATGTAAGTGGAAGTGGGGCCGCTTTTTGAGAATTTGTTGGCTGAATTCTCTAACACACTTTCTGAAACCAAAGTGTTCCAGGGCCAAAATGGACACAACCATGAGAACTTTGAGAAGTCCAGGGGTCTGTGTGTGTGTATCATTGTCTAGGCAAGCACCAAAGCCTCGAGCAGCCAAGACCTAGTTCATTGCTTAGTCGAGTATGTCCGATGGTATTCTACTAGGAAGGTTCAAGGCATCAAACCACCTTGCCCGATGCAATATAACTCTGCTTTTGTTATCTCTATAGAGTCTTCATAGAATATGCTTTAATTTACATTCATGTGAGGGATTGTTGGAACTTTAATGGGTTTTAGCTCAAACCGGTCTGAATGTAAGTGGCGCAGCAAATCCACTTTAGGCTCGAATATGAATGACTTACGGAATGAATTTTGGGACCTAAAATTAGTTTTGGAAACTACTAAGATACTAGTTGATATTAGGCTTTTGAATCACTCGATTCTGATATCGGGTGAATGATAAATTAATGCCTTAAGGTAGAGTAATTTATGTGGGTGTTGTAATGGAAATGTGTTCCATTTGTCCCACATAGGTAATGAAACTTAAAATGCACACTATACAAGTGGGAGAGTTTCATAGAGGGGCAAGCCCCAATGGACAAGAGAATTTTGTGAAGGAGGGAGGATATAGATGCTTGTTGGTTGACATGCGTGCGGGCGCCACCGCCGCTGTCTGGCCGGCTTGGCTCGGCTCGGCTCCAGTATTAAATTTTTTGGACCAACTCGGCACTATAATTCTGAATAAATGCAATAGATAATGCATATACTTGTTCAGAAATCTGAAGGCATCAGTTCGGCCATAATGCATCTGTTGGTGATCAGTTCATGAACTGAAAACAAAAAACTGCACCAACTGTCTTATTTTAACATATGCAACTTTCTGTTCCTGTGAATTTTGAACAGATGTTATTGTTCATTGCCTCCATTCTCTACCTATATAAACACTACCCCGAATGAAAATTAACACAACATTTTCATACCATTACTCAAATAGAAATAAACACTCAAACACTTGCATTATCGTAGATAAACAAAGGCCATATCGCTTCATTGCTTTCCTAATTCAAGGTCAAGAACCCGGAAAGGTACACTGTTGTATCTTGGGAGACATATTGCTATAAACCGTGTGCACCATAGGCGGGGCAATTATGTCTGAAGGACAGAGTTTTAAACTCGCCTCTGTCACAATAAGTTTTTGCGTTTACATTTTGCTTTCTGCAAATTTTTTTCTTTCTTTGTGTTGCATACTATGAACATATGAATAAAGTTCTTCATGTTATGTGTTTATTTTCTTAGATTTGTGTTTCTATAAATTCATGTTATTCATCTCTCAAAATAAAATAGAAAACCGATACACTAGTAATTTTTCTAACAAGGTAAACAAAAGCCTCACTTTTCGATCTACCGATTAGCGGGGGAAGACCTAAATACTTAGTGTGGGAAACAACAGAGACCCCGTCAAAATAGTGCAAAACTGAATTATTCAGAGATTCATCTTGATTTTTACTAAAAAAAATACTCTAGACTTCTGATAATTAATCAACTGACCCAAACAAGCTTGACAAATATTCAGAAGATCATGCAAATTAAAAGCCGGTAAAGGACCAGCCTTACACACAACTAAGCTATCATCCGCAAAAATATAAATGGGAAATAGAAGGACTAGACCTCGCAATTTTAATACCTTGAATAAGACCATTCCTCTCGGCATTTTGAAGCAAAAGACTTAATGACCCAACACAAATAATATAGAGATAAGTAGATAAAAGGGTCTCATTGCCTAATGCCCCTAGAAGGCTTAATAAACCCAGTCTTGACTCATAAACTAGATGGATAAATGCTTTTCCCAGATTATCAAGAAGTGCTTTCAATGCATATTATGGGAAACCAAACCATGAACCACAAGCCTATGACAAGAAGCACCAATAAACCGAGTGACCAACCGAACTATTTACATGACTCACCCGGCTTATTAATCTGGGTGTCACGTCACCATAGACCCGAGGTTGAACTCTTCCGGAATATAGAACATCTTACTCTACTAAGTATATAGTCATCGAGCGTCCACTGATATAAACATTACCTATGGATAACTCTATATAGACATTTCGTATATATAGCAAGACTGTATAAACCTATTCTTCATGTCTTATTCCCGACTACTATTATTTCACTAGTGGTAGATATTCATAATCATATTGAGAATTCAAGTGATTGATCAATTCTAGAATCAACAATTGAGGAAACCGTCTTTCAACTTCTCGTAGGAAAGAGTGGACGCCGTCTTTTTGACTTACATTCTTGCTACCAATCCATGATTGATGTTGGATGGCAAGATGGGATTGGGAAATAATCTTCAAGCTAACTTACCGCCACATCAAACACCACCCATGAAAAGATATTTGTTTATATCCACGTCAGGATTAAGATTAAATCCATAAAAAGTCATTTTTTGAACCAACTAGATTCTCTCGTCATTGTTATTTTTAAGCGGTTCACATCTTACATGATCATATCAAATAAAGCACAGCCACTAAAATGTCCAACATCGACGGACCTGATAAGGATGTCACACTCAAGTGTTCTGGGGATGTAATGGTGGTTTGACTGCAAAATCAAGATTTTCAACCAATTTCATCCTGAAACCACAACGTAAAGAATATCACCATAGATTCAATCCACGCGTACATTACTCATATGCATTGAGTATGATGATCATACAACGAACCCTTTGGGATTTTCTATGATGTTAATTTATATGTTTACTAATAGAAAATAAAATGATTAACAATGGACATTACTTTTATTAATTAAAAAAATACATCAATGTCTTTTCAAGTATCATTTCTAAAGGCAACAACTATTGTAGAATGAGTTTTTTTCTTTCCGGGAAGACGAAAGTTTTATTAAAAGCCAAAAAAACCGGACAAGCACCGGATAGTACAGATAAAAGCCAAAGCAACGCCGGAAAATACATACAACACACTACTAAACAACACAAAAACTAAACTAGATATTGTTGTCAAAGCATAGGACTCCTCGGAGTGAATTTGACAAGAAAACAAGCCCCATGAAGGCCAAAACAAGATACCCGGACTAAGCTATAGAAATACAACAAAAAGACAGAGGAAAAAAAAACGCATAGAGGAACCAAAGCTTAACTAAACGGACTGTAAGATGGAGGAACTGAAGCAACCGGGAGCACTGATGACGCTCAAAATGATACACATTCCTGCATCAACATTTCACCCATTCTAAGCTAAAATAGTAGTTTTCGACCATTTATATGAGCCATTTGAAGTGAATGTCATATGTTGGGTTCATGAGTTGAGTAATTTGCATTTGACGGTTTATTTTCCCCAATTTGATATTATTTCGTGTATTATTGGACTATGTTCATGTTGCTAAGATTGGACTAAGTATTGAGGACCGATTGTTGGCCGAGCTGGATGAATAAACGGACCTAGGGTATTTCAGAACCTTCAGTTAAGTCGGTAGGAAGAAAAAGACGAAAATACCCCTAAAGTCGCGTAAGGCCTTGCCAAAGCCGCAAGATTCTAGAAGTTTCGAAACCGCATTTTCTTTGACAAGGGTAGTTTCTAGGGTTAACTGTGTCGGTTATAGCACTATAAGTAAGTGGAACCAAATTACATAATTTCAATGTACAATTTTCCATAAGACAAATAAATTATACTTCATCCATTTTGTATCCATCACATTTCAGAATTCACTCTGTTTTTATTTATCTTTCATTTTAAATTTCCAATGCATCATTTATTATTTTTTTCCTCCTTTACCAATAAAGTATGTACATCTCCAATATAAAAATACATTTTCAATACTAAAAACTCCATTACCAACAAAGTATATAAATCTTCAATAAAAAATTACATTTCCAATACTATATTTTAGACATTTTAATTAATTTTTTAATCTATGTGATTTTTCTCTCTGCGACATATTTCTTAACGGAGGGAGTATTCTATTAAAGTTCTCTTTTGTTCTTTTATTTTCTCTATGAGTTCTAGTCACGGATCTGATTGATTCGCCAACTAGGGAGCAATTTACGGAGGATCTACACTCTTCCTCGTGGGTATGATTTACCGGGTTTCTAGATGTAGATCTGTTGTTCGTTCATTGTGATTAGCTAATTGCTTATATTAGTTCTGCTATGTAGTAGTTAGTTTATTTTACCCCATATATGTATATATCTGAATCGTTGGTGAAGTAATCATGAAATAGAGGTTGCGTTTTTCAGATCTGCGACGGTCTTTATCGCTAGATCTGAATACTTAGTAAATCCTAGTTCATGATAATCGGCACCAGCTACGTCTGATCGACAGATTTAATTTACATGTTTGTAGCCTAATCAACTATTTGCATGTCATCGTAAATTAACATGAAGGACGATAAAGTGAAGTGTTAGTTCGGACAATGTCTAGATCGATCCTTATGAACGTGGTAGTCAATCTACGACAGCTTCATATGAAGGTCTTCGGTCTTGAGTCGGTTAGTCCTAATTCTTATTGCATGTGAATTAATATAACCAATGAAATTGGTTAATTGCACATAGGCACCTACTGTCCTTTCAATGGAAGTAGCGTAATATTAGGGATTAGCACCCATAGCTGTTGAAGATCTAAAATTTACCTACGAGGATGATTGATGCATGACATGGGGGAATAACTAATCACTCGTAGTTAGAACTAATCTTTATAGACTCAGTGGAGTATAATCGTGTTTGATCTTGTGTGCTTATTGTCACCACTTTTACTTCTCTATTAATATAGTTGGTCGTAGATCATATTCATGACAATTCAATCTAGATTAAACATATTTTTTACGAGTCTCTGTGGGATTCGACCTTGACACTCCAGTACTCTGGTACGATAAACCTAGTCCTATTTCTAGTAGAAGCCTATGCTCACACCGCGGGTGCGATCAAGATTTTTTGCGCCGTTTCCCGGGACTCGTGTCAAAGATACTTTTAATTTGGGTTTAAGTGTTTGTATATATTTTGATTTTTATTTCATTAATTGAGTGTGTTTTTAAGTCTCAGAATTATCTGAGTCATATAGTGTCTGCTCGGATCGGTTTGAGAATTTTGGCCTTGAAGCCGTGGATTACTCCTACACCCGCAGTGTGACGGAAAATTAACATAGTCATCTCTACTCTATCGTAGTCGATGGTGAGTCTATATTATTATTTAGGAATTATTATTTTCAAGTCCACCAGCGATTGATGATCGCATGCAATGTACTTACAAGCAATAGGAGTAGGTCTATCGTAGTAGAGTACGGGCGAGTCAAGGTCAATCCCACGAGACTCGTAAAGAAAATCTGATTATCAAGAGTGAGTTTGTCACAATTAACGGTCTACGACCAACTATAATATAGATAGTATTAAATTTGGTGCCAATGGTGCCACAAACTATTAATATTACGCTAGCTCAAATGAACGTAAACAAGAGTTTCTGAGGTATTAGTTCAATTATGAGTAATTATTTATTCCCCCCAAACATGCAATAGTCCTCCCCATTGGTGAATTTTAATTCATTGTTCAACTACGGGTACAACTCCTAACCCTATCTACTCTGACCATGGTAGTAGACAATGTATACGCAAGCTACCCTCCTTAATTGGTCCGTAATAGCCCATACGCATAATGAACTAGAGCTGTCGATATTGAGCGCTAACACATACCACAAACCTGCCTAGACAGCTGTCGACACTGATCAGCACGTTCATAGGGTCCATCAAGATAATGTCCAAACAAACACTTCACTATTAGTATTTCATGCTAGTTTTACAAAGACATGCAAATAGTTGATCAGGCTACTAACATGTAAATTAAATCTATCGATCAACGTAGCTGGCGCCGATTATCATGAATTAGTAATTTACTAGGTATTCAGATCTAGCGATCTAGACCGTCGCAGATCTGTAGAACGCAATCACTATTTCATGATTTCTTCACCAATGAATCAGATCTATAACACATAGGGTAAATAAACTAAATAGTACATAATTATACTAATTAGGCAATTAAAACATACTAGTCGAATAGAACAATGACAGATCTACATCTTGGAAAAGATAGAAAATCATACCCTCGAAGACGAGCATAGATCTCTCTCGGATCTTTCCCTAGGCGGTGACTCCGTCGTCTCTCCGACCAAAACTCATAAATAAAATAAAATAAAGAAAAAAGAACTTTTATTGCATAATAATTGTAGTATTTGTGTGCTACCAATGTTACATTGAACTCTGAGGCGAAGCCTCTTGTTTATAAGTACATAAATCGACTTAGAAACATCTAGTTCTACCCCTCATCCAAGAAAATGTGTTTCTGAAAGATCTGGACTCTCGGAAAGTCGGTGCCGACTCTCAGTAAACCGAGGGCAGTTTTGTCCTTTTTCTTCAGCTGAATTAGCTTGGAATGTTCTGGAATGCCCTAGGCCCATTCCTTTCGTTTAGTCCACTCCAGATTCGTCCATGATGCTCAACCTAATATTTCGTATCCTGAAAATAATCAAATAATGCATGAAATAATATCGAAATAGGGAAAATAAACGCTAAGTGTAGATTTCTCGTCTCATGAACCCGACATATGATATTTAACTCTGATGGTTCATATATATAGGTCGAAACAACTATTTTGAGCTCATAATGGACAGAATGTTGATGCCGTAAGATAGACTATTTTAACCGTCATCAAGTGTAACAACCTTTAAGGCAAGTAGTTAACCTTTTTTTTGTGTCTTGTACTACACAACAAGGAGGTCACCAGCCAAACTTAAGCGATTCATACCAGAAATTGAAATGTTTGCAAAGCAGCAGCGAAAGGAAGCTCGACAATGGACTGAAAGGCAGGCTGATAAAGAAAGTTCACACGAAGGAAATGAGAAGGATAAATCCGAGGAGATTTCGTATCTAGAAGACACAAAATAGATGTTGGCATAGAATGGCGTTGATGGAAGAAGGAATGAAGCAGGAGTCATTCCACCAGCAGATAGGATAACTTTTTAGAGGTATGCCATGCCAACGATTGAGCAGTTTGTGCCATCAATTGTTCAACCAGAGATGTGGCTTAGGTTTTTCATCCTAACCCCAATGTCATATAGATGCTGACAAATTACACTACATTCCATGGAGTACCAAAATGAGGATCCAAGGGTACATGTCACCAACTTCTTGGAGATTGTTAGTACGATCAAACCACCAGACGTACCCGAGGATAACATCAAGCTTAAAATGTTTCCATTTACACTCAAAGATAAGGCGAAGATATGGTTATTGTATTTAGCAGCAGGATCTATCCAATCTTGGACAGATTCATTGCTGAAGTTTATGAATAAGTAATGCCCACCGGAGAAGTCACTTCAGATGAGACAAGACATCATGAATTTCAAGCAGAAACCCGCAGAAACCTTTGAAGAAGCTTGGGAATGATTCAAAGAAGCGCAAAGATAATGCCCTCACCATGATATCACTCTACCAGTGTTAATGCATAATTTCTACCATGGATTGTGGCCGAGTGAGCAAATGAGATCCGATGCATCAAGCAATGGGTGTTTCGTGCTATTATCACCAGAGGAAGCTGAAGAAAAACTTGAACAGATTGCACTTACAAGGCAATGGGGGACACATCAAACTGAGATTGTGAAAGTAGCTGAAGTCGTATTCGGAGAAGATACCTCAACAAATCTTGTACCGGTTGCTAGTAATCAACTAGAAAATGGACGGCATGTAAGATCGCATCGCGAAGATAGAAAATGTCCAACGAATTGAAATGGCCAACACCAAAGACATGCATTATTTGGGAAGGCAAGGAAATTCATATAGGGCGGATATCGCCCAGTTCTCATGATCACCTCGGTTTCGATATAGTAATCTTGATGGGGCGAGAGAGCGAAGCAAAGTGGAAGTTTCATGCCTCAATCAAACAAGTCCAAAGGATAGAAGCGATCATGGACAAGATGAGCTCAACAAAGGACCGAGAACGTCACCAATTGAAAAAATCCATGACCGAGCTCGGCGCAAATGTTTTGGCCTCATCGCGTAAAAATGATACAAGACTCGACCAATCCGAAGCCATAGTGCAAAATCTGCCACACTAAGTGGGACAGATTGCTCCAGGAGGTTTGCCAAGCAACATTGAAAAAGAATCAATGATGTGAAGGTTATTATGACGAAGCGGATTTCTGGACCGAGTTATCGAAAGGAACTAGAAAGTAGAGATGCAAGAGAACGAGGCAACATGGGAACCACAACAAGACAAGAGCAGCATGCACCGCCGCCAATTTACAGAGCCAATGAAAGCTGAGGAATGCAATAGTAGGCGAAGATGTAAGTCTTCACGCATCAGAACTACTAATCCTGCTACTTTACACTATCCCCTAGAAAGTCAAAACCAAATCATGATGATGCCTTTTACAAATTTTTTTATTACAATGTTTAAAAAGGTGCAAGTTAACATTCCCTTGGTAGAAGCTCTGGCCAAAAAGCCAGAATATGCTAAGTTTCTAAAAGAAGCAGTCTCTGCCAAAAGAAAATTGATAGACCTTGAGACTATATGTCTGAATGAGGAATGCTCGGTAGTTTTGCATTGTAAACTGCCCCCCAAGTGTAAAGATCATGGGGCTTCCTCAAACCATGCATGATTGGAGGAGTATGCCTAAACAAAGCCTTATGTGACCTAGGAGCAAACATCAATTTGATGCCGCTCTCTATCATTTATAAGTTAGGCATGAAGGTGTTGAACAAGACATCGATAACCCTTCAATTGGCTGATAGGTCTATGAAACAAACGTGTGGAGTTGTTCAAGACATTCTCATTAAAGTTGACAAGTTTGTGTTCCCAGAGAGACTTCGTTGTGCTAGATATGGAATTTAATAGTGTTGTTCCACTCATCCCGTGAAGACCTTTCCTAGCGAGGAGTAAAACATTGACAGATGTTCACAAAGGTGAGTTGATTCTAAGAGTGAATGATGATAGAGTTGTCTTCAATGTGATGAAAACTATAGGCTACCAGGGAGATGAAGGAGAGGCATGTTATATGCTGTATAACATTGAGGATCTTGTTTTGAAGTTGCAACAACAATGGGCAGTTGATCCTGAAGTAGAGGAAACTTTGCTGTTGAAAGAAGAAGAAGAGGAGGAGAAGGAGAAAGTCTGGCCTGGGTGCAGTGAAGGTCATGTGCAAGAACTAGAACCTATATCTTCTATAGATGTAGGAGGACCTATTCATAGACCTTCATGGCACAAGTTCATTGATTTACAGTTGACTGGCAAGATCCTGAAATCATCACTAGAAGAGCCACCGAGGACCTTAACGCTTAAACCTTTTCCTCTCACCAAGTAATGATACTTACTAGATGATACTCTCCCCTAATAATATCAACATCACTATCACCCTTAGTGGATGAGAAGTTGTTAAGAGTACTAAGAGAGCATAAGATTATTCAGGTGGACTACTGCTGATATCCGAGGGATAAGCCCATCCGTTTGTATGCATAAGATTTCTGTAGATCTAGAAAACAAAGCGGTTGCTCAACGTCCGAGAAGGTTGACACAACAATTGAAAGATGTTGTTAAGGAAGAGATCATAAAGATGTTGGAAATGAGAATCATTTTCCTGATTGAAGATAGTGAGTGGGTAAGCTTAATTCATGTGGTGCCCAAGAAAAGAGGATTAACTGTCCAACCTATTGAGTTCGATGAGTTGATCCGCGTTAGACTAATCACTGGACATCAAGTTTGCATTGACTTTAGGAGACTGAACGATGCGACTCAAAAAGATCATTTTCCCTACCCTTCATTCACCAAATGATAGAGAGATTGAGCGGTGATGTGTAACATTTATATGATAAAAATTACGATGTTTTATATACGTTATCGACTATTTTTATATAAAATATAAGTAATTATAACAGATAATCTTATAAGATATTAATAGCTATGAATAAATCTAAATACTATAAAAATCTAGTAAAAATGATAAAAAGTTATAAATTTTGTACCGGGTTAATAACCGGAGTGTTGTGTCGATTCACGTGGGTATTTTTGGTATTTTACGGACCTTAGGTAAAACCAAGACCCCGAGTGACGACATTTTGTGGAGTAAAATCATATCTTTTGAAGGAATAAAGGAAGTGCCACGAGATTTAAAGTTCAAGTGGATCAGTGGTTCGTGACGCCGTATCAAGTTATATTTTCAACGAACAAATGGCCCAGTAAAAAGGCATTTTCTGAAAAAGAAGTCTTCATGGAAGTTATAGATCTCCTCAAGAGCTTTCCAACGCATCTTGAATTATGTCATTTGGAGATCCAGAGCTCAAGTTATGATTTTATCAAGTTTCGGATTAAGATTGGAAAAAATCTATCCGGATCGATCCGATTTACCTCGGATCGATCCGAGGAGGCATAATGATTATCCAAAGATGTGGCCTGCGCAGAGAATATCCTGGGATAATATTTTTATTCCCGGATCGATCCGCCCTTTCTCGGATCGATCCGGCAAGGGAAAAATTGCCTATAAAAAGGGCAGCATTGCAGGCACAAAAAGGGTACCAAATATATTTCTTTTACCTCTTTCTAGTAGTAGTAGTATGTATATATAGGCCTTATGCCATAAATAAAGTAGTATCGTCATAATGCTCGAGAAATTATCAGAAGATCAATGTTGTTAAAGTTGTTGTAGCATCCGGAAAAATACATCTTCTGATCCAATCGTTGTAATCGGGTAAAATTTCTAAAGTATTTATGTTTGTTTTGTCTTTTTATCTTTTCGTATAATGTTAGTAGGCTAAATCTAATAACTAGCCAAAGTTATGTAATCGTTTATTTTCGATCTTTTCGGTAAAGGAATGTCGCTCTAAGTAAAATTGAAAAAATTGAGTTAATTGAATCTTTTCCTATTGATAAAGTTTGACTTGAAAGAATTCATAATCTAATTATGAATTGACACCTCGTAATTAAGTTATGAACTCGTTAATAGAAAAACGGAGGGTAAAATTGGCGAGTGAAAACGCGACAACGGAACCCGCTTTCCTACCCGGGCGATTTGTCCTAAAAGATGAATCTTATTAAAATTTGTACTCAAGATCGTAATAATGTTAAATTCATCGCTTTAATTGAAACTTAAACCGAAAGTTGAATCGCCCGCCTTGACAACCGGAGCCTTTAAATAAAATTGACCGTTTGACGAACGGAATGACTCCTTTTTATTCAAAGGTAGAATCGTATTCGGGACCTGTTCAGAAAAACCGTAACAGTTGTGGACTTTGGACTGATGACAATGGACATATGACAATTTCACACACTAATGTGAGGACGAATTGTTAACCTTAGAGTACACCGCTTCATTTACTCAATTGAACCTAAAGATCGAGCACATTCCATTCATTTGAAAAGATCGTATAAATCAATTATATAAACTTTGGCTAGTTCTCTAAAAATATATTTGGCATCTATATATTTATATCTATATATATACTTTGCAACTTATGCACATCTATATATATTTATATATCTATATATATTATATTAGAATAAATTTTAATTTACGTATTTATTTTATGTTGACTAGAATAGTAGTGATCTGTGTTATAAAATTGCGGTTTAGATCGAGTTAATAAAAGCTCTTTGGTGTTTAACCACACTTAGAAGAATTACAAAGTTCCTCGAGGATACGATACTCGACTCACCATACTAGCACTACAGATTTGACCCGATACAATTTGTCGGTTAAGGACCTGTATTAGCACTAGAAAAGGCCACGTCGACTTTTCCGGCGCCGCTGCCGAGGAACGACGCTAATTTCTTTTTGTGTCTATGGTTACTACTTGTATTAGCTCAAAATTCTAGAATAAGTCAACACTTTTCTTATCTCATTTCTAATTTTATTTTCGTTGGTACTTACCTTAAAGGTAAGTTAAATTTTTTTTTTTACTACTATCAATTTAGTGTTATTTTCTATTTTCGTTAGTTGATGACCGTAAGTGGTAAGGCCCCACTCACTCCTTATAAGCTGACATAAACACTTACGAAAGGCGCTTAAGAGTAGAGAAAAACGTGGTCATACTAGTCGTGAAATCTCGACGAATCATCTTCAAACAGAAATACGAGAATGGTCAAATCAAGTGATGAAACACCGAACAAGGGTGGAACATGCTCTGGGCATGGACAAAACCTGTTAACCTTAATAATCAAAATAATAATAATAATAGAAATAATCGAATCGGAACCGAAATAATCGTAACAACCCGAAGAAACCCAAGGCCTATCTCGTGACCAAACCATAAGAAGAAATCGACTAATAATCCCATACTTTTACCTAATGAAGGAGCGAATAATTTCGAGATTAAATCTCATCTTTTGGTTTGATTGACGCAAGAGCCCAATTCTAGGAGAAGATGATGAAGATCCGCATCATCATCTCTATCTTTTGAAGAATCATGCAATACAAACAAAAAGTCAAGGTGCTCACAAGGAATTAACAAGGATGACTATGTTTCCTTTTTCTCTAAAAGGACGAGCCCGAGATTGGTTTATGTCTCTTCCGCATCATTCACTTACAAGTTGGGAGGAGATTCAAACTGAATTTCTGAAACAATACTTCACTCTGACGGAATTTGGAATTAAAAGTCGAGGTTGCTAATTTTAGACAAGGATCTGAAGAAACGCTTGGGAATGCGTGGGAAAGATTTAAAAAATTGCTAAGAGCGTGTCCCGACCATGGTTATTCCTTAGACATGCAAATTCAACTTTTCTGTCGTAAATTAAGAAAAGATTCACGTGCTGATGTAGACCATGCATGTGGTGGTTCTTTAATGATGAGTGAGGCTCAATTAGTTTACGATGCCATCGAAAAGATTTCCAAAAATAACAGAATGTGGGAAACCGGTTCTAGCACCGAAAAGTAGCTTTTGCAGAGAATGTACGCTCAATACGGAAGTTCTAGCATATTTAGAAAATTTGAGTAGGAAATTTGATGGATTACAAATGAATAAGAACCAAAGTTCGTAAAATAGTGCACCAACCGAATACTCAAATCGGGATAAAATACCACTAGGGATTGAAGAACCGACAGGATGCTCAAGAGAAGAGGTGAGTTTTCTTCAAAGCAAACATAGAAATTTAAACAATGCTTATTCAAACTCGCTTCAATGCTATTAGAAGAGATCACCCTACTTATCGATGGTCCGAAAACCCTAGCAAGCAAGGACAACCGCCAGATCCAGGGGCTTCCATATAGGAACTTGAATAATAATCAAGTTTATCAAGAAAACACATCTAATCGAAATTTACAATCATTACCTAGAACCTATCCTCAACATACCACTCAAAGTATACCAAGAACTCAAAGTTCTACTCAACCTGCGTAAGGAGTTGAAAAATGGGAAAAACTAATGGAAAATATGATGGGTGTAGTATCTACTCAAGCTAAAAATATAGAAACGATGGTGACTTCTATTGGTACAAATCACTAAGGACATGATTTCAATGAAAACATCTATGAGTGGACATGATACCAGGATGAGAACGATAGAAGCCTCATTAAGGAATATGGAAGATCATTTGAGTAGGGCGGTGAACGTAATAACAAAGAGACCCCAGGAGGATTACCAAGTAACACTGAAAGGAACCCAAGAGAGGTAAATGTTGTAGTTACGAGAAGTAGGAAGCTCAGTGGAAGTAATGGAGTTGAAAACCTTGGGGATAATGAAGTAGAAGATGACTTAGATGTTAAGAATGATAAAGATGAACTTGAATTTACAGACGAGGAAGAAGAAATTATAGACAATTTCTTAAAAAGAAATAAAAGTTCGAACCCGAAAGTGAAAGGAAAATTGGGTAAAAATCCTAAGATTCTCGAAAGATCCCATGGATAAAGATTTAAGGATTTTATTTAAGGAACATGTTAGAATGGAAAATAATGAAAACAAGGATGAAAAACAGGAAGAAATGAGGGGATCTCAAGTAAAGATTGATTCAGGGAACAATTTAAAAGAAAGAATTCAAGAACTCAAAACATGGCGAATCGAGTAATACTCAAAGGTTTAAGGAAAAGGAAAAGAGAAACTGACAAAGGAGCCAAAGGTCATAGATTTAGAATCTTTACCTTACCTCCTAAAGATCAAATCAAAAAGGCAAAACTCGATAAGAAGTATGCTCGCTTTCTCGACACTTTTAAATCATATTCAAGTTAATATCCTCATTATCGAAGCTTTGATTAATATACTCGCCTATGGAAAATTTCTCAAAGAAATTCACAAACAAGAAAAATTAGAGGAATATGAGAATATATGCCTAAATGAAGAATGTTCCATGATTCATGGCATAAGTTACCACCTAAACTGAAAGATCCTGGTAGTTTTACCATTCCGTGTGAAATTGGAGGATTTCTGCTTAAGAAGGTCTTATGTGATCTAGAGCAAGTATAAATCTCATGTCTTATGAGGATTATAGAAAGTTAGGCATAGGAAAGCTTACTAAGATCGAAATGACTCTGCAAATGGCGGATAGATCGATTAAGTACCCTAAAGGAATTATAAAGGACATATTGGTTAAAGTAGACAAATTCTATTTTCCAAAGAGACTTTGTAGTTATGGAAATGGAAGACGGTTATTCAGCGCCTTTATTCTAGGTCGTCCATTTCTAGCTACAGGGAAGAACTTTAATCGATGTGCGTAAAGGAGAATTAATCTTAAGAGTCAATGAAGACGGTTACTTTCAATATTTTCAAAGCTATGAATCATGCATCATCGTAATCATGTTCTTTTATAGAAGATATTCATTCTGGCTCTATGATAATCGATTACCAACTTTTGAAGACAGATTAGAAGAATGCTTAACTCATTCTATCTATAAAGAAGATGAGGAAGACATTGAAATGAAAGAGATAATTCTTTCTTTAGATACGAAAGTTTTACCTTTAAGCCACCATGGCATAAGTACTTGGAATTAGAACTAGAAGGACCGGTTCTTAAATCGTCAATAGAAGATCCGCCAAAGAACCTGGACTTGAAACCATTACCTTTAAATCAAATATGCTTTTCTTGACACCGATAATCTATTACCGATTATTATTTCATCGACTTTAATCGAGCAACAAGAAGATCAATTACTTAGAATGTTGAAAAAGCATAAGAAAGCTTTTGGATGGACGATTCTTGATATTCGAGGTATTAGCCCCGAGATTTGCGTTCATAAGATAATTACGAAGGAAGATGCTAAGCCTTGTATTCAACCGCAACGCCGCCTCAACCCAAATTTGCGCTAATTGTTAAGAAAGAGGTCATTAAGCTATTAGAGATGGGAATAATTTTTCCCATATCGATAGTGAATGGGTAAGTCCAACTCAAGTGGTACCAAAGAAAGGAGGTTTCACAAAGAAAAAAAATGATAGAAATGAATGGATTCCAACAAGAGAAATTACAGTTATCGAATGTGCATTGATTTTAGGAAACTAAATGATCATACTAAGAAAGATCATCATCCACTTCCATTCATAGTTCAAATGTTGGAACGGTTAAGTGGTCATAAATATTCTCGCTTCTTAGATGGTTATTCAGTTATTTATTCTGATTTTCATTGCGTGCAGGAGATAGGAAAAGACTACTTTCACTTTTCCTTATGGAACTTTTGCGTATAAAAGAATGCCGCTTTGGTTTATGTAATGCTCCAAATTACGCTTCAAAGATGCATGATGGCTATATTTTCCGATATGGTTGAGAAATTCTTGGAAATTTTATGGACGACTTTAGTGTTTACGGAGATTCTTTTGGTAAATGTTTGTCGACTTAGAAAGAGTGTTGCAACGTTGTGAAGATACCAATTTGGTCTTAAATTGGGAAAAATGTCATTTAATGGTATCAGAAGGAATTGTTCTAGGCCATCGAATCTCTGAAATAGGAATTGAAGTTGATAAAGCTAAGGTTGAAGTAATTGAAAAATTACCACCACCAGTTAATCTAAGACATGCAGGATTTTATAGGAGATTTATTGCCGATTTTTCAAAGATAGCAAAGCCTCTAAGTCATTTGCTTGAAAAGGAAGTACCTTTTAACTTCGATAGTAAATGTAAGGAAGCTTTTCAGACCTTAAAAACAAGATTAACTACTGCACCAGTGCTAATAGCACCAGATTGGAATTTACCGTTTGAGATTATGCGTGATGCCGTGATTTAGCTTTAGGAGCGCTTTAGGTCAAAGATATAACAAAATTCTCAAAGCTATTTACTATGCATCTCATACGTTAAATGCAAACTCAACCGAACTATACAACTACGTAAAAGAACTGCTGGTCTGTAATTTTTGCCTTAGATAAGTTTAGATCGTATATTGTTGGTTCTAAGGTAATAATTTATACGCACCATTCAACTTTGAAGTATTTAATGAGTAAGAAAGATGCGAAACCACGCCTTCTTAGATGGATTCTCTTACTTGTGAGTTTGATATTGAAATTAAAGATAAAAGGAAGTGAGAATGTAGTAGCGGATCATCTAAGTAGAATGGAAAATGATGGAGAAAAGGAAATAGAAATTAAAGATTCATTTCTGATGAACAACTTTTAGAATAGATACTCCTTCAACCATGCAGCTTATTAAAGAATAGAATTCCTTCTAAGGAAATGTCACCTGGTTTGGAGATATCATTAATTACTTAACTCGTGATTATATTCCGTCTCATTGACTTGGCAAAGAGAAGAAGAAATTCTTTTATGACTTAAAATTTTATTACTCGGGAGGAACCGGACCTTTTCCGTAAATGTTCGGATGGGATAATCGAAAGTGTGTGCCTGATAATGAAATTTTAAGTATTTTATCATTTTGTCATGATCGTGAGGCGAGGTCATCATGGAGGATGGAAAACTGCTTTTAAAGTTTTACAATGTGGTTTTTATTGGCCTCGCTATATAGAGATGCTTATAAGTATGTCAAATCCTGTGAATCTTGTCAAAAATGGGAAATGTATCTAAAAACATGAAATGCCTATGCAACCTATTTTAGAATGTGAGTTATTTGATGTTTGGGGTATAGATTTCATGGGACCATTTCCTATATCTTTTGGAAAAAGATTTATTCTAGTAATGGTAGATTATGTTTCAAAATGGGTAGAAGTCAAGCTCTTCCCACTAATGATACCAAAGTTGTCATACGATTCCTTAAAAGAATATATTTACACGTTATGGCATTCCGAGGGCTATCATTAGTGATAGAGGTTCACACTTTTGTAATAGACCATTTACCAAGATAATTGAAAAATATGGTGTAACGATAAGTTAGAACGCCTATCATCCGCAAACCAAAGGTCGTAGAGGTGTCTAATAGAGAGATCAAAAGAATTGTAGAAAAGACAAAGTGGATTCAAATCGAAAAAAAGCGGGCGCTTAAACTAGACGATGCATTATGGGCATATAGAAACGACTTTTAAAACACCAATTGGTTGTTCTCCTATAAGTTAGTTTTGGTAAGTCTTGTCATCTCCCGGTTGAGTTAGAACACCGAGCCTTCGGGCTATTAAATTTTTGAATTTCGATCCTAAGGTCATCGGTGATCATAGATTGCTTCAATTGACGAACTAGAAGAATTCCGTCTCGATTCTTATGAAAACGCCGAATCTACAAGAACGCATACGAAATCCTTTCACGATAAGAGAATCTATAGTCGTGAGTTCCATGTAAGCGATCGAGTGCTCTTGTACAATTCACGCTTTAAAGTTATTTCCAGAAAGCTTAAATCAAGATGGACAGTCCATTTAAAGTAACGAGAGTTTACAAATCTGAGTCGTTGAACTAACTCGATGGAAATACAACTTTTATAGCCAATGGCCATAGAGTAAAGTTATTTGTGGAAGGAGAAGGAACCGCACTGAAAGAAGAAATAATGCTACTAACTGATCCTCCGACAAAGTAAAAAGCAGAGAAATCGAGAAACTGAAAAGCAGAGGAGTTAAACTCAGCCGCATACCAGGTGCTATTTATCTTTACTCTACTTTTATGTGTTTTATTTTTAAAGTAGTTTCGCCTTTTACCGGATAGACGTAAAAGAACTGGATGTCTTTTAGATAGAATAGGAATTTTTATGTTGCTTTTGAAATTAGGCTTGGATAAAGATGTCGCGTTTAAAATAGAAGCTTCAGTTTTTGAGAAAAACAAGCAATTGTTGAGAGAGATCAGACTGAAAGAACTATGTAATGGAAATTCGAGAAGTTCGATAAAGAGAAGGGCAAAGTTTTTAAGAAGGTGTAGAAGCTGTGGAAAAAGTGAGCATGAAGGGAAATGTAGGGAGAGCACAACCAAATCCTGTGGATGAGTGTTTGAATGTTGTTAAGAAGGAGCGATTAGGTGGTTATCCGAAAATCCCGATGGAGATCAAAGAGAAAATTCAACGCCTCATTTCTTAAGGTTAGGTTGATAGAACGTTACATCGTAACTCCGGAAGATTTAGAAGTATTGGAATTAGGACCTCGTGAATTTTGTAATACTTATAAAATTTTTATATAACTTTTGAAAATTTTATAAATAGGATCTTTATGAAATTACTTAAAAGTTTTATAAAGTTTTATAAAAGTTTTTTTATTTATTTTTATTTTTGTAGAAGTTTTATTAAGTTTAAAAAAAAAAAAAAAAAAAATTAGTCGGATCGATCCGACCTAAACCCGGATCGATCCGAACACTCGAAAAACCTAAAAAGGGACGGGACCTCTTTCTTCTTCTTCTTCTTTTTTTCTAAAACAGCCGCCCCCCTTCTTCCCCAATTCGAATTTTTTCCTTCAAATCATCACACACCATCACCATTAAACTACACCACTTCTTAAACTTTTCTCATTTTCCACTCCTCTCTTCAAATTTGCATTTACATTGAAGTAATTTTCAAGGGAAAGCTTCAACTTTCATTCCGGCGACTTTCCATCTTTTCCGGCCAAATTTCAACCTTTTAAGCTTTGTAAGGTAACATTGTAGTCACTTATTTTCTTAATTTCGCTTTTTATGCAATTTTTATTTTCAACTGCTTTGTCACTCACATTTGTACTGTTGTTTTGTGTTGTTTTGTTTTTTTTTGTGTTGTTTTGTTATTGTGTCACTATCGTAGAATGGCCGAATCATCGAAAGCTAGTAAAAAACGCAAACCGCATATCCCTACCCAAATTCCAGCTTATAGAAACTAGGCCTTTAAATGTAAGAAGAATTGGCAGTTAGTTTTGAAAGAACCGCGTCTGCTGCAGCTAAGAAAGCATTGAAAAATAAATTTGGACAATGTTTAGTTGCAATAGAGAGGGGCTTAGACTTTAAAGATTTGGGAAGGGAGGTAAAAGATATTTTTGAAGGGAGGCATTGGATGGAATTAGCCAGTTTAAGGTCGGGAGAAATTAACACCACCTTAGTAGCTGAATTTTATTCTTTG
This sequence comes from Gentiana macrophylla, assembly GCA_026214975.1. NCBI lineage: Eukaryota > Viridiplantae > Streptophyta > Magnoliopsida > Gentianales > Gentianaceae > Gentiana > Gentiana macrophylla. Next base: position 77,900,215 of record CM047810.1, read on the forward strand.
GTAGCAACTCACAATGCTATGGATGAAGGTGAGTTAACCTCTGTCAACCTGAGAACTAGGATGATGGTCGCTTACTCCTCACATTATTAATGCTATTTATGGTATTCCCGATATACCGGAGAATGAGGATTATTATACGCTTTGGAATTTGGATGAGCCAAAGACTTTTGATCATATTGTTGCGGTAGCCTGAATGAGTTAGATCCCATCATTGCCGTGGCATGAAAACAGTTTTTCCTATGGGAAATGTATCCGGGATATGAAAGCCATTAAACGTTTTATCGGTCATACTTTTTACCCGACTCGGCATTTTACATCTTTTGGTAAAGAGGATTTGTGCATTGCTTGGGCTATAGTTAATGATGTACCTGTGGATATAGGCGAGTAATGTGTAGAAGGGGCCAAGGAATTTGCCTGATCGCTGACCAGCAATCACATGCCTTTTCCGTGTTTTATTTCTTCCTTGTGTCGTCGATAGAGTCCCGAGAGCTCCCAAATGATAATTTGATGATGGTGGATGACACACTTATAGTCCTAGTTTACCACTTAGGCCGTCGGGAAGAATAAACTTTTGGACCCTAACCGTCAACGACCTCACCTACTCCATCTATCTACTCGTCTCCCTCCTTCATCCAAATCAAACTCAAACTCAATTTCCGAATACCATCACTTACGACATGTTTCAATCCATGGCCTATGATGTTCATCGTGCTAATGCCAATATGGCTGTTTTTATGAAAGGAATAAATTATGGTCTCGAGATTTACGCCAAGGCATACGAGGTTTATATCAAATGAATATACTGCAAAACCCTACCTATGCCGAGATGGATATTCCACAATGCCAAACCCAGCCTTATACCTTGCCCGATTTCATTCCACCGATGCCACCTCACTCAGACTTCCAACAAATGCCACATTCTTTTGGATTTCAAACTAGTGGTGTAGGAGATTTTTCGACAGGTACTATGGCAGCTGCGACATCAGAATGGACTGGATCTGGATCATTTGGCCATACCACGATGAGATGGGGAAGCACTTTTTCTGATATCACGAGAGAGATGAGCTCGATGGGACTAGATAGCTCGGTACGGATGTCAACTTATTTTCAAGATCCATCCCAAGAATCGACCCGTTCTCAAGCTATGCCAAGTTCAAGCCACGTCGAGCTGAGTGATGAAGAGGAGTGATTTTTTTAAACATTCCATGATTTTTGACATTGAAACATTTTATTTTTCGTACAATTTCTTTTTCGTTAAATTTTAAGTTATTATGATTTTAGTAGGATTTTATTTTAATACGATTTTCATGTTTTCATTGCATATTAGAGTATTACGCATCGTGTACTAAAATTTATCGTTATAACGTAATGAAAATGAACCAAAAATAGGAAGAAAACTTGTCCCCTAGAAAAAACTAGGCATTTTTCAAGCAAAATCGACTCTGTCCGTGAACAGTAATGTTCCGGATCGATCCGGCTTTTCACCGGATCGATCCGACGTGAGTATGCCGACCTGACAACATTACTGGTTCAGAGGCCGGATCGATCCGGCCCTATCTCGGATCGATCCGGAAAGTACAAAAACGCGTAGAAAGTAGACCTTTTCTACTTTTGCTTGATGGATGTATTTCTATAAAAGGAAAGAGCAACAGCCAAACTTTTGCTCATTCTTTCCTTTCTTCTATTTTAAATCTCTATTTCAGAAATGTCTAACCGATCCTCTCATTCGGTTAATAGTTATGAGCCACATACGCCTGATGGTGTGGTCCCCGAAGGGCATGCCTCTTGTTTTCATAATGAAGTCCCGAGACATCTAAATTTCGTCCGCTTCTCCTATTCGATGGAGGAGAAAGGCTTAAACATCAAAAAAATTGATCAATGGGGACGTAATCTAATCCGAGGTTGCGGGTGGAAAAAGTTGATAAGGACTCCTGAGAGGTCGAATAAACATTTCGATTGTTAGAGATTTCTTTGCGTCTCTCAACGAGATAACGATGTGAGCCTCATCTCAACTTATTACGATTAGGGGAATCGTTATTTCATTTTCACCACCATCATAAATCAAATCTATCAAATCCCACCATGTACTTTTGATCGAAACCCACACTTCGAGTTTCTTTGGGAACTTGGGGATGCGTATAATGTTGTAAATCGTGATCGCAGAAGCCTTTCGGTTCAGATTTCCGTTGTTTGATCATAACTATGATTCCTCAACTCCGCTTTACCCCTCATTTAAGGCGTGAAACGCTTCATTAATTCTCGGATCTATCCAACTAGAGATTTTTATGGGGTTACGGATGATGAGATGTCTGCCGCTGTATGCATTGGCCGTGGAGCATACATTGATTAGGGAGTTTTGATTTTTAAGACTGCAATTAATTTTGCAAATAGAAAGACGTAATAGGGAAAACCACTACCATTTGCCTGGTTATCTCTCACCTTTGTATCCAAATCAATCACGTGCCTGAGTTTGCTACTGACGAGATTTTTCCATCTCGTGATTCTCGCCAGATTACTTCCGTGGATACTCCCGGATGTTCATCTACGGTTTGATAATCGGTTAAGTTATGTTGTTAAGTTGGTAGTTGTTTAAATTAGTTGTTTAATCGCTTTTGTTGTTTGTTACTTTTATTTATAGTTTGTAATAGTGTTTAATATATATGTCATTTTCTTTAATCAAAATAATATATGGTTGCTAAAAATAAGAAATAATAATCAAAATCATATAAAATTTTAATTTTATTTGCAAACTACTTTTTATTTACTCACTGAACATCGGGACGATGTCATTTCGTAAGTGGGGAGTGGAAGTAAGTTAGTAAATAAAAATTAAAATTTTCTTATATAAATTTATACTTAATTGCTCAATACTTAGTTTAATTTTTCTTGGAACAAAATAAGTAGATAATATATAATTAGTATGAATAAAAACAATATAAATTGGTAAGAATAGATTTTAATTAAGTAAAATAAAGTAGATATATTATAATTATATTATATATGTCAATTTTAGATCTTTATAAGATTTTAAGTATATGTAACTATACATAAATATTATCAAGTAAGTTTCATATGAAATTTTAGCAAATATACTTATATTTATAATGAATTTTTTAGAATAATTTTCTTTGTAAAACGAAATATGAATATGGAATCGGATTAGGAATGATGAGATTTTTGACACCACAAAAATTACCTCAACCTTGATTAGAGTGATCAAGACCTCACTCGAAATAGCCATTTTTGATCATAACCGACCCTTGGCTTATTTTGGTCTACATTTCCTAAAAATCCCACGAGTTTGTACATACTTATGAAAGGATATGATAGCACAGAAGCTAAGGATGGTGTATGCTGAGGTGAAAAAAAAAAAAAAAAAAAAAAAAAAAAAAAAGAAAAGAAGAACAAAGCACCATATTTACAGAGAATTAATCGAATACCAGGTATCTTCCTTATCTTTGATCGACAGATATCGGTAGTAGCTTCCAATGATTTGAGTGCAGTAGGGTGTTATCTAGAAACGTCCTATATCACTATGAGGTATAAAGCTCCCGATAAAAATTCGAATCATAAGATCTCAAGAATGATTACGAGTTTAAGGAAACCGGACTCGTAATTTTAGATCGAAAGAGTATTACTCCTATCAATCTTGATGAAGCAATGCTTGTAAATTTGATTTTCTACACACACTCACGCTTTTAGTTCTTAATATTGAAAAAGAAGAGAGAAAATCTGAAAATAGTTGGAAAAGAGATTTTATTAATCGAAATCTGCTTTTGATCAAACGTGAAGGTGTAAGTACGCATTTGACTTGCCTCTTTCTCTTTTTGATTTCTTTTTCTATCTTTTCGATTAACTAATGTCCTATCCTAAAAGCCATCTTGTCAATTACTTGACTTAGTCTTTGATTCCAAATATTTCATATAAGTTGAGATAGGAAAATAATTCTAGAATTTTAATTATCTTTATTGAGTAGATTTTGTGAAATTTCATTTGAATAATAGTTGATAAATAATTTATCAAAGTTATCTACACTTTTATCTTATTAATTTCTAAGAAAGATATAATTAATATGTTTATAATATTGAAATGATATTTTACTAATTTAAAAATTGTATCTACCACTTATATTATTTTTATCGTAATTTTTATATATTACGCTTATTTTGCTCAGAGGACGATCAAAGAGCTAAGTGGGGAGTAGTTGATGTGTAACATTTATATGATAAAAATTACGATGTTTTATATACGTTATCGACTATTTTTATATAAAATATAAGTAATTATAACAGATAATCTTATAAGATATTAATAGCTATGAATAAATCTAAATACTATAAAAATCTAGTAAAAATGATAAAAAGTTATAAATTTTGTACCGGGTTAATAACCGGAGTGTTGTGTCAGATTCACGTGGGTATTTTTGGTATTTTACAGACCTTAGGTAAACCAAGACCCCGAGTGACGACATTTTGTGGAGTAAAATCATATCTTTTGAAGGAATAAAGGAAGTGCCACGAGATTTAAAGTTCAAGTGGATCAGTGGTTCGTGACGCCGTATCAAGTTATATTTTCAACGAACAAATGGCCCAGTAAAAAGGCATTTTCTGAAAAAGAAGTCTTCATGGAAGTTATAGATCTCCTCAAGAGCTTTCCAACGCATCTTGAATTATGTCATTTGGAGATCCAGAGCTCAAGTTATGATTTTATCAAGTTTCGGATTAAGATTGGAAAAAATCTATCCGGATCGATCCGATTTACCTCGGATCGATCCGAGGAGGCATAATGATTATCCAAATGTGGCCCTGCGCAGAGAATATCCTGGATAATATTTTTATTCCCGGATCGATCCGCCCTTTCTCGGATCGATCCGGCAAGGGAAAAATTGCCTATAAAAAGGGCAGCATTGCAGGCACAAAAAAGGGTACCAAATATATTTCTTTTACCTCTTTCTAGTAGTAGTAGTATGTATATATAGGCCTTATGCCATAAATAAAGTAGTATCGCCATAATGCTCGAGAAATTATCGTAAGATCAATGTTGTTAAAGTTGTTGTAGCATCCGGAAAAATACATCTTCTGATCCAATCGTTGTAATCGGGTAAAATTTCTAAAGTATTTATGTTTGTTTTGTCTTTTATCTTTTAGTATAATGTTAGTAGGCTAAATCTAATAACTAGCCAAAGTTATGTAATCGTTTTATTTCGATCTTTTCGTAAAGGAATGTTTGTCTAAGTAAAATTGAAAAAATTGAGTTAATTGAATCTTTTCCTATTGATAAAGTTTGACTTGAAAGAATTCATAATCTAATTATGAATTGACACCTCGTAATTAAGTTATGAACTCGTTAATAGAAAACCGGAGGGTAAAATTGGCCGAGTGAAAACGTGACAACGGAACCCGCTTTCTACCCGGGGCGATTTGTCCTAAAAGATGAATCTTATTAAAATTTGTACTCAAGATCGTAATAATGTTAAATTCATCGCTTTAATTGAAACTTAAACCGAAAGTTGAATCGCCCGCCTTGACAACCGGAGCCTTTAAATAAAATTGACCGCTTGACGAACGGAATGACTCCTTTTTATTCAAAGGTAGAATCGTCTTCGGACCTGCTCGTAAAAACCGTAATAGCTTGTGGACTTTGACCGATGACAATGGACATATGACAATTTCACACACTAATGTGAGGACGAATTGTTAACCTTAGAGTACACCGTTTCATTTACTCAATTGAACCTAAAGATCGAGCACATTCCATTCACTTTGAAAAGATCGTATAAATCAATTATATAAACTTTGGCTAGTTCTCTAAAAATATATTTGGCATCTATATATTTATATCTATATATATACTTTGCAACTTATGCACATCTATATATATTTATATATCTATATATATTATATTAGAATAAATTTTAATTTACGTATTTATTTTATGTTGACTAGAATAGTAGTGATCTGTGTTATAAAATTGCGGTTTAGATCGAGTTAATAAAAGCTCTTTGGTGTTTAACCACACTTAGAAGAATTACAAAGTTCCCTGAGGATACGATACTCCGACTCACCATACTAGCACTACAGTTTGACCCGATACACTGTCGGTTAAGGACTGGTATTAGCACTAGAAAAGGCCACGTCAAGCGGTCATGCTTTTTATTGTTTTCTAGATGGATATTCCGGTTACTACCAGATCTACATTGCGCCTGAAGACCATGAGAAACCACTTTCACATGTCCCTATGGAATGTTCGCGTACAATCACATGCCCTTCGAATTTGTAATCGCCATCCACATACCGTGTATGTATGATGTCATTATTTGGGGACATGGTGGAAGATTTCTTGGAAATATTTATGGATGATTTTTCTATATTTGGAGATAGTTATGGTGAATGCTTGGATCATTTGAGCAGAGTGCTTAAGAGATGTGAAGAGACCAACCTTGTACTTAATTAAGAAAAGTGCTATTTTATGGTTACTGAAGGAATAGTGTTAGGTCATAAGATCTCAAAGAAAGGAATGGAAGTGGACAAGGCTAAGATAGAGGTAATAGAAAATGTACCACCTCCCATGTACGTAAAAATGTTGTGAGCCTTTCTTGGTCACGCATGATTCTATAGAAGGTTTATGAAGGACTTTTCGAAGATCTTTAGACCATTAACAGAATTACTTGCAAATGATGTGCCTTTTGTCTTTGGAGAGGAGTGTAATGAGGCAATCAACACATTAAAGAAAATGTGGATAACGTCCCCAATTCAGATGGCACCAAATTGGAATAAACCCTTCGACCTGATGTGTGATGCAAGTGATACAGCGGTTGGAGCAGCCCTCGGCCAAAGAGAGGACAAAATCTTTAAACCAATCTATTACACCATTCGTACCTTCTCAAAAGTCCTAGAGGAATTACGTGACTACAAAGAAGGAACTCTTAGCTGTAATATTCGCATTCGACACATTTAGATGTTATCAGGTAGGATCTAAAGTAACGGTTTTCACTGACCATACAACTTCGAAGTATCTTCGACCAAGCAAGACTCGGCCGAGGTTATTAAGATGGATTCTACTTCTATAGGAGTTCGATGTGGAAATTAAGCATAAGAAAGGGTCTGAGAATCAGGTGGCTGATCACCTATCGAGATTAACCGTGTTGGAAGAAGAGAGAACCAATGAGATTGAGGAATATTTCCTTGATGAAAATCTTTTTGCCGTCTCAGTCATAGCTCCAGTCTAATCTCAGCCCAAAAATAATACGTCAAGCGTAAGAAGGTTATACCCTAAGTTTGCAAACATTGTAAATTTTCTTGTAGAGAGATACCTACCCCCGGAATTCACAAGTATTGATAAGAAAATGTTCTTCACAGACTTGAAGCATTATTACAGGGATGATCCCAACTTGTTTAAGATGTGGTCTGATAAAATTCTAAGGAGATGCGTCCACGATGACGAGATTCTAAGTATTTTGAGCCAATGCCATTCTGGAGAAGTTGGAGGCCACTATAGGCTGGATAAGACAGCAGCAAAAGTACTACAGTGTGGGTTCCATTGGCCAACAATATTCAGATCTACGTATGAGTTCACCAGAGCCTGTCATTCTTATCAAATGACTGGTAATAGTTCAAAGCGGAATGAGATGCCACTGCAGAGTATCCTTGAGGTGGAACTATTTGTTGTGTGGGGAATTGAATTTTTTTGGACCTTTTACGTCATCAAAATCTAATCGTTACATCCTGGTACCAGTCGACTATGTTTCCAAATGGGTGGAGGCAGTGACCTCACCTACAAACGATGCCAGGGTTGTCCTGAGATTCCTTAAGAATAACATTTTGATGAGGTTCGGGGTGCCGAGAGTCATTATTAGTGATGGAGGGATCCATTTCTGTAATAGGTTGTTCGAAAAAATTAAGCTGAAGTATGGGGTGCGGCATAAAAACAGCACCCCATGAGGAAGGGTTGTGTTGGTCCCAGAGAAATAGAGAAATCATAAGGATTTCATAAGGAAATGTGGAGGTTACAAATAGAGAAATCATAAGGATTTTAGAGAAAATTGTGAATCCCATGAGGAAGGGTTGTGTTGGTCCCAGAGAAGGGTAAAAGTATAGTCAGAGGAGGGGGGGTTGAATGACTGTACTGGAGTTTAAAAAACTTTTCTTATTTAAAAGCTTTTGGGCAGCGGATAAGTCCCTTCTTAAAAGTTGTTTCAGAGTAGATTATGCACACACAAATTATGAATACAATGCAGTAAGTAAATGCGGTAAAATAAAGTGCGGTAAGTAAATGAACACAAAAGTTATAGTGGTTCAGGGTGGTGTAATCCCTTAATCCACTCTTCTCCTATGATGATCGGAGGAATTCACTATTGTCTATCACCAATACAATAGTAAGATTGTCCTTGGCTACACAAGATGCACAATATCCAAGACTATAACTCCCTGGCTACAAAAGCTTCAGTGACTCAGTCTTCAACACTGCTCTTGAGAACAAATCCTTCAGTAGTTATCACAAAGGGTTCAACTCCTTCTCAAATTTCTCTGATTCAATTGCTGCAAGCTAGGATTCACAATGAGGTTGATCAAACTCAGTTCTTGATGTAGAATTGTAGCTCTAAATGCTGAGTTGATCTCTAGATGTGTTATTTTAAGTTCAGATAGAAGGCTTAGTATTTGACAAAGTTTCTGCTTGTTCTTATATCTTCGAGTCATTATTTTGTCTGTCTGTCAATGCCTTCTATTTATAGCCTTGAGAATCCTTATTTTGAAATTCCGTCCATTGGCTATTTAATGCAGGGAATAATCCTGAATTAATACTTGATTCCCCCTTGGTTATATCCTCCTTGATTTCAGTGATCCAGATTTTCTTCTAACTTCTATCATAAAATCCGTCCTTGATTGATTCTGCATTAATTGCTTGATCTCCTTGTTTTCCCACATTTTGAATAAGTAAGGATGGTATATCTTACTTTGTTGTTCCTTCACTTGACCTTTGATCGACTGGTTATGTGACTTAGCTGTTGAAATCTTTTTTCACTGCAATTCCTTACTTAGCCGATATAAGATTTACTCTGCAGGATTACTATTTCTGTGTTTCTTGATTTTCAAGAGTATTTGTAATTCATCGATCCTTGATTGGTGTGAGATCGATGTACACCATATTTAAACAATGCATTTCATCACTTGTAATATAACTTAAAATTATCCAAGGTCATCACAGACTTCCTTAGTTATAAGTCATTCCGTAGGTCTTCAGGCTTCTCTGCTGGTACTTGGCTGCCTTTACTCTGCCGGATTTATGTTTTACTTAGCCATCCTACCAACTAGTACATACCTCTCTGACTAAACTTATACAACATGTCGACTTTAAGTAAAGACTTATCTGAGATTTCTAGCATATTTCAGGCTTGCTATAACAAATAGTATGGCCATCATCAAAACACCTAAAATGTTCCTAACAATTTCACCCTTTTTGATGATTCTAAAACCCTTATAAGGCTGAACATAAGTAAACATTTTTCATATGATAAAGAATAAAACTCAGCAATTTTATTCATCCATGAAGCGCAATAATAGGTTCATTCAAAATTATTCAAAGGCAATAACACATCATGATTGGGGTCAATCAGGTTATAATATACTTGACCACCATAAACCAATACTAGCAAGAGGACTAGGCCCATCATAGTATAGCTATAGTGAATCAAGGTAGATCCCACATGGAACCAATTGTGGATCATCTTATATACACACAATTAATTAAACATGTCAAGGACATAGAGGCGGTCTACGACCAACATAAACAAGAAAGGTAAAGACACGACTCGACACAACGTAATTAACCTCCCCAATTATAGTCTTTATCGTTTGGACCTAGATAATTTATATAATAAACTGAACTTATTAACTGTCAATCCGTTTGTATCTATCTTAGATTGGCTATGAGAGTCATCCTCTTTAACTTGACTTAGCACCGGTTAGGTTGCCAGATCACTGTGCTACATTACGTGACTTCACCTTTTGGGTATCCATCTCATATAACTTGCACGCTTACGACACTAAGGATGCCGATATTAATCGTACACCTCGTCTAGGAAACATTCCTATGGTTAGGCGTACTTCCTAAACGATTAATCAAGCTCTCGTCCAACTAGCAATTACCAAGTTATAGTCTCATGCTAATCTACGACGTATGTATAATCAGGTGCTAGAAATCCTCAAATATAAACCTACCAAGATAACGCTGAACGTCCGTGAAGAGCAATTCATAAGCCTACCTAAGAGTTTTATATTGGTATTTCCTTTTTACACATTTTAATTAAACTAAGCGAGTAACGTAGCTATAGCCATACCTACTGAGATAATAAATTCAACTAGGTTAACCTAACCATAAAGACGTGGCGTAATTAACAGATGACAGGGGCTCGGTCGACCGAATGAACTTATTCGGTCACCCGAATCCATTTCGTCCCCAGATTACATCTTAGAATATATATCTCAGCGTTTCATCATACGAGCAGTTAAGCAATGAATTACATACGATATTCATATAAACTAACATAGATACGCATTAATTAAATCAAGTAGATTCATGAATAAATACTAAGTGTATGACGTAGGTTATGGGATCCTCATAGACAAGGTATCGCCACCTTTCTAACATCTTAGCCTAGATCTACATCATCTAGCTATGATTAACTAACTCAAACGATAAAGCATAATTGGGGGGGGACTAATTACTTAAAATAAGAAGACAGAAAATAAAGGCTTACATATTGAAGCCCCTAAATTGCTGAAAAACCTTCAATCAAAATTATGTATTTGGTTGTGTAATGTAATAGTTCAATGATATCATATTATAAATTTCGTAGCTGCTGCTTATATAGAGGCTGTAACCGACCTAAGGAGGATCTAGAAGATATACACGCAAAAATCCGATAACCGACCGAAAATCCCAACTCGGTCAACCGAAGCTCCCCACTCGGTCGACCGAAGCTATAGGCTCGGTCGACCGAACCTAACTTTGTACATGTTAATCGTTTTTCTCGTCTATCTTGCTCCCCACTGCACGCTTGCCTGTTGATCTGATTTCTCTAATTTATCTCTTGATTAATGCTCCGATTTTCTTCCTTATTATATTGATATCCATTGATTGAATGACATTTATCCTCCCGATTTATCACGATCTACGAAATCAGCATTTATCGCACAATAAATCGGTCCTTTAATAATAAAAATAGCTAAATACCAAATATCATATTAATAATCACTTAACATTAAATAATAAATATAAACGAGTGATTTAATATGAAATATACATTATTAATCTCGATTTAAGGTCAACGTTGATGACTTTTACGGGTATAATTTGACCGTCATCAACTACCCCCCACTTAGACTTTGATCGTCCCGAACAAAGCATCAATAAGTCATCCCCCAAGACAACATTTTCTATGGTCAAATCATAATTACACAAGAAACCCAAGTCAACTCATACTAGTCATGCTCATAAGATATCCATTATTCACTACTTACTATTAATCGAAGTGATGTGTGCATGTGCATTTAGTTTTATATATTCGTGGCAAGATTAGAGTTTATGCTAACTTCACAATCTCAACCTACCAACCTCAGCATTCATACTTCTTATGCCTCGCAATGGTTATAGCACTAGAGCAATAAGCAAGAGCGTATCTATAGGGATTTTGGACTTGGAGACCGAATACTACTCAAAGCCTCTTAAAAGTTGAATTTCTTCAATTCTTCATATTTTCAAATACTATCAATCTCAAGGAAGAAAACTTTTTAGAGTATCCCCTATCTTAGATCATGTATAGCATCGAATATTACCACAAGCGGGGGCTACTTTGGTAATGTCACTACAAGCCCATGTCTAACATTTTGCTAAAACACAGTACGTCTCAAACTTATTACTCTGCTTTAATGGCTAAAAGATAAGAATGCATCAAAGAGATAGATATTGATACTAAGTTCACATAACCAATCATCTATGCAATGTACACATAATTTCTTGATTATTATGATTTGCGCGGTATACTCGATTCACGAGTTGAGTAATTGAATAATAAATAACTACTACAAAAGCGGGCATGAATATCCTTAAATTTACTTAACATAAGTATAAAATGATCACGTACTCATGAAACTTGTTTTATTTCCTATCAATTCTTAGCTAGGAACTCACAATTCTAAAGTACGAGATACATAATATGGTATTTATTCAATTTTTTCAATCATGTGCCGTTTCATTCAATTTTCAATTATAACATAAAATGGCTAAGTCTCCTACCCCCCACTTAAACAAGGCATTGTCCTTAATGACAAAAATAAATGAGAATTTAAGAAAAGACTTAGCTCGAAGCGGTTCCAAGTAAAGCAAAAGATCGGAGTAAATTTCAAAGACGTCGTGGAGAGATAGACACATCTGTATAAGCAAACAAACTCCACGAAACCGTCAAATACCATGTCTATGGAAGTTATAAAATAATGTGGCATTAATGAGGTATAAATACCTAAAAACTGTTTAAGCCACTTTATTTTATACAACCAATGACATGGGAAACCAAAAAGAAAAATACTAAATAGAAAGAAAAATAAACAAGCAACTAAAGATGGTGGTCTTCATCTACAACCTCCACCGCCTAAATATTCTTAAAACCGGGTGGAGAAGCATTACCCGAAGTGGGAAAACACGAGGGTGACTCGATCGAAAAGGTATTCAATCCAGGAAAAGAGAAACTTGGTAAGGTATAACAGATTGAATGCGACCTATTGGCTAAAGATAAAATCAAATAATTAACGCAGAAACTTCTCCCTTGCATTGGATATCAACAACTTAGGGAGATGTAGCTACTCCTCGAAATTACTAATAACCCAATGTATCACGTAAAAGTCATAACTGTCATCAACAAGGTCGGATCGGTGTGATAGTTCAGAACAAAACTTATCATCTAGAAATGCCGGAATAGTCGGAAAAGTGTGAAATTTAAAACTTCCGTTAGAAAGATAGGTTGTATTTTGATCGAACCAAAAACCTTTAAAATCTAGCTAGGGTCAGAGCTACACTTACCCCAACTAGGATCATGAAAATCAAAATGATAAAAAATAATCATTAAACCTTAGCAATATTTCAAATTCCGCAACACAAAGGTATTTTGTAAACAAAATGGAGGTTGAGAGTATGATGGGTTTAGAAAAAGATACACATAAGGATGAGAAGCAAAGATAAAGGACGGGTAAGAAATTGTGTTTATGGGTGGGTTGAAAATGGGTAAGGCATTGAGATTGGGTGGGAGAGCGAAACGGATGGAAAGAAAGAGAGGCGATGAAAGAATGGTTAGAAATGTGAACTTTCGGGGCAGATTGGTGAGAGGATCGAAAAGTTTGAAGGTGAAAAAGTGTAAAGGGAAAGATAAGGATAATTGCAGAATGAATTGCACACTACTTTGGATTTTCACTTGGATCACCTTTCTAAAAGGTTTTAGAAGTTGACCAAAATTGTTCTTGTTCACACCAATCATTCTCTGTTACATTTTCAGTAATTCTCAAGCTCTCTTAATGCTTCCATCTTAAGGTGGATTGCTAAATTTCCTTTTCTTTAGCAATTTCTTGACTCTCCTACGGAACTCTATTTCACGTGGCCTATATTGAGTAAAAAAATTTTGCACATCCTTAGCCCAATGGCCATCGGAACACGGCAAAGTAAAAAACCTCAACATATGTCACGTTACTCTTATTGGACTCAAAGAAGGAAAAACCTAAAATCCTAAAAAGAAATCCTAAGCGTTTTAAAGAAGTAGTTCTGAGTTTAAAGTCCTCAGCTCGACGTTCCAAAAAAAATTATCCTTGTCAGTCATTATTAGGATCACGAGATATTGACCCATCTTAGCACTATAAGAGGTGGGCTTGTTGCTGTTGCGGATTAATACCCTTCCCTTGGTTGTGAGACCTAGGAAACGACATTTATCCATACCATTTATCCAAAGCTCTTACCTCGGCTCTCGTTTTTAGGAATTAGTGAATTCTAAGAAACTCGGTTAAAATTACGGTATTGGCCTTGACAATAAGAAACAATGAATCAAAGTACTCCGAATAAGGTCGGTTATGTAGGCATGCCTACGCCGTCTTATTCGTTGGAACATATGTGACAGTTCAGGCCAATCCGTCAAGATTAAGCCCTGTTTAGACCGAAGGCTTATCGGCTATGCTAAGTCTTGTTGAACTGCTGTAACGTACATCACACGTGGAGGGGAGTCGATTGACCCGAAGCTCGGTTGAACTCGCCCAGTCATGGTTAGACCATTTCCAAACCCATGTACTAAGAGTCTCCGATTTCTAAATTGCCACCCAAAGCGTAATCTCGTTTCTGTTTAAGGTGGGTTCACCGAGAAGCCATCACCATAAAACTCAACGAAAGCAGAAGATGGTGTTCTCTCAAAACTCAACGTCTTCTTTAGATTTTGAATGCTTAAACTACACAATTGGTTGCTCCCATGGCCTGTAGAAGCAATCTCATGCATAGAACAATGAGATTTTAACAAAACTACGAAGAACTCTTTTTTCACTGCTTCATTTCAACGACTACATGTTTTCTTACACCCTCTAGATGAGACAGATATGGGGCAAAACCTTCGACACTAATAAAATTATTCTTACAAACCAACTCCGGGCTAAGATTCATACTAAGGTTCATGTATAGGCTAACTTATGCTCAAAAAACCAAAAGGTAGTAAAACATAAGCAAAAAAAGGTAGTACATTGCCTTCAACATTGTACCACGAAGAATTTAAGCCTTTAAAATTTTTTCGGAGCCATCTTTGTGCTTTAAAGGTATTGCTTCCATCTCTTTTCCCATCTTAGATTCGTAGCTCCACGTGTTTGCTGGGTTATTTTCTCAGCGCACGCGAAAAATTACAGACTCAGATTATTGCTTCCTTGGTTTCTGCAAACAGAAGAAAAACAAAACAGACCGCAGACTGATTTTTACATGGTTTCCCATGCTGCTATCAGACCTACGGATTAAACATATGGGGATAAACAGACACGCGAAGTCCTAGAAAATAGAACCAGGCTCGCTGGCAACGAGAGGCAGTCTTGCTGGGAGCGAAACCAGCTGTTCCAGATTCTGGAATTTTTACACATAGCAGACAACCAGAGGGACTCAAAAACAGATTCTAAAACAGAAAACTCGACATGAATAAGAAAATTATTTATATATAAAATTGACCGTTGGTTCCCCGGCAATGGCGCCAAAAACTTGATCGGGGTCAATCAGGTTATAATATACTTGACCACCATAAACCAATACTAGCAAGAGGACTAGGCCCATCGTAGTATAGCTATAGTGAATCAAGGTCAATCCCACATGGAACCAATTGTGGATCATCTTATATACAAACCATTAATTAAACATGTCAAGGACATAGAGGCGGTCTACGACCAACATAAAACAAGAAAGGTAAAGACACGACTCGACACAACGTAATTAACCTCCCCAATTATAGTCTTTATCGTTTGGACCTAGATAATTAATATAATAAACCGAACTAATTAACTGTCAATCCGTTTGTATCTATCTTAGATTGGCTACGGGAGTCATCCTCTTTAACTTGACTTAGCACCGGTTAGGTTGCTAGATCACTGTGCTACATTATGTGACTTCACCTTTTGGGTATCCATCTCATATAACTTGCATGCTTACGACACTAAGGATGCCGATATTAATCGTACACCTCGTCTAGGCAACATTCCTATGGTTAGGCGTACTTCCTAAACAATTACTCAAGCTCTCGTCCATCTAGCAATTACCAAGTTATAGTCTCATGCTAATCTACGACGTATGTATAATCAGGTGCTAGCAATCCCCAAATATAAACCTACCTAGATAACGATGAACGTCCGTGAAGAGCAATTCATAAGCCTACCTAAGAGTTTTATATTGGTATTTCCTTTTTACACATTTTAATTAAACTAAGCGAGTAACTTAGCCATAGCCATACCTACTGAGATAATAAATTCAACTAGGTTAACCTAACCATAAAGACGTGGCGTAATTAACAGATGACAGGGGCTCGGTTGACCGAATGAACTTATTCGGTCACCCGAATCGATTTCGTCCCAGTTACATCTTAGAATATATCTCTCGGCGTTTCATCATACGAGCAGTTAAGCGATAATTCGCACGATATTCATATAAACTAACATAGATACGCATTAATTAAATCAAGTAGATTCATGAATAAATACTAAGTGTATGACGTAGTTTATGGGATCCTCATAGAGAAGGTATCGCCACCTTCCTAACATCTTAGCCTAGATCTACATCATCTAGCTATGATTAACTAACTCAAACGATAAAGCATAATTGGGGGGGGGGACTAATTACTTAAAATAAGAAGACAGAAAATAAAGGCTTACATATTGAAGCCCCTAAATTGCTGAAAAACCTTCAATCAAAATTATGTATTTGGTTGTGTAATGTAATAGTTCAATGATATCATATTATAAATTTCGTAGCTGCTGCTTATATAGAGGCTGTAACCGACCTAGGGAGGATCTAGAAGATATACACGCAAAAATCCGATAACCGACCGAAAATCCCAACTCGGTCAACCGAAGCTCCCCACTCGGTCGACCGAAGCTATAGGCTCGGTCGACCGAACCTAACTTTGTACATGTTAATCGTTTTTCTCGTCTATCTTGCTCCCCACTGCATGCTTGCGTGTTGATCTGATTTCTCTAATTTATCTCTTGATTAATGCTCCGATTTTCTTCCTTATTATCTTGAGATCCATTGATTGAATGACATTTATCCTCCCGATTTATCACGATCTACGAAATCAGCATTTATCGCACAATAAATCGGTCTTTTAATAATAAAAGCATTAAATACCAAATATCAAATTAATAATCACTTAACATTAAATAATAAATATAAACGAGTGATTTAATATGAAATATACATTATTAATCTCGATTTAAGGTCAACGTTGATGACTTTTACGGGTATAATTTGACCGTCATCACATAACAGCTACAACTTACTTAGATACTCCTTGTATTTCTTGAATATTGTAGTGTGTGTCCCTTTCATCTCCTTCTAGTCAACCTCTAGGAACTTCCACTTCCAATATTCCAGGGCAATGTTTTAAGAAAGCCTAAGAATACCCATTTGTTGAGGAGTATGTGGTAGTCAGGCAATGTCTCATGTGCCTGTAGTTCTCCAAGGTGCTTTTCCATTCTTTCCTTTGCTTACGCAATATGTGAGTCAGCAAACTTGAGACTCTTAAACAGAACCCATTGTTCTGAACAATCCATTCTTTTTATAGGACATAAATTTTTTATCATGTTGAATTCTTCCGGGTGTTCACTAGATAGATCTTCTGGTCCCTTTGTAGTAAGAGGTACAGCTTGACTTGTTCTTCTGGTTGAGCCAGATCCTGTATCTCAAGTTCTTTCCTTGAGAGATGCATACTCTCTCTTGACATCATTGTAGATTTTAGCCATATCAGCTCTCATCCTTTCATCATAGTAGCTGAGTCAATATGCCCAAGCTTCATCCTGCTGTATGTTTGGATACAAATTATCTTGAGTTCGGAAAAACTATCTCATATTGTCCATTACCTCAGCATTATATTCTTGCACCGCTACTACCGCTACGATCTTTGGAGCGCGGTGTATTCTTCTGAATCCTCTCATTTGGCTAGATCGTTGCTGACTTCCAGATCTATCTCTGTCATCATCTATTCTTTGAATAAGATGAGGGAATCCAATACAAGGTTCATTTGTGTTTCTTTCCCTCTCTTCCAAGGCTTTTCTTTGTTGTTCTTCAGCTTCAAATCTGATTTTCATCTCTCTGTCTCTTGCTCTTAGCTGCTCTTCAGTAAAATTTGGGGGTCTAACTATTGATCCTTCAGGCTTATCATTTTTCCCCTTTTTTGGCAGCATCACTGTTGTTGCAATAAAATGCTATTTGTAGTTTCAGCTCTATGAATCAGAGTGTCCAATTTAGATTCAATGGATGTGAATCTTTTGTCATGATCGGATAACTTCTTGATCACTGCCAAATCTTGTGCCAAAAGCTGAGGCCATAGTTTCATTCTTCATTGATACATGTTGCCTTAGACCAGAGAAATTGTGTGTGAAGTTGATATTCATCTGCCTTATTAGGTCACCTTGCCTTTTCACAACAATGTTTTGTGCATCAATAACTGAGCAACAACATGAAATCTTCTCTCTATTGATTGACTTTCATCTTTGAAAGTTGCAGTCAGGGATCTAAGATACAGTGCTTGTTGTTCCAGCTCGTCAACGAATAGATCTGCTGCCTTTTGAAAAGACTCATTGGATATGACGGTATGAAGTGTAGAATTTTTGCTGATCTCAAATTGGTAATTACAAATGGATTCAGTTACATTTGTTGCAAGTTGGAGAAACTAATATTGATTCCTGATTTTGTACTACCGGTTGAGTGACATCAGCTTCACCTACTCCTTCTTCAAGTACATAAGAAGTTGAGATTTCAAGTTCAGCACTTTCTCCTATTCCCCCTTGCTCTTTGCATTCATGCTCTTTGTTGGGGATAGACTTAGCTGGAGTAGCAGCAGTTGATCCAGTGTCTAACATTGCTGTGGGATCAACTAATACGTCATCAAAGAGTTGTTGTTTACTATTAGTTGCTCAGGGTTGGACTCAGCTGCCTCAGTCTGCTGTTTATCACCTCAGCCAGTGGTGTTTGCTTAGCTAGTGGAGTTTTCTTAGCTGCCCCCAGTGTCATCTGAAATGCATTCAAGGTGATATCGTCATCAATTGAATCTGTTGTCTGCTCATTATCTACATCTTGACCATCATCATCATCATTGTGGTCATCATCGTCATCATCAGATGTGCCATATCTTCCACTTTCTTCATAAGATGTCTGATGCATTTTTGCCTTGGCCTTTACTATCATTTCCCAAAGTGGTGCCTCATCAAGCACACCTGCAAGGGTTGTGATGCCAAGAAAACCAAAGATCCAATTTTATTTTGCAAACATTTGCTCAGAATTGTGAAGTTGAAGTCTAGAATCTCCCTGGTTCCAGTTGAGATATTCATCTATTAATTTTCCAAAGGATTCCCTTTCCAGATTTCTTTGAACCTTCGGCTTCTTCTTTTGCCCGGAGGTTCTTCTACTGGGTTGTTTTCTTTTTCCTCCACCAGCTGCTTTTTGCTCTTTGACGTAGGTATACATAACTTTGGAGTCGTGCAACCGGTGAAGTGTCACAAAGGGGATATTTGAGACACTTCATGAAATAGTGGAGTTGGATTTATAGGACTTCTTCACCCAGAAGATCCCCTTCTTATTCTTTCCTTCTGCTATTCTTTTTTCAACAGCAATGGCCTGTCCTTGGATTTGTTCCTTGATCCGGTTGAAAAATTAGGCGGCCTAGTTAAACTCCAGGCCATTGTAGATAATGCCTATAAGCCGCATTCTGGCCTCTGTCATGGCATCGATGGCCCCTAATTTTCCTTCGATGTTCTTCCCAATTAATGCGCTGAATTTATTGAAGAGCTTCTTGAGAGCAGATCTTAGGCAGTTGAAATTTTTGTTTTCTGGGGAAGCATTCTTTCTTATTTCTAGCCAAAACGCATCCATGTTTTGTGGGACGAGTCCTACTTTTGCATATCCTTGATTTGAGAGTCCAAGGTGCTGATGAATTATCTTCTCTATTATTTCAACTTCTGTACCATTGACAATAACAACTATCTTCTCTTCTCCCTCATCTCCTTCGAGGAGTCCTGAGACGTATTTTGCAGAATTCCAAAACGAAATGAGAATTTTATAGCAAATATTGAGGATAAGGGGGTTGAGGAAGGTTGTCAACCCTAAATTTGTGCGGCCATCTACCAATCTTTGTGCTTGCAGATCATTCTCACACAATCTTATGTAATGAACAGGTTGGAAAAAGGATCCCATAGCAATTGATTGTTCATATTGTTTCCCAGATTTGGTTTTTTAGGAAGATGAAGCCATTTCGGATTTTTTAGGGAGGAACTATGAGAAATTCTGAGATATAAACAATAGGGTTTATAACATGCAAGATAGCGTAGAAAATTTTGGAAAACCTCTAAGTACTGTTTATATAGGAGAATTTTTTATAGTGTGAATGCGGTTGAATATGGAAGGATTTTGTGGAGTAATGGCGTTATTTTGTGTATATAAATCACGGTTTTTGAGTGTAGTGGGGTAGTGGATTGAGGTATGTAATGATAAATCCCGGGAATCGAGGCGTTTCCGTCATTCCTTCAAAAAAAATAACCTCTACGATATAGAATAAAATCCTCGTGGGTAATCTTCAATAAAATAATTATCTATTATTTCTCTGATTTTCCATATGTACAAAACTCATTTTGTTCACACTTTGCTTCCAAGTAAATAGCAGTGAAGTGACTAGGCTAGTCACTTTGGCGGTTGAGTGGCTTCTTTCTTGAAATGCACAATAAAAGCTGTTCGAGCAGTGAAGTGGACTTATTTGTTACTAGTGCCTTACCTGCCAAGTGAGCACACCCAAAGTGGCAAAGGTTAAGTCAGTTGGGGAAGTCACTCTACTAATTACTCCAGTTAGCTGCACTTTCTTACTTAATCAATTTCAAACATTCCCAACTCAGTTCTCAACATACAAAATCTTTCGTGACTGAGTGGTTTTATGAAAATATCAGCCAATTGATTTTCCGTAGGTATGTGTCTTAAGATAACATCTCATTTCTCAACATGATCTCTGATAAAGTGATGTCTCACATCAATATGCTTTATTCTTGAGTGAAGCATAGGATTTTCTGTGATTGATATTGCACTTGTGTTATCACATATTATTGGAATTGTCTTCTCCTCTATTCCATAGTCTCTCAGTTGTTGTGTGATCCATAATACTTGTGCACAACAATTGCCTGCTGCTATTCTGCTTCAGTTGTTGAAGTTGACAAGGAGTTTTACTTTTTACTAAACCATGATACTAGTCTATTGCCTAGCATCGACAATCTCTGAAGTGTTTTTCTATCAATCTTACATCCAAAGATAGTCTCGAACCTAAATAGGATATCAATTTGAATCCTCCATCTTTTGGATACCAAATTCCTACATTGATTGTTTGCTTCAGATATTTGATAATCCTCTTTGATGCTAGCTAGTGAGATTCCTTTGGTTGAGTTTGAAATCTTGCACAAACTCCTACTGCAAATGCTATATCAGGTCTGCTTGTAGTTAAATAGAGTAGAGATGCAATAATTCCTCTACATAATTTTTGATCAACATCATTTCCATTTTCATCCTTCCCAAGAATAACTCTTGCACACATTGGTGTATCTAATGTGCCTTTTGTATCCATACCGTATTTGTGTATCAAGTCCTTTGTATACTTGGCTTGTTTAATAAAGATACCATCTTCCATTTGTTTCACTTGTAAACCAAGAAAATAGTTGAGTTCACCCATCATACTCATTTGAAATTTACTCTTCATCAGATTTGCAAATTTCTCACATAGCTTTTCATCTTCAGATCCAAAAATGATATCATCAACATAGGTCTGAACTAGCAAAGTGCTTGAACCTTCGTCTAGGTTGAAGATAGTCTTGTCAATGGTTCTTTTGCTGAATCCATTGTTGATTAAGAATTCTATTATTATCTCATACCAGGCTCTAGGTGCCTATTTGAGTCCATATAGAGCCGTTTTGAGCTTGTATACTTTGTCTTCCATCCCTTTGAGTTGGAAACTAGGGGGTTGTTCCACATATACTTCTTCTTCTAGAAGTCCATTCAAAAATGCAGTCTTGACATCAATTTGATATACTTTGAAATCCTTGTGTGCTGCAAAAGCTAGAAAGAGTCTTATTGCTTCCAATCATGCTACGGGTGCAAAGGTTTCATCATAGTCTACGCCTTCAGCTTGAGAGTATACCTTTGCAACTAGTCTTGCTTTGTTTCTAACAACAGTTCCCTGTTCATCCATTTTGTTTTTGAATACCCATTTTGTTCCAATGATGTTTGACAAGTCTGGTCGGTCAACAAGTTCCCAAACCTTATTTCTCTCAAATTCATTGAGCTCTTCTTGCATGGCTGTAATCCAAGCAGCGTCTTGAATTACACCATCTATTGTCTTGGGTTCCACCTGTGATAGAAAACAAGTTACTATGCTTTCTAGTTGTCTTCTAGTTCTAACACATGTATGAACATTTCCAATGACTTGTTCTTTGGGATGATCTCTCAGCCAATTCAAATCAGGCGAAGTTGCTCTTGATCTGGTTCTTCCATTGCTCCACCTTGTGCATCAACTTCATGATCTTGTGTTGGTGCTACTGCTATTGTATTGACTAGTACTTCATCTTTATCGCCAAATGTGTGGTCTAAAATAGTGGCTGGTACTGTTGTATTCATGTAGACTTGTCCTTGTCCAGCATATTCTTCAAGTTTTGTAAGCTTTCTTCATTTGTGTTAGGTTCATCAAAAACTATATGAATTGATTCTTCAATCACCAAGGTCCTTTTGTTGAGCACTCTGAATGCTTTGCTTGTGTCTGAGTATCGCATGAGGATTTCTTCATCAGCTTTTTCATCAAAAGTATGTTGCTGATTCCTGTTCAAAATAAAACATTTAGATCCAAATACATGCAAATGTGAAATGTTTGGTTTTCTTTCATTCCAAATTTCATATGGTGTTTTTCCATGATTTTTGTTGATGATAGATCTATTTTGAGTATAGCATGTTGTACTTGCTGCTTCAGCCCAAAATCTCTTTGGTAAGCTTGCTTCTGCAATCATGGTTCTAACTACTTCCTTCAGAGTTCAATTTCTTCTTTCTGCTACACCATTTTGTTGTGGAGTCCTTGCTACTGACAGTTGATGTAGTACTTCATTTTCTTCACAGTAGGTTCTGATTACTTCATTTAGGAATTCTGTGTCTCTGTCTGGTCTTATCTTGATGATCTTCAATTCCTTTTCATTTTGTATTCTTCTTAGCAAATCTGGTAGCTTCTTGAGTGTCTCTCTTTTCTTGTTCATGAATATATTATATATGAATTTGGAGAAGTAATCCACCACCACTAGAGTGTACTTCTTTCCACTTACACTTACTGGTGTGACTGGTCCAAAAATATCCATGTGTAAGAGGTGTAGAATTCTGCTTGTTGATTGTTGTGGCTTTGACTTAAAAGTGCTTTTAATCTGTTTCCCTTTCTGACATGCATCATAATGACTTTCCTTCTTGAATGTGATGTCTGGAAGTCCTTCAAAAAGTTTGTCCTTTGATAATTTGTTGGTGGTCTTGAAGTTCAGATGATTCAGTCTTCAATGCCAAATTCAGCTGGTTGATTGCTTATTCTTGACAAGCAGTCAGGTTTTTGCTTTTGCAGTCTTCCAATCCACCACATACATGTTTTCTTCTCTTTTTCCTGCATGTACAACTGTGCTGGTTTGATTGTGAATGACTTTGCATTCTTCTTTGTTGAAATGCACATTGTAGCCTTTGTCACAAAACTGACTAATGCTTAGGAGATTGAAACTCAATCCCTTCACATAAGCCACATTTTGGATCTTCAAATTGTTCTTGAACATTATGCCTCCCCCCTTAATTATTCCGGGGTTTTTTTGCCTCCAAATTTAACTTTGGGTCCATCAAAAGATTTAAAGTCAGTCAACCATCCTTTACTCCCTGTCATGTGTCTGGAACATCCACTGTCTATGTACCAGACATCCAACAAAACAAATTACGTATGTTTATGTTGGTCCCTTGAAAAGGCTTTGGTTAAGTTTAGAGGGGGGGTGAATAAACTTAACACTTAAAACTTTTGGAGTTAACAAACTCGCAACTTCAAGACTGTTGATGATGCTTGATAGCCATCGATACTCGATGGTCTGCCATTGTGAGTTTACTGAATTTGTGCAACAGAAATATATCAAAAATTAACTTGTTTTTAAATATGATACCAAGTATTAGATACTTAGTAGTGTATGTGTGTGAGTTCAGTTGCTAGATTCAGTAGGTTGATGTGTGTAATAAACTAAATGCAGAATGTAAATGCAGAAAGTAAGTAGACAGATTTTATAGTGGTTCCAGATGGTGTAATCCTGTCAGTCACAAATAATCCTGTTACAAAAATCCCTAAGATGCTTGTCCTTCACCAATAACTATGGCTTCACAAACTGAAAACTTAGAACAGGTAGAATTGCTGTTCCAACATCTTCCATTGGTCCTTGAAGGGTAGGATTGCCTCTTCACCAGCTCCACCACAAACAACAGTCTTTCACACCCCAAAGATGCTTCACTGTCTTCAGCAGATTCTTGTAAAAGAAAGATTGAATCAAGTAAATGATTCAATTTTAGCAGCTTGATCAGGATGATATGATCAGAAGCTTGATGTCTTCAAGTGTGTAAACTTGATGTAGCTTGATTGCAGATTACACTTGAAGATTTTCTCTGTATCAGTAGCCTTAAGCTCAGTAGGGTCAACAAGGTGATTTCTTGATTTAATTCTGATTGCTCAAGACAGATTCTCAATTTTCATCACTTGTATCTGAATTAGGAGTCCTCTATTTATAGGTAGGGGTCCCTATGACTTGTATTTGAAATTCAAATATAGCCGTTCCAGATTTTGTCCCATTTGACTTGCTTTCTGTCACTATTCATAATCTTGACACGGTCAGTCTGCTTTTGACGAATCACGATCATCCCATCCTTTGACTTGTATCCATTCGATAAAATCCTGAATCATCCCAACGTCCTTTTAATCTCAACCATTGATTTATTTGATAAAATCAGAGGTTATTAGATGTCCTTATTCTTGTTTTCTTCCAATGTAATGTTGAATAAATCGAGGTATATGTATCAGCAGGTTCATGAGTCTGCTGAGATACATATCAGTCAGCCGAACCATAATTTGTTGTGTTTAAAACACAATGCAGCTGACTTCTTTTATATAACTTTAATTTGTGAAGTTAGATTACACCTTTTTAATCATAACTAAGTTCCAATCACCATCCAACTTATGGAACTTAGACCTTGTACACAAGGTATATGTAATCAGTTTAGGTCATCACAGACTTCCCTAAATTCTGATTCCATATCCTTGACTTTAATTACTAATTTTTATCCCTTAGCCTTCATTAAATGAGTTTAAGCCCTCAGCCTTGATCTTGACGAGGTTCTGACTAGTCTCATCGACCTAGCTACCTCTCTTGATCTAGGCGTCAATGATATAAAGCAAATGACCTTTTACGATCTTGTTTGATCAAACCTATACAATATCAAACTCTAATAAACCTATACATTTGATCTAGACATCTTTTTGCCTTTGCACTATAACAGCTAGTCTGGCACTCATCACTCAAACTTAAAAAATAAGTCCAACAATTTCCCCTTTTTGGTGATGATGCCAATACCCTCTCCTAACAGCAAAGCAAAAAGATTAAAACATAAACAGAACAAACTTTGACATTTCTCATTATAATCATTTGTTCAAAGTTATTACAGACTAGAATCAGCAAAGATAAAATGGAAGTAGTATGCTTATCTATTGTCTTCTTTCCCTTTCTTCCCTAGCTTTCTCCACTTGCTCTTGGTAAGCTCTTATCTCTCTGATCATGTCTCTCATCCATTCATTTTCAATCAGAGAGAAATCAATGTGAGGATTCACTTGTTTCCACCAATGCCATGCTTCAGGTAGAGTTAGATTTATTTGATGTACTCTAAATCCTAACCGCATGTAAACTTCTTTAAACTCATTCAGTGACTCCTTTGCATTTGTTGTAGGTAAGCTTCTTCCACCTCTACCACCTCTTCCACCTCTACCACCTCTGTGTGTAGCCCTCAATGCTTTAACTCTTGCTTCCCAAAATTTAGTCAAAGAAAGGAATTCAGTCCCTCATGGAAGCCTTTATCATGATAAGGTCTTCTTTTGCTGTTGTAGACTCTCTTGTATTCCTTGAGAAGATCATCAGTGAGTGGAAGTCTGCCAGTTGCAGGTTCCCTAAATGCATTTGTATCATCTTCCCATCTTTTCTTGGCAAAAATTCTAGCGGCCGCTTTTGCTACTGCTGTTTGGCTCTCTTCTCCCTTATTGACATCATCAACAAAACGGGACAGCAGACCATGCACATTCTCCTGAGTCAACACTAGATTGTTCATTTGACCTTCAATAATTCCAGTCCTAGTGTCAATTGTAGTGATCCTTCCTTGCAGTGTTTGCTCCAGCAGGGTTATCCTCTCAGTAATTCTAGGATCAAGTCTGAGAGGTTGAGGTGCAACAAAGTCTGGCGGAGTCTATGTACCTCAGCAAGGTAATCTAACTTCTGATGAATAGAAATAAGTTGATCTTTCAGAAATTTCTCCTTAAGTGTGTTGCCCTGTTTGATTCCCCTCACATCTTGTGTTAGATCAGCAATGGCATACTGAGTAGATGTGTTGTTTGAAGCAACTGACTCAGTAGACTTTCTATTGTTATCCACCATGTTCATCAGTTCTTCAAATCTCTGTTCCTGTCTATCAAGTTGAGTTCTTAGCTGTGTTATGTCACTCCTGAAAGCCCTCAACTCATCCAGGACATGTGCTGGTACCTCATCAGTCATTCCTCCTCAGCTCAATCAGCAGGCTCTTCTACATTGTATTGTTGCCTCTAACTGCTGATCACCAAGGGTAGCTCATATCCCTTCTAGCAGGGTGAGGACCTTTGTATTCTTCCAAGATAGGATCAATAGCAGGTTCTTCAATCACTGGTTCATCATCAGCATATTCTTCCTCAGGCATTTGAAATTCTTCATCACTTTAGTCATAGTCCACCAGCTGCTCCTCATCATCAATTACAGCAGTCTGCTGACTATCTTTACCTACTGTGGTTTTGTCTCCTTCAGTAGGATCCCCTACAGCAGCCTCTTCAACAACAACAACAAGGGTCTCCTCCAGACCCAAATCTGGTTCCAACCTTTGTGCAGGTGCTGTTTGTACCTCAGCAGCCTGTACCTCCTGTTCCAACCTTTGTTCAGGGGCTGTTTGAACCTCAGCAGCCTAAACCTCCTCAAACATCAGTGGGGATCCTTCAAATCCCATAACCATATCCAATATTTGTGCCACCACTGTTTGCTCCTTAGTGACCAGCACCCTCTGTACAAGGATTGTAGGGAATTCAGCCCTATTTTCTTCTTGAAATCCTTCAGCATTGGCAATCCTTCTCAGTGTATTTCCACTTTTGGATAGGGTTCCTTCAGTGTCAATCCAGTCTTGATATTTAATGGAGTCCCTAGAACTGACACTGGGTTCACTGTGGTTAGTAACCCTCTTATCATCCAAATCTACTGTCTGCTGATCATCAACATGTGCAGCAGGTTCTTCAACAAATAAGTTGTCAATTTCACCAACCATCCTGTTTGTACCAATAGATATTCCCTTATTGATTTGAGCCTCCAGTTCATCCATGGTGAGATTTTCTAGATCCTCATCCATTTGTCGATTTTTTGTCTTTCGATTGGATCGGCCCAAATCGATGAGACTCCCTTACACTTGATTCAATAATCATTGCAGTCCCACTGGTTTCTCCTAGACCCGATGGATGATCATCACCAGAATCAGATGATGAATCATCACTGTCTGGTTCATCCCTGGGGTCCCTGAACTTGATACCCTCCTCCTTTTGTTGTTCATCAAACAAATCCATCAATCTTGATTGCGATGGAGTGGTATCAACCGATCCAAAGAAATTTTCCACTCCCAATTTCTCAAAAGCCCATTCTTCAAAATCTGTCATTGGTTCTGCAGCTGGCTTTTGCCTCTTATAGAAACCAAACTTCCATTGGAAATAATTTGCCACCAGTAGGAGTTTAGGGTCAACAAACTCCTCTTTCCTTTTCTTCTCATGCCTCTCAAATGGCATGGTTGGTTTCCTGAGAGCTTTTTCAGTACCTTGCTGACCTCCAAAGGTCTCAACAAGTAAGTTCAATGTTTCTTTCACAGATGCCTCTAGGTCAGTAGGTTGCTCAGGTTGTATGTTTGTCCCTACTACCTCCATCTGTACTACACTTGGTTCCCCCTGACTTATATGCTCATCAGCAGGGTTAGCAGCATATTGCTCTTCCCCCTGAACTATTGCAGGACTTGCAATGTCTTCTACCAACTTTTCCACTTCCACAGCAGGTGTAGACTCAGTTGTTTGTTGTGGTTCTTCTACAAGTTGCTCAACAACAACTTGTGCAGATTCAGTACGCTCAGGAGCATTTGCTGGTGAGGATTCAACAGTTTCTACAGCAGGCTCAGGGTCCTTAGTCTGCTGTGATTCTCCAGCTGGTTGCTCAGAAACAACCTCTACATCCTCAGTAGGCTTGACAATAGTTAAGGGCTCAGCCTCAATAGCCTCTCCTTCTTCTTCTTCTTATTCTCTTTGAGCCTCCAGAACTTTCAACTATTTACCTTTGCCATGTTTCCTATTTTTGGCAATCTATTTCATTCTTTTGGAAAGATGCTCTTCTTCAACTTCAGCAGCTTTCCTCTTCCTTGTGATTTCATTTAAGTCAATAATTTCAACAGACTGCTTCTTTGTCTTCTTAGGCTTTAACAATTCAGTGATTTTCCTTGTATCAGCAGCCTTTCTTTTCTCAGTAACCTTCTTTGGTGTAGCAGGTTTAACAACTTTCTTAACCTGCTCACCTCCAGCATCACCATCGTCTCCACCATTACCATCACTTTCAATAGCCTCATTATCTACATCTTCATCATCATCTAGACTAGGGATAGGAGTGGTAACCTCTAGCTTGAATCTGGATTGATTTATCTTTTCAGATGAAACATCAGGTATCTGAAAATGATTTAACAAGGTCTGAATCATTAGACCTAAGGGCTTGACCTTGGATTTCCTTGTACCATCTCTATCTTCAATGAACACCTTCTTCATGTAATGTACAAAGAATCCAGCCCAATCAAACTTCATACTCCTGCAGATGATGATCAACAGGTCTATTTTGGGTCCTGATAAAGTATCCAGGCTTCCAACAAATCCCAAAATGGTTTTGGCAATCAATTTGCTCAGCAGGTTGTACTCAAAACCAATATGTTTCACATTAATGCCTAAGCTTGAAGTTATAGAATCGTTGGTCTTTATTTGATCCACAAACATCATCCTTGGTAGATTCATTGCCTCTGGATTAGTGGGAGCATCATTTCCAGGTTCCAATTGAAATAAATCTCTCAGCATGTCTGAGGAAATTTCTATCTCTCTTCCATTTACAGTTGTAGTGAAGGCCTCTCTACCTTCATGTATAACAATGTTTCTCCAGAATTCCAGTACATTAATGTATGAAATTCTCTGCAATCTCCTGTTGATAATACCTTCCAACCCAGCAAAACGTCTGATTCTTCGTCCAATGTTAATGGCTAACTCAGTAGAGTTACAGTCATTGACATAACCTCTCACACTTTGACTGGTGCCAATATGAACTTCATCTTTAGGTGCCATTTTTGTAAGAAAAAGATGAAGAAGGGAGTGTTCAAATCTGTGTTCACACAGTGTATACGCAGAGAAAATCAATCTGAGATTTTTGTGAGTAACCTCTGTAAATAGGTCTGCATATATACAGACAGATATGGTTGAAACTGTCAGATCGTGTACTGTGCATTAACCACGATTAAATTTGAGTGAATGCTGTTTTGACACGTAGCCCATTAACTTTCCATAACGTTTTATAACCGTTCGATCGTGTTAACTGCGTTTATAAAGATAAGATAAATATCCCGCCAATTGCTTTTCGACTTTAGTAAGTTTGACTGTGTAACGTTTCATTCAAAGAGACCTTGTCATCGTGAGACTTGGCTCGGCCCTCTCACGATAGAGAAGTCTCGGCTGACTCTTTGATAGAGTCACTCTGCTAATGTTTAATTCCTTTTGTATTGTCCAAATGATAATACAAGATGAAGTTTAATACCAATGACTGATCTGTCAAGTGAGCTCACCCAACATGACAAAGACCAATCCCCTTGGCAACTCCATTTTCTCAATTGTCCAACCATAAGTACATGGAATTGTTGATACCAATGACTAATCTGCTAAGTGAGCTCACCCAACAAAGCAACGACTAATCCCCTTGGTGAATTCCAGTACATTGTTGATTATCAGTCAACTTTTATAATTCCAAGTTCAGTCCTCAGTTTAGCAAATCTTTCACTATCCAAAGGTTTAGTGAAAATATCAGCAAGTTGATCTTCAGTAGGGATGTAAAGAACCACCACATCTTTCTTTTCAACATGATCTCTTATAAAGTGATGTCTAACATCAATATGTTTGGTTCTTGAGTGCAAAACAGGATTTTCTGTGATTGCAATTGCACTTGTGTTGTCACACATAATTGGAATTTCTCTTTCTTCAATTCCATAATCCCTTAATTGTTGTCTTAGCCATAGTATTTGTGCACAGCCAACTTCCAGCAGCAATGTATTCAGCTTCAGCAGTGGAAGTTGATATAGAATTCTGTTTCTTGCTAAACCAGGAAACCAATCTATTTCCCATTGACTGACAGGTTCCTGTGGTGCTTTTTCTATCAATCTTGCATCCAGCATAATCAGAATCTGAGTAGGATATAACTTTGAAGCTTCCATCTTTTGATACCATATCCCTACTCCTAAAGTCTCTTTTAGATACTTGAGAACTCTATTGACTGCACCTAAATGACTTTCTTTAGGTTTTGATTGAAATCTTGCACAAACACCTACAACAAAGGATATATCAGGTCTACTAGGAGTAAGGTACAGCAGACTGCCTATCATCCTTCTGTATAAGGTCTGATCAACATCTTTGCCTTCTTTGTATTCATCCAATCTAAAGTTTGTACTCATAGGAGTTGATACATTGGTGTTGTTTTCCATACCAAATTTCTTCAGTAACTTCTTGGTATACTTGGTTTGATGAATGAAGATTCCATCTTTCATCTGTTTGACTTGCAATCCCAAAAAGCAGTTCATTTCTCCCATCAAACTCATTTGGAATTTACTCTTCATTAGATTTGCAAAATTTTCACATAGCAATTCATTTTCAGAACCAAAAATTATGTCATCAACATAAATTTGTACCAGCAGGGTGCTGTTCCCTTCATTGATTCTGAAAAGAGTCTTATCAATAGTGTCTTTTGTAAAACCATTGTCCACCAAGAATTGAGATAGAGTCTCATACCATGCTCTTGGTGCTTGTTTCAAACCATAAAGTACTTTGTTGAGTCTATACACTTTATCTTCTTGATCTTTAACTTCAAAACCAGGAGGTTGCTGAACATACACCTCATCTTCCAGAATGCCATTCAAGAATGCACTCTTAACATCCATTTGATATACTTTGAAGTTTTTATAAGCAGCATGTGCCAGGAATAGTCTGATAGCTTCCAATCTTGCAACAGGGGCATAAGTCTCATCAAAATCTATTCCTTCTGCTTGAGAATATCCTTTTGCCACTAGTCTGGCCTTATTCCATACAATGGTGCCAGATTCATCCAATTTGTTTCTGTATACCCATTTTGTACCAATTATATTTGCATGACTTGGCCTTTCCACTAGTGTCCAAACTTGATTTCTTTCAAATTCATTCAATTCTTCTTGCATAGAAATTATCCAATCTGGATCTGAAATTGCTTCTTCAACAACTTTAGGTTCCACTTGAGATAGAAAACAAGTAAACATTGCTTCTAATTGTCTTCTAGTCCTCACACCTTGCTGTATATTGCCAGTAACCTGTTTAGCAGGGTGATCCCTCAACCATTGTGGATTCTGGTTAGATTGATTCTCAGGAACCTCATCTTCAGTAGATTCTGTTGTTTCTTCAACAGGGGGTTCAGCAGATCCTTGAACTGCTTCAGTTGTTGCATCAGTAGCATTACCAGCAGGGTGTTCAACAGGGGGTTCAGCTGATCCTTGAACTGCTTCAGTTGTTGCATCAGTAGCATTACCAGCAGGGTGTTCAGCAGGGGTAGAATCAGAAACCTTTAAGTCATTAAATCTTTCCAAAACTTCAACACAATCTGGGTCAGTGACTTGTAGATTCTCAGCAGGTTCACAAGCTTCATCTTCCATACCAGTGAACTTAGGTTCATCAAACACAACATGGATTGTCTCCTCATGTTTCAGTGACCTCTTGTTCAGTACCCTGAATGCCTTGCTGACTGAAGAATATCCCAAGAAAATTCCTTCATCTGATTTTGGTTGGAATGTCTTCAATTGCTCCTTATGATTTAAGATGAAACACTTGCTTCCAAATGGATGAAAATAGGATATATTAGGTTTTCTTCCATTCCAAATCTCATAAGGTGTCTTCAGCAGCTTCTTGTTCACTGAGGTTCTGTTTTGTGTTTAGCATGCTGTATTGACTGCTTCAGCCCAATATCTTTCAGGTAGCAATGCTTCACAAATCATAGTTCTTCATGCTTCTTTTAGAGTTCTGTTTCTTCTTTCAGCAACCCTATTTTGCTGAGGTGTACCAGCAGCAGCAAGTTGATGTAGTACACCATTCTGTTCACAATATTCTCTTATAACTTTATTGAGAAATTCAGTACCATTGTCTGATCTTATCTTCACTACTGTCAAACTTTTCTCATTCTGTAATCTCTTCAAAATTTCAGGCATCTTTTGAAGTGTTTCACTTTTCTTGTTCATAAATATCACCCAAGTGTACCTTGAATAATCATCCACAACCACCAAGGTGTATTTCTTTCCTTTTACACTTGTTGGTGTTACTGGTCCAAATAGATCCATGTGCATCAGCTCCAAAACTCTTTTTGTTGATTGTTTAGTCTTTGACTTGAAACTTGACTTTGTCTGTTTACCTTGCTAACATGCATCACATATAGCATCCTTCTTGAATGTGATCTCAGGTAAACCAATCACAAGTTTCTTCTTCACCAACTGATTGATATCATCAAAGTTTAGATGATTCAACTTCTTATGCCATAACCAATTGAGTTCTGATTTGGTATGCACAATCAGGCAGGTTTCTGGAACAGCAGTAGACAAATCCACAATGTACATGTTTTGTTGTCTTCTTCCTACTAATACAACTCAATCACCTCTTTCACTAATGAAAATACAAGTGCATTTGTCAAAAGTGACTTTGTATCCCATGTCACAGAATTGTCCAGTGCTCAGCAAGTTGTAGTCCAGTCCTTCCACATATGCCACATTCCTGATTGTTAGTCCATTTCTCACAAGTGTGCCATATCCTCTTGTGTATCCAGGTGTGTTCTTGTTGCCAAAATTTACCCTTGGACCATCCTTTGCAACATAACTTGACAAACAGTGCTTATTCTTTGTCATATGTCTGGAACATCCACTGTCAAAGTACCAGACACCCTACAAAACAAAGTTAATGCATTTTAGGTACCCAAACCTGTTTGGGTCTATAATGGTCAGTGGTAAGCATGACCCTTGGCAAATTTCCCTAAGGTCTTCTTTGAAAAGTGTCATACTTTGGTTCATGCATGTATTCCACACATCCATAAGTTCTAACAGTTTGTTGTGTAGGATTCACATATGTTTTCTGGCCTTTTGGTTTCTAATGCTGCTTAAAGTGATTTATGTTGTTAGAACCATAGGTTTGCTGTCTGTTAGGAACAGCCCAATAATATGGAGTCTGCTGAAGTCCCTGCTGAGGTCTAGTATAAGTTCTCTGCTGATTTCATTGCTTAGGTTTTACCCTATCAGTATGGTTATTCTTCTTTGTTTATCATCGGTAGGTGTGAGAATATTCCAATCATCATCGATGAGGAGCAGTCTACCTTTCCCCCCTGAGATAAGTATCCCTAGAATGATTAACATTTTTGGATTTAGGATTCTTATCCTTGGAATATTTCTGGTTTTCCCCTTTTGTGGTCAAGCAGACTTGGTAGCAGGCCCTGCTATCAGCAGGTCTAGAAGGCACAACAATCCTATTTTTAGATTTATTCTTTTTATTTGGAGCTGTTGACTTCTTTGACTTCGATTTTGCTTCCTTGAAGCTTTCTCGATGGGTTTCTTGCCTCAAAGAACCCTTTTGGGAGTTGGATCTTGTGCAGCACAAACTTAGGACCAATTCGGTACTAGGTTCGATAACCTTCTTCGCATCCACTCGTATTGGATTTTTGAGTTCCAAATCCAAGCTCTGTTCTATCACCATAAGGCTTTCCAGATTTGAATGCAGTGGAGGAACAAGATGGTTCAGCAGAGTCAGCAGCTACTGAAGGTTTAGTAGGCTATGCTGATTATATCTGACTTCTTTTTCTTTTCCTTTGAGAATTCTTAATTCAGCATTTAATCTTTCAACTTCTACTTGAAGAGCTTCTTTTTCAGCTTTCACAATCTCATAACCAGATTGTATTATCCTCAGTTGATTAAGGATGGCATCCAAAGTTTCTTCATTGTCAGAATTTTTAGGATTTGAACCACAGGTTGATTCACAGTCACTTCCAGCAGGACTGTTTATAGATACAAAATTGTATACCTCCTCTGTTTCATCCATATTTTCCATCAAAGCGTAGTCATCCATATCAGCAACAAGTGCAGTGTCATCAGATTCATTTCCTTTTCCTGACTCCACTTCATATCCTGATTTATCTTCAGCAACCATAGCCTTCTTTCCATGTATTCTTTGTTGGCTCTTTGTCTTCAGTAGGTCTGGACAATCAGGTCTAAAATGTCCAGGCTTCTTGCAGTTAAAGGAAAGATAATCAGGTTCCTTTTTCTGTTTTAACTCAGGACATTCTGGTTTGAAGTGTCCTGGTTTCATGCA
The DNA here is from genome assembly GCA_026214975.1 of Gentiana macrophylla. Lineage (NCBI taxonomy): Eukaryota > Viridiplantae > Streptophyta > Magnoliopsida > Gentianales > Gentianaceae > Gentiana > Gentiana macrophylla. The sequence continues at coordinate 77,934,968 of CM047810.1, forward strand.
ATGATAACATAAGTAATCATTATCTTTCTTTGATTCATCCCTATTCTTTTCACTGAATTTCTTTGTGAAATTCCTTGTAGGACCCTTTCCATTCTTCATCATCCTAATTTTCTTGCTCAGTAGGGCGATCTGTTCTTGCATTTCATCCAGTAGATCATCTTGAGCTCCTGATGTCTCTTCTTGATGTGAAGGAGCCAATGCAGTGGTCTTTGGCTCTTCTTTTTCAGTTTCAGATACAAGCTTCTTTCTGAACTCATAAGCTTTAAGATCTGAAAATAATTTGAAGGTGTCTTCTTCATGCAAACTCCTCATTTCTTCTTTTGTAGTCACCTTCATCTCCCAAATTTCTTTAGCAGGTAATGATTCCAAGATCTTTGTATTTATTTCTTCTTGTGAGTACTTCACACTCAGCAAGGTGAGTTCATCCATGATTGCATTGAACCTTAATTCCATCTGTTCAATGGTTTCATTTGGTTTCATCTTGAACTCTTGGAACTTCTTCTTGGCCACACAGATTTTATTCTTCTTGATTGCATCACTGCCTTCACAAATTAATTGCAGTTTGTCCCAAAGTTCTTTTGCAGTCTTGCAATCTTTTACTTTCATGTACATATTGCTATCCAATGTTCTGTATATGATATCAATAGCAATATTGTTGAGATTTGCTCTCTTTCTATCTTCAGCAGTCCATTCCCTTTTTGGTTTTGGAATGTACTGTGTCTCATCACCCACTGTTACTGCCTTGGTAATCTCCAGTGGTCCATTTGTCAGCACATCCATCATTTCATCATGTGTTGCAGCTAGATAAGCCTGGATTCGACGTTTATACTCATCAAATCTATCTAAAGAACACATAAGCATAGTTTTAGCATACTGGTTGTTATCCATGATGAAAGGCTTTGAAAATCAGTAAGTTGAAAAAGTTTCAAAGTATTTTCACAAGCACAACAAGTAGGATTACTTCAGAAAAGAAGCACTGCTCCGATACCAATTGTTGGTCCCTTGAAAAGGCTTTGGTTAAGTTTAGAAGGGGGTGAATAAACTTAACACTTAAAACTTTTGGAGTTAACAAACTCATCAACTTCAAGACTGCCCGATGCCTCAAGAGCTTCTTGATACTCAATAGTCTCTTTGACGTGAGTTTCTTGAATTTGTCAAATGAAATATATCAAAAATTAAGCCTTATTACTTGTTGTTAAATATGATACCAAGTATTAGATACTTAGTAGTGTATGTGTGTGAGTTCAGTTGCTAGATTCAGTAGGTTGATGTGTGTAATAAACTAAATGCAGAATGTAAATATAGAAAGTAAGTAGGCAGATTTTATAGTGGTTCCAGGTAGTGTAATCCTTTCAGTCCAGTCTTCTCCTGTGACGTTGGAGGTAATTCACTACAGATCTTTGATGTAGATGTTACAAAAATCCCTAAGATGCTTGACCTTCACCAATAACTATGGCTTCACAAACTGAACACTTGGAATAGGTAGGATTGCTGCTCCAACGTCTTCCACTGGTCCTTGAAGGGTAGGATTGCCTTTTCACCAGTTCCACCACAAACAACAGTCTTTCACACCCCAAAGATGCTTCACTTTCTTCAGCAGATTCTTGTAAAAGAAAGATTGAATCAAGTAAATGATCCAGTTGCAGCAGCTTGATCAAGATGATATGATCAGCAGCTTGATGTCTTCAAGTGTGTAAACTTGATGTAGCTTGCTTGCAGATTACACTAGAAGATTTTCTTTGTATCAGTAGCCTTAAGCTCAGTAGGGTCAGCAGGGTGATTTCTTGATTTAATTCTGATTGCTCAAGACAGATTCTCAATTTTCATCACTTGTATCGAATTAGGAGTCCTCTATTTATAGGTAGGAGTCCCTGTGACTTGTATTTGAAATTCAAATATAGCCATTCCAGATTTTGTCCCATTTGACTTGCTTTACATCATCTTTGTTCATATATCGACACACGGTCGATTGCTTTTTATGTAATCCATCATCCATCCTTTGACTTGTATACATTGGATAAAATCCTGAATCATCCCAACGTCCTTTTAATCTCAATCATTGATTTATTTGATAAAATCAGAGGTTGTTAGCTGTCCTTATCCTTGTTTTCTTCCAATGTAATCTTGAATAAATTGAGGTATATGTATCAGCAGGTTCATGAGTCTGCTGAGATACATATCAATCAACTAAACCATAATTTGTTGTGTTTAAAACACAATGCAGCTGACTTCTTTTATCTAACTTTAATTTGTGGAGTTGGATTACACCTTTTTAATCATAACTAAGTTCCAATCACCATCCAACTTATGGAACTTAGACCTTGTACACAAGGTATATGTAATCAGTTTAGGTCATCACAGACTTCCCTAAATTCTGATTCCATATCCTTGACTTTAATTACTAAGTTTGATCCCTTAGCCTTCATTAACTGTGTTTGAGCCCTCAGCCTTCAGTCTTCAACAGGTTCCTGACTAGTCTACTGACCTAGCTACCCTACTGATCTAGACCAGTCTACTGATATAAATCAGCTGACCTTTTACAGTGCTTGTTTGATCAAACCTATACAATATCAAACTCTAATAAACCTATATATTTGATCTATGCATTTTTTTGCCTTTGCAGTATAACAGCTAGTCTGGCACTCATCACTAAAACATAAAAAATAAGTCCAACAGTTTAGGTACCCAACACTGTTTGGGTCCATACCTGTTAGTGGTCATGCCTCCTACTTCAAGAGTAAATCAAAAATATTTTCTTCTTGGTTGGTTGAAGTCGTCAACCTCATATGTATAAGGCATGGCCGAATACTTCTTTCTAGAATTATTCTGATTCAATTCTCTACCTTTAGGTGCATTTGCATTTTTTTTCACTCTCTAATATGTAGGAGGAAACTTACTTTCATATTGCTTCTTGTATCCAGGAACATGCCTGGGTTGGATTTTCATAAACACATGTTGCTTGGAATGAAATGGTTTCATCTTGTATTTTAGGGGTGCCAAATTCCAATCATCCTCTGAAGGGTAAAGTTTCCCCTTATCTTTCAGTAAGCTTTTGACTTTACTAGGCTGGTAGGATGATTTACTCTGCTATTTCAATACACTGGGTTTTGACTTTACAGGTGCACGATGAGTAGTTAAGACTATGGTCTGTCCATTTCTGAATTTAGGTTCAGTTTTGGTCCTTGATTCAGAATTGTGTTTTCCATGGTTTCCTTTCTGATCTTGACTATTGTAGCCAAGTGATAACGCTTTAAATAGTACAATTGATTATACCTTTATTCACCCTGAACTACGCTCAAGAGAGGATGGATAGGCTCGTTATTATATGGAATATGTGTTAAATGCTATGAGCATGTTCCTAGGATCATAATTCTACATTTGTGTTATTTTCCTGAAGATTTGGTACTCTTTTGCCTCGTTTTATGTGTTTTACATGATGTACCAAATCCGGAGCATTGGAGAACGGATCTGGATCAAAGGAAGCATGTTGGGCCAAGTAAAAGGAGTACAAGAAGAGATCTGCTGAAGAAAAAGAAGAAAAGTTAGCCCGGTTTACCGTGGGCTAGGTCCGGTAAACCGAGAGCCTTGTGGAACATGAAATTGATTCTGCCGTATTGACTTGGTCGGTTGGGGTTTCTGAGAGTCATAAGTCGGCTATTGTATCTATATAAAGCCGGATATACTTATTAGTGTATAAGCACTCAATTATATTCTATCTTTTAGTATATACATCATACAATTTGATGAAATAAAGTTTTCCTAAGCTTTTGGGGGTTATTTTTTGGTTTCCTTCCCTTCCTCACAATCTCTAGCTTGAGTGGATCAAGCTAGATCTCCATTGTTGAAGGTATGAAGGTTTGAACGTTCCTTTTTGTCTTCAATATGGTAGATCTGTTTGTATTTACGTGTTTTAGTTAATCTGCATGTTTAACGACCCCATAATTTACTTAGATTAATCGAAATTGAGCAATGTAGATCCAGAATTAAGAAAAGCCGACCCCAGTAAACCGGCGGTCTATACCAGTTTACCGAGGCAGAATTTAGGAAACTTAATCTGAGATTCACGTCAGCTACATTGATCGACAGAAATAACTAAAATGAGTAATAGGTCTGGCCAATCTAGTATTTGAAATTCATAAATTAACATGAAGTACTGATAGTGATGTGTTAGTTAGGACATTGTCTTGATGGACTCTAGGAACGTGCTGATCAGTGTCGACAGTTGTCTAGGCGGCTTAGCGGTATGAGTTAGTGCTCGATACCGGAAATTCTAGATTTTTATGTGTATGGCCTATTACGGACCAATTAAGGAGGGTAGTTGGCGTATGGATTATCTACTACGATGGTCGGAATAGATAGTGTTAGGAGTTGCACCCGTAGCTTAAAACTAATTTAAAAGCTCGCTCGGTTAGTTTAAGGAAATTATGTGAGGAAGTAAACGTAAGGATTAACTAATCCAAGTTAGTAGATCGGTGGGAAGAGGGGGGAGGAATACCACGTTTCTTTTCTATTTAATGTTGGTCAATGACCACTATATGTGTCTTCTTAATTAAGATTAGGATCGTTTATACTCAAAGTTGCATTGTCTCTGTGGGATCCACCTTGACTCACACTTACTATACTACGATGGACCTAGTATTCTTGCTAGTAATATCAACGTTAGTGACTTACACGCGATCAAGATTTTTGGCGACGTTGCCGGGGACAATGGCCAATTTTAAGGATAAACATTTTAATTCAATTTGAGAAGTCGTTTTCTTTTAAATTTATTTTCTTTTTGAGTCTTGAGTCGTTCTGGATTATACGTACATTATTTAACTACATGAATGAGAAATTCTAGGCCCGTTTTACCGTGGTTAACCCCCGATTTACCAAGGTCCAAAAAATTGTATTCTGACAGCCCTTGTTATTCTGTGTGTATCTCAGTTGATTTTAGTTAGTAGGTCCCCAACAGTTGGGATCACGCCCAACTGAAGCGGGAGTTGCTAACCTTTTCTTTGTTTTATTTTGTCTCTTTTGCAGGAGTATCCGGACACTTTGGAAATTCAGTCAAGCAAGAGTGATTAAGGCTAGACGAGTCAAATGCAATGCCTCGTACTGTGTTGAACATCAAGCCAATCTCTATGTATCATGGCTCAAAAGCCAGAGAGCAATACGAAGCTGATAAGAAGCGTATGGAGAGGAGACTGAAACACTTAAACAGGAAGCCATGGAAAGCCTAAAAGAGTATGAGACTTATCGGCCAGGTACGTTTTCTATCGAGCTAATTGATATATCGTCCGACTATGACTCTGATGATCCGGAGGAGGATCCGGACAGTATGTTCTCAGAGTCTGAGGATTACCCGGATTCTGACACTGTAGAAAAATTAGGAGACCCTGGAATGTTTCGACTCCCAATTTCTATCAATGGTATATCTGTAGGTTTAGGCCTTTGTGATTCTGGGTCAAGTTGTAACATTCAACATCTATCCCTCTGCCAGAAGATCAAGATTCCGATCAATATGAATCAAACCCGAACTATGACCTTTGTTGATAGGACTAGAGATATGCCTGCCGGTCTACTGAGGAAGTGCACGATAAAGGCAGGAGGGTTCACCTTTCCAATTGATTTCACGGTTATAGACGTACCAGAGGACCCAAGTGCCCTAGTTCTATTATGTAGACCTTTCTTAGTGACCAGCAGAGCAATCATGGACTTTGATAATGGGGAAATCACTTTATGATTGAGCAATGATGCAATATCTTTCAAAATCCTAGAGCCCCTAGATAATAGGCCGGAATGTTGCAAGATGACTTATGATTCATGAAAAGTGGAAATCATGGAGATAGATAAGGATGGGCATAGGCAACAAGAGGCTCTAGTGGAAACCTGTGAGCAGGAGTTCATGAGATTAATGCTTAGAGAGGGCGAAGAATAGGACCATAGCAAGGCGCTCACGGAAGCTAGTCCTTCCGTATTGCGTAGTGAAAGATTAGAACTTAAAGTGGAAAATATAGAGTCCTTGGGCATAAGGTTTATATCTAGACGCAGAGGCAGACCTAGTACTCAAACAAAGAGAGAGAGAGGCATGCTAGGAAGAGAGCTCAGAAAGTTTATATAGAAAACTGTGGAATGGCACCCTTGAAAGATAAAGATCTAAGAGAAGGAAAGTGTATAACGGTTGAAACCTCAAAGACTCGAGTTTGGCGAGTTAAAGCCCGAACTCTTGACTGAGTGAAGATCCAAAGATAAGTCGAGCTGATGACTTTAAACTTAGAACTATTCTCTTGAACCCTTTGTTAGGATGGAAGTGAATAAAAGTAGCCAGATGAAATGACGAGCTTTTTTTCATCCTACCGCATCCTTAGGCTTGAAACCGATGGTTGTTAGGAAGGTTGTTTTACTCGTTGTGGATTCTAGTGAAGTAGGTTAGGATTGAGTCTGAAATAGCAACAAAAGGAGTGAGAAACTAGTCATTTTGAGGTCAGGATTGAGCAGTGAGTTTAATTGAAGTGTGCAAAGAAGGAGGAAAGAGAAATCTAGGGAAAACAAGCCCCGGTAAACCCAGAGTTACCTCCGGGTTACCGAGCTAAGTTTATCCGGTTTCTGAGTGTCGGATTATAAAGCAAATTTTTTAGAAACACGTGGAGGACACAGGTTGCATCAGAAACCCACCAGTCAGCAAAACCATCCCATTTTCCCTATTTTCCACTTTTCATCCTTTCCTACACTCCACCATAACCCCACCTCAATCCCATCAATCAAACTCCTCAAATCCCTCAACCTCATTACTCCTATACCCACTATCCCACCAAATCCTTCCACATTCTATCATTTCTCCTATATAAACACCCTTCCATCACCATTTTTCCCCATCCTCAACAATTATCTTCTTCTCCAATCACCAAAACTCTCCATTTATTCTCCTTCTATAAATTTTGGCCCCCATCACCACCACTATCACCACCATACCTCCACCAAAATCAAACATTTTCTTCCATTTCAACAACCAAAACTCCATTTTTTCCATCCCTATTGCTGATTTGTAGTGTTGCTGAGAAGTGAAGCTGCTACAGTTCTTTTTTCTTTTATCATCAGAGCACAGTCCCTGAAGAAACTGATAAAAATTCAGGCCGGTAAATCGGGGCATAGGGCCGGTTTACCGATGGTCCATTTTCAGAATCAGCTTCATCGTCAGTCTCTGTATCAATCAGGATGGGTTCAAAGCATAGCAGAACCGCCCATATTTCAAGTGGTCACCAGTATGTCTACGGAGATACTAACCCCTTGATACACGGAGTTGAGAAATTTCATTCTTTAGAGATCTATGAATCTGTCCGAGGGCATTGGAACGGAAGACCGGTCACCCAAGAACGAGGAGTAGATCAGTTGGATTATTGCGGTACGATTTTGCCAAGAGCCCAAAGGGTACAAGATATTTTGGATATGGCTGAGGCACCGATGCGGTTCAATGCTATAGTGGTGTGAGAATTTTATGCATATCTGCCGTATAACCCAGGAGCTACATTTGCGATGGTCCGTGGAGTTAAGGTTGACTTCACGATTGAGCGGATCAACGAATATTACGGGGTTCGCAATCAACCCATGGGCCCAGATGAGTATACATCCTCGACCAATATTGAAGATTTAGAGAGGATGCAGATTATTTTGGGGTGTAATGGAAGTGCAATCCTATGGGAGCCCCCACCATCTTCCTGGAAAATGAGTTATCCTGGGACAGGAAGGTGGTCAATAGATTTGTTTGTGCTCGCCTTCTGCCAACCAAGCACACGGTGTTTGTCACACCGACGAGGGCGGAGTGGATGTTCTATCTGGAGCAGGGATCTCCAATCAACATAGGCCTACTGATGCATAGCCGCATACATGAGATTGTCGCTACGTCTGAGAGAGAGTAGTTGCCATATGGGCCTATGATTGATATGTTTGCTATAGAGAATGAGGTTCCGGTTCGGGTTAGTGACGACTGGGAAGACCCTGAACAGATGATCAGTTCATTGTCAGTTTCATGAGTACCGAGACGGGTCGGTCAGAGAGTTGAGAGAGAGTGTAGTCTGGTCCTCGGAGCACCTCGATCTCAAAGAGCTTTATTTTGGAGCATTCAAGAGAAATTATGAATTTACATCGCAAAATGGATAGAGTTGTAGACTTTTTGGCATCCCTCCTTCGACCCCACCACTTAGGACTGGCCCAAGTCATGGAGCATCCTCTTCCGCCTCTGCTACCTCGAGTTTTGCACCACCTCCCGGTTTTGAGCCTAGAGATGACTGGGAGGATTATTATGATGAGGACTAGTTTTTCTTTCTTTTTATTGTTATTTTCCATTTCTTGTTTTTTTTTTATTTCCTGTCTGGTAGATGTAGCAGAATTTTGATAATATAATGATTTTGTCGGTTTAATTTGTTTGGAGTTATTTATTTATTTACTAGCTCAATTTTACTATACGATTTTTTTGTCTCCACCTTTCTTTTTGGATTGTTCGAGTTACGTAGCACATATTATTCACGGACTACTTACATGAGCCCGATGCATGATAAGACGATCAAGTTGTCCTTTGTCTCCACCCTTAAACGAAGCTAAGTTCCTATCTATTTTCTATTTTCATCTTACACATTAGGGACAATGTTTCGATTAAGTGGGGGGTAAGGGAAGTCACTTAGCTTTTTAGCATTATATTCCAAAATTATTAGATTATCTTGATACTCTTTGATGAACTATTCACCACTTAGACTTTGATTCGTTTCAACAGAATTTCAGAAAAAATGACATCTTTGTTGTTTTGAAGTTAATTGATTACATCATTGTTTCACTTGGTATAAGTAAAAGTTGTGTCCACTTCTGAAGTAGTGGTGTATTAAGCACATATTCTGTTATGAGGCACCATTTTTAAGCATGTATAACTCACTTCCCTTGGTGTGTAGTCGATAGCGCATTACCTTGACTAAAGTTGACCCTGGCTTTATCCCGAATCATGTTCCACCAACGATTATAAGGGCAAAGGAATTTCGGATTCAGTAGTTTATCAACAGTGAGAGCATGAGGATAGATAAATTTATGAGAGTTTACCCGCCAAGAAAGAGAAGTGCATTGCAATATAGTCATCTATATTCTCTTTGGCAACAATTGATTCGATGGAGCGTAAAACACATGACTTTTGCATAGACCGATAAATGCGAGCCTAAGAGTAATACTCGGTTCTCAATCCGCCTTGCCCAGCTAATATGATTACTAAAAACATGTTTGAGACTGGTTAGTTCAACTACGGGTTGACGTAATGCGAGATTGTTTGCATTACTAAGTGGATGATGAGTTATTGCACCCACACATTGGCTCATGGCATGAATATTGTTTAATGTGTTACTGATGGATATGAGTGACAAGATCTTGATCTTGACTTTGTGAGGCGTAGCTATTTTTAATTAACTTCTATATTGATCAGGATGTCGTTTTCTTTTCACCTTTTTTCTCGGGACAATTAAAAGCTAAGTAGGGGGTAGTTGATAACGCTCTAAATAGTACCATTGATTATACATTTATTCACCCTGAACTATGCTCAAGAGAGGATGGTTATGCTCGTTATTATATGGAATATGTGTTAAATGCTATGTGTGTCTTCCTAGGATCGTAATTCTACATTTGTGTTATTTTGCAAAAGATTTGGTATTGTTTTGCCTCGTTTTATGTGTTTTACAAGATGTACCAAATCTGGAGCATTAGAGAATGGATCTGGATCAAAGGAAGCATGTTGGGCCAAGTAAAAGGAGTCCAAGAAGAGATCTGCTGAAGAAAAAGAGGAAAAGTTAGCCCGGTTTACCGTGGGCTAGGTCCGGTAAAAAAAACCGAGAGCCTTGTGGAACACGAAATCGATTCTACTGTATTGACTAGGTCGGTTAGGGTCTTTGAGGGTCAAAAGTCGTCTATTGTATCTATATAAAGCCGCATATACTGATTAGTGTATAAGCACTCAATTATATTCTATCTTTTATTATATACATTATACAATTTGATGAAATAAAGTTTTCCTAAGCTTTTGGGGAGTTATTTTCTGGTTTCCTTCCCTTCCTCACCATCTCTATCTTGAGTGGATCAAGCTACATCTCCATCGTTGAAGGTATGAAGCTTTGAACATTCCTTTTTGTCTTCAATATGGTAGATATGCTTGTATATACATGTTTTAGTGAATCTGCATGTTTAACAACCCCATAATATAGCTAGATTAATCAAAATTGAGCAATGTAGATCCAGAATTAAGAAAAACCGACCCCGGTAAACCGGCGGTCTATACCGGTTTACCGATGCAAAATTTAGGAAACTTAATCTGGGATTCACGTCAGCTACGTTAATCGATAGAAATAACTAAAACGAGTGATAGATCTGGCCAATCTAGTATTCGTAATTTGTAAATTAACATGAAGTACATATAGTGATGTGTTAGTTAGGACATTATGTTGATGGACCCTAGGAACGTGCTGATCAGTGTCGACAGCTGTCTACGCGGGTTAGCAGTATGTGTTAGCGCTCGATACTGGCTATTATGGATCAATTAAGGAGGGTAGATGGCGTATAGATTATCTACTACCATGGTCGGAGTAGATAGGGTTAGGAGTTGCACCCGTAGCTTAAAGCTAAATTAAAAGCTCGCTCGGTTAGTTTAAGGAATTTATGTGGGGAAGTAAACATAAGGATTAACTAATCCAAGTTAGTAGATTAGTGAGAAGTGAGGGAGGAATACCACGTTTCTTTTCTGTTTAATGTTGGTCAATGACCACTATATGTGTCTTCTTAATTAAGATTAGGATCGTTTATACTCAAAGTTGCATTGTCTCTGTGGGATCGACCTTGACTCGCACTTACTATACTACGACGGACCTAGTATTCTTGCTAGTAATATTGAAGTTAGTGACATACACTCGATCACCAAGAGAAGATCTGGATCCAAACCTTTTTGGGGGTTTGTAAGCTGGTGCATCAAGTGGTGCAGTGGTAGTCTTAACTGGTAGGGAGGATTTCTCAGCTGGTCTGTCAACATTAGATGAGTGATCATCTGCTGCTTGTTGATCAGTTGAGTGTACTTCCTTACTAGTTGCTTCAGCTTTCAGTTCATCCAGTTCTTTCTATAGTCTTTTATTTTTCTCTCTCAGATTCTCACATTCTTCTTATATAATTTCATGATTTATTTGAATTTCTTCAAATTTACTCATGAGATTTTGAATTAGGTTTGTAGAATCTAATGAGAGAATAGAAGATTGTGCAGTGTCAGACGTGGATGCATTTGATGAGTATGAACTAGATATTACCTCTGTTTCTTCAATTTCTTTTGCCATCAAACATAAACATGTTTTTTCATTGTCTGAGCTGGTGTCTTCTTCATCAGCCGAGTCATTGTCAGAGGAATTTTCATCATTTTCACTGCTGGTTTCAGCTTTTAGTGCATTCTTGCTTCTTTTTCTATCTGAAGGCTTGTATCTCTTCTTGCCTTCATCTTTATCTTTCTCTTCAGGACAATCAGCCTTGAAGTGTCCTTTATTTTTGCAATTGAAACATCTGTATTTATAATCTTTTTTCTTCATGTCTTTGCTTGTGCTTGACTTCTTGTTTGATGATGAACTTCCCTTGAATTGTTTCTTCTTACTAAACCTGTGAAAACGTTTTATCAGTAAAGCAATTTGTTCTTCTAATTCTTGTATCTCTTTGCTGCTTGTGTCAGCCGCTTTGCTATGGTACAACCAGTGCACTGGCCTTGTGTGTCTCTACTGGTACACCGTGTTAACTGTTTAACTCAAATTCATGAGCCTTTAATTGAGAAATCAGAGTCAAGGTATCAGTATTTGCTAGATTTATTATGCCTCTGAGTACTGATGTGACGATCTTCTATCTTTCAGGTAGTCCACTCAAGATTTTCAGACAAACTTCTTTCCGTGGGTATGTATGTCCAAGTTGCTGCAGCTCGCTGATAATGCTTGATAATCTATTATCCATTTGATCAACGGATTCAGCAGTATTCATCTTGAAATTCTCAAATTTCTGTTTTGCAAAAGACAATTTGTTTTCTTTGACTGCCTCTGATCCTTCATTGATAAGTGCTAATTTGTCCCACATCTCCTTTACTGTTTTGCAGTCTTTGATCCTCATGAACATGTTACTGTCTAGAGTCTTCAAGATCATGTCTTTTGTAACAAATTCGAGATTTTCTCTCCTTCTATCATCTTTGGTCCAATATTTCTTAGGTTTCTCTATTTCCTTTCCTTGATCTGCTCCTGTGGTTACCACAGTCATGATCATGATTGGGCCATCATTTATAACATCCAGTATCTCCTCATGAGTTGCTGCAAAATGAGACAGCATTCTTATTTTATATTCATCAAAATTATTAACATTGAATACGAGCACTTTAGTCATGAAATTTGAGGAATCCATATTCAGAGATAAAAGATATATTTATAGGAAACACAGATTCGAAAACTTCTTTTAAAATAAGTGATCTCCTTGTTACCAGAAATTATATCTAAACTTGTTCTGATACTAGGAAAACTGCTCCGATACCAATTGTTGGTCCCACTGAAGGGTAAAAGTATAGCCAGAGGGGGGGGGGTTAATGACTATACTGGAATCTCAAAAAATTTTATTATTTAAAAGCTTTTGGACAGTGGATAAGTCCCTTCTTAAAAGTTGTTTCAGAGTAGATTATGCACACATAGAGTATGAATAAAATGCAGTAAGTAAATGTTATATAATAAAGTGCAGTCAGTAAATAAACACAAAGGTTATAGTGGTTCAGGGTGGGGTAATCCCTTAATCCACTCTTCTCCTGTGATGATCGGAGAAATTCACTTTTGTCTTTCACAAATACAACAGTAAGATTGTCCTTGGATGCACAAGTTTCACAATCCCCAAGACTATCACTCTATGACTACAAAAGCTTCAGTGACTCAGCCTTCAACACTGCTCCTTGAGAACAAATCCTTCAGCAGTTATCACAAAAGGTGCAACTCCTTCTCAGATTTCTCTGATTCAATTGCTGCAAATTGGTGTGAATATGATTCAAAAAGAGGTTGATCAAACTTAGTGCTTGAGGTAGAATTGTAGCTCTAAATGCTGAGTTGATCTTTTAGATGTGTTCTTTTAAGTTCAGATATAAGGCTTACTATTTTGACAGAGTTTCTGCTTGTTATTATATATTCGAATCGTTATTTTGTCTGTTTGTCAATGCCTTCTATTTATAGCTTTGATAATCCTTGTTTTGTCTGTTTGTCCTTGATTCCACCTTGATTATATCCTCCTTGATTTCAGTGATCCGGATTTTATTCAAACGTCTATAATGAAATCCGCCGTTGGTTGATTTTGCATTAATTGCTCGATCTCCTTGTTTTCCCACGTTTTGAAAAAGTAAGGATGGTATATATTACTTTGATGTTCCTTCACTTGACCGTTGATCTACCGGTTAAGTGACTTAACTGTTGAAATCTTTCTTCACTGCAATTCCTTACTTAGCCGATATAAGATTTACTCTGTCGGATTATTGTTTCCTTTGTTTCCTGATTTTCCAAGAGTATTTGTATTTCACTGATCCTTGATTGGTGTGAGATCAGTGTACACCATATTTAAACAATGAATTTCATCACTTATAATATAACTTAGACTTATCCAAGGTCATCACAGACTTCCTTGGTTATAAGTCAATCCATATGTCTTCATGCTTCTCTGCTGGTACTTGGCTGCCTTTACTCTGCTGGATTTCGGTTTTACGTAGCCATCCTACCAACTAGTACAATACTTGTCTAACTAAACTTATACAACATGTCAGACTCTAAGTAAAGACTTATACCGAGATTTATAGCTTATTTCAGCACTACAACAAAATAGGCCTTTTACGACACTTTATTTGCGGCATTTTGATAATTGTCGTAAATTTACCGGCATAAGTTACTAATTGCCACAAAAGTACGACATTTTCGCAACATATTATTATATGACGCTAATTGCCGACAATTAATCAGCACTTATTGTGTATGTCACGAATGTGTGGCATTGTTTGTGGCGGTTTAATGTTATGTCGTATAATATACGTCACTTTTCCGACATTTCGTGATTGTGTCAGAAAATTTTGTGGCAATATCATGGCATATTGAAGATATGATTCCAAACGCACGACATTTCACAAATTGCCACTTTTTACGCCAAAAAATGCTTTTATATTATGTGGTAAAATATAAGAAAATATTCATACAAAATACACACACGCTACGCACGCGCACTCACACACGCGCATATGCATACCGACTAGGAGTGTACACGGATACGGATTATCCGAAAACTGAACCGAACCAAGGTCAATTGGTTCGATTTGGTTCGGTAATAACAACTTTCGGTTCGGTTTCGGTTAGTATTATAAATAAACCGAAATTTTCGGGTCGGTTACGGATAACTCTATAAATTATCCGTAATGGAACCGAGAACCAAACCGAATAAAAAACTGAACCGTTAACCGAAATTGAATAGAAAACTGTAACAAAAATGTCTATAATTAACTTGTATAACTAGTTTTCATAACCTAGATATTATAAGCGTTCAGGAAATATTGCATATAACCGAACCGTTGTCTGAACAATTTTTTAACCGAATTCAAAATTCGAATAAAACCAAATTGTTTATAACCGACATAATTGTTATTTTTATTTCAATTTTCAGTTAATCGAACCGAACCAAACTGTATATTTCAGTTCGATTTCCTAAAACAAACGGTTCGGTTTCGGTATCGAATTTCAATTAACCGAAAATTTTGGTTCGGTCTTGGCAAAGTCATTAACCGTATCGAACCGTGTACACTTATGGACGACGTGTGCGCATATATTATTTTAAAGTAAAATGGTGTACACGGTCCTCCTGACATCCATTAATATGATTACAAAACCTAATTCTCAAATGGGGGTTTGGTTATTTAAGTTGTTTGACCAAGTTTCTTGGTTAAACATTGAGAAAATGTTTTTTTTTTGGGCTAAATGAACTTTTTATTTAAGTAAATGGAAAAAAACATAATACCAATTGTAAATATTACCCTAGCGGAATAAAGTTGGAAAAAATGCATCTCCAAGGCTCGATCCCCATACCTCCAAGACAAAGAAATTGTTGTGTACCAATCTGTCCGTCAGAACTAGTGCTGGTACGGTTCATATAATTTTTATATCAGGATGTTTTTCTAAGAATATTTAGTTGACACGCACTTGTATTATGTATATAATACTAATAAAAAACAATAAAGTAAATATTATAGACGATTATTAAGGCATTTATATACATATAATACTAATGTGTTAAAATATTTATATTACACTATAATAAATTTCAATCGACAACAAATCGATGTTGAATCACATATATGAACAAATTAAAAACATTATAATAAAAAATCATCAAATACATGATAGCTCAAGTATGTACTTTAATCAGCAATATAATAAATGTAAGTTAATATCAGTTTGATGTATAAAACCATAACAAACATAAATTTTATCATATTTAATTTTTATCTTTTATATTTAGTATTATATCACTACAATAAATCATTAATCTTGCTTAGCCCCCTCGACCATTTGTACTATGTATTGTTCCAATTACTCATATCACGTATAACACTCTAATTGGGTTAGCACATCAACCCCAAACACTGTAATCGGGTTAAGTGAACATGAAATTTAGAGTCGATCAATCCCTATCAACACTAAACACTGTAATCGAGTTAACTTCATGTTGACGGTCAATCACACTTGATCCATCCAAACACTATAATTGGGTCGACAGAACCTTGAATTGATGGTCGATCAAGCCTGGTCAACCCCAAACACTTTAATTGAGGTAACGTGAACATCAAATTGATGGTAGATCAAGCATGGTCAACCATAAACACTATAATAGAGTTAATTGAACCTCAAATTGACAGTCGATCAATCTTGCTCAACCTTAATCACTCTAAAAGGGTTAGCTGAACTTCAATTTGAACTTCGATTAGGCATGATCAACCTTAAACACCTTAATCGCTTCAACTGAACCTAAAAGTGACGGTTTATCAACTTGGTCAGCCATACGACTGTAATTGGGTTAACCGAACCTCAAATTGACAATCAAATAAGCCCGTTCAACCTTAATCAGTGTAATTCGGTTAGCTGAATTTCAATTCGAACTTCAATTAGAGCTCGATTAACCAAAGACATTTTAATCGGGTTAATTGAACATCAAATTGGTTGTTAATCAAGCTTGATCAACCACGAACAGTGTAATTGGGTCAAATAAACGTCAAACTCACGATGGATCAAGCCTGATCAACAACACGCACTCGAATTTGGTTAATCAAACTTCAAATTGATGGTCTGTCAAAAGCCCGATCAACCCTAAACACTTTAATGGGTTATTTGAACAACAAATTGACGGTCTATCAAGCTCGATTTAACCCCAACAATGTAATCGAGTTAAATGAATCTTATATTGATGATCGATGAAGCTCGAGCAACTATAAACGTTTTAATTGAGTTAAGAAAATTATAAATTGATGGAAGATCGAGCCTAATCCACCCCAAACACTGGAATCGGGTTAAGTGAACTTCCAAGTAACAGTCAATTAAGCCCTGTAAACCCAAAACATTGTAATCATGTAAACCGAGCCTCAATTTCACGGTCGATATAACTCGATCAACCGAAACACTATAATCACGTTAATTGAACCTTGAATTGATGGTTGATCAAGCGTAATCAACCCCAAACACTAGAATGGATTAACGTGAACATCAAATTGATGGTCGATCGAGCTGGTCAACTATAAATTGGGTTAACCGAACCTTAAATTCGCTTTCGTTCAAGCCTGATCAACCTTAATCATAGTAAATGGGTTAGATGATCTTCAAAGTTGTACTTCAATTAAGCCTTATCAACCAGAAACACTTTGATCAAGTTAACTAAACATCAAATTGACGGTTGATCAAACTTGATCAAAGGCAAACACTTTAATTAGGTCAGTTGCACAACAAAATTACGATCGATCAAGCCTGATCAACCACAAACACTCTAATTGGTTTAAATGTACCTCAAATTGATGGTTCATCCATCTTCAAACTGTAATAAGTTGACTAAACACCAAATTGATAGTCCATCAAGGTCGACCACCCTCAAGAATGTAATCTTGTTGACTAAACTTGAAATGGACGGTCGATCAAACTTGATCAATCACAAACACCGTAAATGGGTCAGTTGAACATAAAATTGACGATCGATAAAGCTTGATCAACCATAAACACAGTAACTGGGTTAACTGACTTCAAATTAATGGTCAGTCAAAGCTGGATCAACCTTGAAATAAGTATAATATAATTTTTTTTGAAGGGAAGTATAATATAATTGAGCTTTACCAAATTGTTATCTAATTAAAAAAATCAAATTGCTATCTAATTATTTGAAATTATTTTACTAACACTGAACAACTAATGTAATATATTTATAAAAGTGCTTTAAACTTAATATACAAGAATTTAAGTTTATTATTATGCAATAATTCAATTGGTTTTATTGGTATTTTTTTTATTGAATTTGTTTTTGTATAAACATACATATGTTTCATTTATATCATACATACACATACATATGTACATGTTCATGTACATGTATATATGTTACAAGTATAATATAATAAAGATTTTCTTAATTAATCAGACTTTGTTTTTTTTTTTATCAAAACGTCCGTAGAATATCGAGCTAAATAAGTAAATTTCATAAAATTTCGTCCATACCCAAAAAAACAAAGCGGGAAGCGCCGATTCAATCCCCATTATCCAATGCCCTAATCGATATTTTCGCTAAATAATCAAAATCTGAAAATTGGAAGTTTTCTATTTCCCGATCGATTAGCATCAGATCGATTGTCTTTAGCCTGAAATTGATCGACAACCTTTAACTTCATTCGTCCGCAGCCATGCTTCACTTTCAGGCCACCTCGTCCATGCTTCACTTTCAGTCCGCCGCCGCGAACCGAGTTTGAATAGGGAGGTTAATTGGCTCAGCCTTTTATTTATGTAGGCATTTACGGTGGTTTCCGGCAGGTATTTGGACTTTCTTGACTGTTGTATTGTTTTCTATAACTATGAACAATAGAGTAATTTATTTTTGCAACTCAACATGCTTATACCTAATCCAATGGGGTGCAAAACATTCCAGTGGCTTATGAAGAAGCTTGAACTCGTTTTCAATAGATTATTTTGAGCTATTTGATAATCCAAATTATTTCAAAGGTATTTTGAAGTCAATTTGGAAAGTCGAGTTATTTTGGAGTTTTGAATATATATAATGGTTGATTTTCCCAGGCTCTAACAGTCTGTTTGAGTGATGCTTTCTACTGTGCAAGATCTCGTCAAACCTTACACAACAGGAAAAAGCAAGAGATTGGAAGGTGGCACTGTTTATTGCAAGTTTAACCTTGAATGCTATGTGTGTATGTTAGTTCTAGCCAAATTGGACAACTTCTTGAAGCAAATGACTCTTGTGAGTCTATATATTCTGTTTTTGTTTAAGCCCGATCGCCCTTTATAGTGTGATGCTTGCTTGCTTACTCAAAGATCCTACCTATTTTGCTAACTCCATTACATATTTAGGTGGTCCATAGTTTCTTGTAATCCTGAAGTAAGGAAATGGGAAGAAATAATTGGTATAAGGTACTTTATTTTTTTTAACATTTGCAAGGCAAACAATATATGGATTTTACATGTTGTTTGTGTATGCTGCTGATGTGATCAGTTTTGCTAGTTAATTCTATATCATTTAATGATTTTGTTCACGTCTCGATTTAATCTATTATGACTTTTGTTGGTAAGGAGAGCACCTTTACAAAGCACTCTGTTGTTGCTTGGATTGGAAAAGGCTATACTGATGACCTTAGAGTTTCAATTTACATTTCTAACTACTTTCTTCAAGAAATCTATGCATAATGTGTTTGTCAAGCTGAACTAGGTTTCTATACTCTCTTAAATTTGAAGAAAGAAGTTTTCAGTGAGTTTGTGTCGTAGGAGCACAATTGATGATAACACATTTGGAACTTTTAAATTAAGTTTTGGTTGTAATTGTGTACATAGCTTTTGACACAAATGGCTACATGTGTATTGAGATTTTTTATTTTTTATCTTTGCTTGTTTCGTAATTTAACCTTTGTCTATTTTTTTTTGTATTGGTACTTTACCATTTTGCAAGCATTGGTGAAGCTTCGTGGTTCCTTAAGTTTAGATTTTGAGTTTTTATTTTTGTTTCTTGAAGACCTAAGATTAGATTTTGAGTTTTTATTTTTGTTTCTTGAAGACCCCTTTGTGAATTTAATATATTAGATTTGTTTAGTTTTGAAGTCTTGGGGCTCATTATTGTTTGTGTATGTTGATATTAGGTACACCGGTGAGCAGATTTAGAAATGGAAGTCAATGAGAATAAGCAACAAGTTAGAACCCAATGAACTTGTAAGGGTAATGTGGTTTAATTCTTCTCGTTCTTAGATAGGGATTACTTATGGCTATTTTTCCTTTAAGATGTTTCACTCCAACATGTATTTGTATGAAAATGTCTTCATGGAACAGGGTTTTACTTATGGTAATTTTTTTCTTCATGATGTTCCATTCCAGCATCTATGCATATGAAAATGTCTTCAATCATATTGAAACCAGATGGGTCAATAGCCACCTACATTTGATTCTGGCATATGGGGGGAGGGGAATCTCTGGATTGAAAAGGATGCTCCCATTTTCTCTAGCAGCCATATAACAGAAAAAAGAGTGAAGCAATGTGAAGTTAATGCAACTATTCATACCGAGAATCCAAACTTGGAAGCTGAGATCAATCTCGTCTTTGACACAATCATGAGAGTCCAAGAATGAAGATGAGTATGTCATATTTATTATGGTTCATTGTTGCAGCTGCTCTGGTGCTTATTGTAGTCCTTGGGGATGTCTGATGCTTATTGCAATAGTGATGTGCGTCAACTGATTTTCTCTTGCTCCATGTTTGTTGAGGCTAGCTTTCGGTGCAAATTATATGATTGGTCTTCAGCAGTTTTTGTTTTAGTTCTCATTGTACTGCAAATTTTATGTACTTCCAACAGTAATTTGTTGAATTCTGATAAATTTTTGTTTTTCTGTTAAAATTTTGCACTATCTTTTCTAAAACAACTATGAGTAGAGCGAGGAGCAGACCAATATTTTCACTGTGTGGCATACAATTCTTGTGAATTCATGAACTGTCGGGAAATTACCATTTGAAAAACTACGGTAAATGATACAAACGTAGGTAAAGTACCACAAAAATTTATCATTGCTCTTGTCACAATAATCAAGTGTTGTAAAGATCATCGTAAAAATAACCGACACATTTGGAAAGCGTTAGAAAAGTGCCATAAATTATAAGTACGTCACTTCCAATAAGTGCCATATAATTGCCGCAAATGCTTGCCGGCGAAAGAAAAAACTGTCGCAAACATTGCCGACACCAGTATTGACAACACTTAATATTATGTCGCTTTATGTGTCGGGATTGCTTTTATGGCACTTATTTTCTATTGTCCCGACATTTATTTTTGTGCGTAAAAAGCCACAAATGTTGTAGTGCAGGCTTGTTATAACAGCTAGTATATCCCTCATCAAAACACATAAAATGTTCCTAACAGGTTGGTCTTTGAAATTAGACAACACTCTACGGGCATACATAATAGCTTATAGGACCACCATTAAGATGTCACCATACATGATGGTTTTTGGGAAATCATGCCATTTTCCGGTTGATCTAGAGCATCGTGCACTGTGGGCTACTCGGTTTTTGAATATGGACGAAGGCTTAGCCGGAGAAAAGAGATTATTATAGTTGATAAACTTGAAGAGTTCAGATTGCAGGTGTATGAGAACGCCAAGATTTATAAGGAAAGATCAAAACGCCAACACGACAAAAGGATTCTGAAACGCACCTTTTAATTTGGAGACAAGGTGTTGGTATACAATACGCGTCTTTGTCTTTTTCCTAGAAAGCTGAAATCGAGATGGTTTGGGCCTTATGTCATCACAAAAGTCTTCAATTCTGGAGCGTGTGAATTTAAGGATGAATAATCTGGGAGGATTTACATAGTTAATGGCCATAGGGTTAAACATTACCCACAACACAATTATGACGCCAAGTTGGAAGTCTTTATGTTGGACAACCCAATATTCAAGTAAAGGAGCTCTATGAGTATAGTTAAGCTGAAGACTATAAATTCAGAATTATTTTTATACCCTTATTTATTGCTTTTGTTTGTTTTAAGTAATTGAGTCAATAAAGTAGCATGTCAATCACAAGGTTTTTTAATCACATATATCTTTTGTCACCAGACTCTGGATATACATGGTTTTTTCCTTCTCTATCCTCATGTGAATTCTCGTACACGTTTTCATGTCTTGCGACGGTCAATGAACGAATAAAGTGGCTTAAACTGTTTTTGCACATTCATCATGTATGCACAATTACCGCAACCTTTTTTTCTTAATGCCCTTTGCCTGTAACTCAAAGTTTTTGGAGTGTTTTGTGACACTAGATGATGGAACAACTAGGAATAAATCTACAACAATCAGGTTTCACAATTTATCGAGACACTTGGACAACAAATTCCAGAGCTAAGTACCTTCTCTTTTCTTTATTATTAGTCATTGGGGACAATGTCTATAATAAGTGGGGGGTAAGGACGGTCTTAGCTTATATTCGAAAAAGGGAATAATTTTCAAATTTTAAACACTATTTTTATCTTGTCTATTGCACGTCTTGAGTAAGGAATCACAAGAAAAGGAGCCCAAGAATAATTTGAAGTTAGTTATAGCATATTCAATTTAGTATGGAAGAATGAGCATGTGCTATGTTGCATGAAGTAGTGACTTATTAATTGATATTTTGCCATTTGTATTCAATAGTTGTGCACATAATCTGAGTGAGACGTATTTGGATGAGGTGCAAAGTGATCTTACACCGGGAATCGTTACTTGCCGGTGGATATACTCTAACCAATTGTTGTAGGATGATGGTAGCAATCATGAAGCCACAACGGTAAAAACGGTGTAAAACGGGCTTGCGAGAAAAGAGAGAAAAAAGAGAGGAAATCTACCAAAAGATAGAAAAATGAATGCAAAAAAAGAAAAAGAGTGACAGTGAGGGAAGCAAACTCAGAGCGTAAGACGCACGACCCTCGCATAAAAATAAAAACAAACGAGGACCTTTGATTAGTACTCAGTCCCCAAGTCCACCCAGTATGAGTAAGGTTTCGTGTTGTTTGCTTAATTCTGAAGGCCAGAGGAGAGAGTGTTCACATTAGCAAGTTAACATTGTAGGGTTGTTGTAACTTCATTCTTTTCATGAATGTGGTGTCATAAAAGATTCATCACATGACACATTGATCCAATGGTAAGTACTGATTAATGGGAAGCTTATGGATTGTCGCATGTGGCATGTTCTGCCTGATATTTCTGATTGAATATGCGGTAATTGATGGGGATTTCTCTTGGAGGTACATTCCGCCTTGATACTCTACTCGAGGACGAGCAGAAGGCTAGTGGGGGGTAGTTGATGACGCTCAAAATGATACACCTTACGACATCAACATTTCACCCATTCTAAACTAAACGTAGTAGTTTTTTACCACTTATATGAGCCATTTGAAGTGAATGTCATATGTTGGGTTCATGAGTCGAGTAATTTGCATTTGACGTTTATTTTCCTCGATTCGATATTATTTCGTGTATTATTGGACTATTTTCATGTTGCGATGATTGGGCCAAGTATTGAGGACCGATCGTGGGCCGAGCTGGATGAAGAAACGGACCTAGAGTGTTCCAAAACCTTCAGTTAAGTCGGCAGGAAGAAAAAGACGAAAATACCCCCAAAGCCGCATAAGGCCTTGCCGCAGCCGTGAGAATTCCAAAAGCTTCGGAAACTAGGTTTTCTTGGACAATGGGTAGTTTCTATGGTTATCTAGGTCGGTTATATCACTATAAATAAGTGGCACCAACCATGAATTTCAATGTACAATTTTCCACAAAATAAATACATTATATTCAATAAAAGTTCTATTTTGTTCTTTTATTTTCTCTATGAGTTGTATTCACGGATCCAACTGATTCGCCACCTAGGGAGCGATTGACGGAGGATATGCACTCTTTCTCGAGGGTATGAATTTCCGGCTTTCTAGATGTAGATCTGTTGTTCATTCATTGTGATAGATTTAATTGCTTATATTAGTTCTTCTATGTAGTAATTAGTTTATTTTACCCTATATATGTATAGATCTTAATCGTTGGTGAAGAAATCATGAAATACAGGTTGCGTTTTCGAATATGCGAAGTGTTAGTTCGGACAATGTCTAGATCGATCCTTAGGAACATGCTTGTCAATCCACGATAGCTTCTTAGGGAGGTCGTTGGTCTTGATCCGGAGAGTCCTAATTTTTATTGCATATGAATTAATACAACCAATGAAGGAGGATAATTGCACATAGGCACCTATTTTCCTTTCAATGGAAGTAGAGTAATATTAGAGATTAGCACCCGTAGCTGTAAAAAGATCTAAAATTTACCAACGGGGTTGATTGATTCATGATATGGGGGAAATAAATAAACACTCGTAGTTAGAATTAATGTTTATAGACTCAATGGAGTATAATCATGTTTGATCTTGCGTGCTTATTTTCACCACTTTTACATCTCTGTTCTATAGTTGGTCGTAGATTGTAATTATGACAATTCAATCTAGATAAAACTTATTTTTTACGAGTCTCTGTGGGATTCAACCTTGACTCGCTAGTACTCTGCTACTATAGACCTAGTCCTATTGCTAGTAGAAGCCCATGCTCACACCGCGGGCATGATCATGCACCACTGCTAACCATTGCACTCATAGGAAAACAAAGAGTCCAGATGTGTGACCTCCATATTCCAAGAAAAACAGCACCTTAGCATCCATCTAAGAATCCCAAGCCTTAGCAGGACTAAGTAGCCAACGCCGATGACTCGCCAAAAACGCCATCCATTGCCGAGTCCGAAATCCTCCACCGCCGCAGCACCACCACTAAGATCTGGCTCCAGAGAACACAAACCGACCTAAGAGACTCAAAAGCATCAGATCTGCAAAATACAACCTCTGATCGAGGAAGAGAGGAAGGCAAAAGATCCGATCTGAGCCATAAAGGCCGAAGACAAGCAACAAAGGAAAGAAGGAGACATAGACTACAACGGGAAAAGCTAAAAGTGAAGAGAACAGAGTGGACGCTGGTAGCAAAACGCCGCCGGTGTCGGATTGTAGAGGAAGGCTGAGTTTTCTTTTTTTGTGAAGAGGACGAGAGGAGCTGTAGAAAGAGATTTTATGCTATAAATTTTATAACAATCTTTCATGGAATCAAATTGAAGATGATTGGATAAATAATCATCTTGTAACATGTATAGAAAATATGGTATTAATAGGGTGGGACATGAATCAATTAATCAAGGGGGGTTTGATCACCGTGAAATTAGTACTATAAAGTATATGTTTATTTATCCCGAATTGTGCTCAATTACGGAATGATAGATGTATTATTGTATGAAATACTTGTCAATTGTCTATAGTCGGTTCCTTGGTTAGTCATTCTTTATCTATACATTTTATCCCGAGATTTGGTATAGTTTCGTGTTATTTTCCATACTTTTCAGATGTGCCAAGTCATAGAGCAAAGTGGGAACGAATCTGGGCTAAAAAGGATGATTGGGCCGAAGTTATAAAGTCTGGAAGAAATCTGCTGGGCCAAGAAATCGAAGAAAAGAAGTCCAGTATTATAATGGTTGTTCTGAATTGATTATGTATGAACTAGGTACAAAATAGAAATTTGATAATATACATTATTTTACTTATGAAATAAAGTTCTCTTGAGTTTTATTTCGTTTTCCTTTGGCTATCTCTTCCAAGCCATCAACTAACTTGAGTCGATCAAGATAGATCAACTGTCACGGAGGTATGAATCTTTGAACATTCATTCATATTCTTCATTATGGCAGATTTACTTTGATTAACGCGATGTAATTAACCTGCATGCTTAAACAACTCATAATTAACCCGAATTAGTTTGGACAAAATGATGAAATTCAAGAATTAGGAACCACCGCTCTCGCAATTGCAGCGGTCTTTACTACAAATGCGGCGAACTTAGGTAACCCTAAATGTAGAGATTCAGCGTCAGCTACGTTGATCGACATGTTTAATTAACAGTAGGTTAGATCTGGCCAATCTGCTTATTGTATTCGTAAATTAACATGAAGGACGAAAAGTGAAGTGTGAATTAGGACATCGCCTAGATCATTCCTAGGAATGTGCTATTCATATTAATGATAGCTGCTTAGGAGGTTCCCGGTTCACCGGCACTTTCTAGATCTTATTGCGTGTGAGTTAATACAACCAACGAAGGAGGTTAACGTCACATAGGCGTCTACCGTCATATTAAAGAAGTAGATAACTCTAGGAGATTGCAACCGTAGCTAAAACTAAATTAAACACGTGTTCTATTTAAATCTGGGTAAGTACGAGGAGAAGTAGGTGTAAGGGTTAATTACACCAAGTTAAGAGATCGGTGAGGAGAGATAAACCAACTTTATTTTATGTTTCTTTGTTCGTCGTAGACCGTTATTTGTTTTCATAGTTAGTTTGATAGATGTATTGAATGAGTGATTTTGTCTCTGTGGGATCGACCTTGACTCGCTTCTACTATACTACGATTGACCTAGTACTTTTGCTAGTATTTCGTGTGTGTTAGTGGCCTACACGCGACGATCAGGGTTCTATTGGCACACCATTTTTTACTACTGGCACCACATTACTCCCGGCCCCATAAAAAATTACTCCGGAACCACATGATTTTTGATGAATGGAACGTCAGGGCCACTGATGTTGCTATTGAAAACCAACGTCAGTAACACCGATGTTGGTGTTCAACAACGAAAGTCAGTGGCACCGGCATTTACGTTATAAAATTGTCACAACTTAGAAACGTCAGTCAGTGACTTTCCACTGGCGTTGGTGTTTCACTAGCAACGTCAGTGCCACTAACGTTGGTGTTTCGATATCAACGTCAGCGACACTGACGTTTTTTTATCAGAAAAAATAATCAAAAAATGGGTATCAATAGTAAAAAGTGGTGTGCCAATAGAACCTACCTTAACCAAAAGTTTAAATATAGAAAACTGAACGAAATATAGTTGCAAGGTAAGTACAATATACTTTCATTGTTTATGTCAACTTTGGAATTTATTGGTTGCGTAATCATTTTAAAAGCCGATTGTGTAATGTATGTAGTTGATTGTAAAAAAAATCTTCAGTCACACCGTATCATATCTACTTTCATGCCACCATGTTCACGTTGAGGTTCAAATGTTAAAAAGTCGCACCTCATACACGATGTTTGATTTTCTAGAAATTGAATATCCATATTTGACCTCTAAAAAGTATAACCTCACAATCCGACATGATGTCACGGTAAATGTTATGTGGTATCATTAAAGGCTCTAAAAAAATTGCTAAAGTTCGCTCCTTGCAATAATCTGGGATTCGCCCCTAGCTATGTACATAGCGTTGTAAATCATAGTCAACACATCGTGAATGATTCGATTTCTCTATTCAGAGATTCAAGTTTGTAATGTTTGATTAATTTTATAATAATCTTAATGAAAAAGTGAAGAAAACAGAAATGCTTCAAGGAAGCTAAACGAAGAAGATGAAGATTTGAAAACCATAACAAACAGGGAAGAGAAGGAAACTAAGAATTTCTTCATTGATTGATAATCGATGCAATTAGCCCATCTATACAACAATTCAACTAATATATCAACTCCCTGACTGATCAATTAACTGATTAACTAACTATCTTAACTTAATTAACACATAACCGACTATAACTACTTTTCTGTTAAAGTGGTTGACGAAATGTCAAAGAGAAATCTGGCAATCTGCTTGTGTTTGCATTTTTGGGCTTCAACATCCCCCCTCAAGCTGTAGTTTGAGACAAAATACGGCTTGCAATCTGCTTTGTGTCTGCATTTTCAGCTGCAAAGATGTTTTTGAGTGGATACCTAGGAACCAATCTGCAAAAGCTTGCTCTATCCACTGGTTTAGTTAGGTCATCTACCAGATTATCCTTACTTTTGATAGATAGTGGAATTAGGACCTTTTGCTGGAACTTTTTTAGTACAAGTGGTAATCAATCTTTATATGTTTTGTCCATTCATGGAAAAGGGGATTTTTCAACAATATATGTGGCACTCTTGTTGTCACAAAATAAAGGAACCACTTGAGTGTGATACACTTGAAATTGTGGCAGGAGATAAATGAGCCATTGAATCTCACAAGCTGTGAGAGCCATGACTCTATATTTTGCTTCTGAACTGCTTCCACTGACTGTGGTTTGTTTCTTGCTTTTCCAAGAAATCAAAGAATCACCTAAGAAAATAGTATAACTGTCAGTAAGGTAACTTAAACTCTACATTTTGGTGGAACCAATCTGAAGACTCAGCTGAGTGATGGTCAGCTGAGAAGTGTATTCAATTGTGCTTCATGGTAGGTGGAGTCTCTGAGCTTCACAGCTTCACTATCAGGTGATAGTCTGCTTGAGTACTTGAATACAAAGAGGTCCCACATCCGCTAATTACATTATGTGATGACTATACAAAGTCATTAAAAGGAGGACACGTGTAGGGGTATTTATGGTGCATCGATAAAGATTCTGGCGGCTAGGGTTTGTGGATTTGTGCCTATAAATACAGCTTGTTGTCTCATTATCCGGTGGTGTTGAAATCTGTAATTTTCAAAGCATAATAAAATATCTCTTTTTCTCGCCCGTGGTTTTTACCTCTCCCACCGAGGGTTTTCCACGTTAAATCTGTGTTCTTCTTGTTTCGCTTTCTCCTTTGATTGTTTATGTTTGATTGCTTCGCTTTCGCTTTCTTGCATCCGAAGTTATCTCCATCCGTTTTATAACAAGTGGTATCGAGCCAGGTTCCGGAGAAAACAACTGCATTTATCAACTTCATCTTCACCAAGGCCTTCAACAAGGTGCTAGGATCTGTGATAAAGTTGTGATCTTTAGCAAGAAAAGATGTCGGCGATGAAACGTAAAAATCGATAAATTTACAGGAAGGAACAGCTTTTGGTCTGTGGCAAATCAAGATCGTGCAATCGTTGAAACAAAGCGGGGTTTGTGGAATCCTTTATCCGACAAACCAAATACAGTGCGGCAGATTATGCCACCGGAAGAGAAAGCACATTCAACCATCATGTTGTGCTTATCTCGATGATGTTATCACCGAGGTTCTTTGAGGAAGACACCGCAGCCAAGTTGTGGAAGAAGCTTGAAAGCCTGTATATGACCAAGTCACTGACCAACAAGTTGTTGTTGAAACAGATGTTGTTCAGTTTGAAGATGCATGAAGGAAGTCCACTGAGGGAACATCTGGATCAGCTGAACACAATATTGCTTGATTTAAGGAATATTGATGTTAAAATTGAAGATGAAGATGCAGCCCTAATCCTGTTGGTGTCATTCCGGGCATCATATGAAAACTTTGTGCAGTCTTTCATAGTTGGAAAGGATACAGTAGCTTTGGAGGATGTAAGGTCTGCCTTACATGCCAGGGAGCTTAGACACAAGGCTCAGCTGTGCAGAGCAGATCAAGTCTTTGGGCTAGTAGCTAGCAGCAATAGTGGAAAAGGATATGGACAGAAGAAGAAAAAGAAGTCAGGGTCCAAAGGTCCTAAGTCTACTGATGTCTGTAATTACTGTAAGGAGCAGGGACATTGGAAGTCCAACTGTCCAAGGAAGAAGAAACAGCAGGAAGGCAATTCTGGCACAGCAGCTTTGGCTACTGAGCAATCTGATGAGGATCTGGTTCTAGTTGCAGGAGATTCTACACACCACAATGATGTGTGGATACTTGATTCTGGAGCATCCTACCATATTTGTCCAAACAGGGAGTGGTTTTCTACTTATGAGCGTAGATGGATGGTGGTCAAATCTATATGGCCAACACAAGGTTTTGCAAAGTTGTGGGAATTGGCTCGAGAAAGTTAAGGACGAGGATGGTAAATTTTGTACACTGAAAGATGTAAGACATGTTCCACAGATGACCAAGAATTTGGTATCTCTTAGTCTACTGGATAGAAAGGGGTTCAATTTCAAGGGTGAAGGTGGACAGCTGAATGTCTTCAAAGATTCAGTTGTAGTCCTCAAAGGCATCAAGAGGGAACCTTGTATATATTACAAGGATCTCATCAGATCTGCATCTTCATTGCATTGCATCCTCAAGAAGATTCACTGGCCTCAAGCAGACTTCACTCAGTGGCACATGAGACTAGGTCACATGGGTGAAAGGGGTATGCAGGTTCTTTCTTCAGCGAGGTTTTCTTGGGGATATAAGGTCAAGAATCTGGACTTTTGTGAACATTGTGTGTTTGGGAAGTTGCATAGAAGTAAGTTCTCAAAGCAGGTTGCACAACACAAAGGCATCACTTGATTATATCCATTCAGATCACTGGGTCCATCAAAAGTTGAGTCATTGGGTGGTCACAGATATTTTGTGTCATTCATAGATGACTATTCAAGGATGACTTGGGTGGTGATGATGAAGAACAAAAGTGATGCATTCAAGAACTTTAAGCGTGGAAGGCCCTAGTGGAGAATCAGTTAGGCAAGAAAATCAAGAAGCTTCGTCATGTATAATGGTCTGAATTTACTGGACGGATTTTGATTCATTTTGTGCAACCGAGGTATTGCTAGACATCATATTTGTAAGGAATAC
The DNA here is from genome assembly GCA_026214975.1 of Gentiana macrophylla. NCBI lineage: Eukaryota > Viridiplantae > Streptophyta > Magnoliopsida > Gentianales > Gentianaceae > Gentiana > Gentiana macrophylla. Next base: position 77,964,808 of record CM047810.1, read on the forward strand.
ACCTCAAAGAGAATGGTGTAGCCGAAATGATGAATCAAACTCTCTTTGGAGAGGGCAAGATGTATGCTTTCTCAAGTCGGGTTTATCAAGGAGATTTTGGGCGTGTCGTTAAGACAACTTGCTACTTAATCAACAGAGTCCTCACACATGAATCAATCTCAAGACACCATTTGAGATGTGGTCGAGCAAGCCTCGCCGACTACTCGATTCTAAGGGTTTTGGAAGTACAAACTTACTATCATGTTAGTGAAGGGAAGTTGGAGCCAAGAGCCAAGAAGGGAGTGTTTGTGGGGTATGGTGATGGAGTGAAAGGATATAGGATTTGGTCATCGCAGAGTCCAGAGTAATCCTCGCAGGGACGTTGTGTTTGATGAAAATTCTATGTTAAACTCATCGATGGTGAGGTCTCTCCGAGTCCGAAACCGATCTTTGAATCTGATAGTGTTGAGAAACAGGTGGAGCTTGGTGGAGTCTCACGATATGCAACAATCGGTGGATCCAAATCAACACTATAATTGATCCGGATAATGAACCGAGACCGATCCAAGCCACCCTCACGAGACCTCGGCGGGTGTCATACAAACATTGATCAACAGAGTCTAGGCCAAAGAGTGCCTAGAAGATCTAATGTTGGGATACCTCCAGGAGATATGGATATGATGATTTGGTGGATATGCACTCCAAGTTGCTGAAGAAGTAGAGGTTGCTGAACCTACTACTTACAGGGAAGCAGTGACATGTACAGAAGCATCTCGGTGGCATGCAGCCATGGGAGATGAAATGGAGTCATTATTGAAGAATCAGACTTGGGAATTGGTCAAACAAATTTCTCTTGACAAGGGAGTTGTGACTTGTAAATGGATTTTCAAGAAAAATGAAGGAATAACTAAGGCGTAAGGGTCAAGTATAAGGCACGCTTTGGTTGCAAGAGGATTCATCAAAAGGAAGGGGTTGACTTTGATGAAATATTTTCACCAAAGGGTCGACATACTTCAATCAGGGTGTTACTAGCAATGGTGGCACAACAGATCTCGAACTTGAGCAATTAGATGTGAAAACTGCTTACACATGGTGAGGTGGATAAGGAGACATACATGACACAACTGAGGGTTTTCAAGTTCCTGGCAAAGAAAACTATGTTTGCAAGTTGAAGAAATCATTGTATGGTTTGAAGCAAGCTCCAAGGCGAAGGTATAAAAGGTTTGTGATTTCATGCTTCAAAGGGTTATAACAGAAGTCCATATGATCATTGTGTTTACTACAATCTGTTTGAAAGATGGATCATATATCTATCTTGTCCTCAGATGTGGATGACATGCCGATAGCTTGCAGCAAAGGAAGTCTCGATGTTCAAAATCAAGAACCTTCTCAATCTTGAATTTGAAATGAAGGATTTGGGTGTCTTTGCCAAGAAAATCTTGGGGATGGAGATCTGGAGAGATAGAAGTCGGAAGAAATTATTCTTGTCTCAAAGAGGTTATGTGCGTAAGATATTGGCCAAGTTTGGGATGTCTCACAGAAACCAATAGATACTCCTATGGCATCAAATGTTCATTTGTCTGCTTTATGCTTCACAAATACCAAGAGAAGGAGTTTATGTCAAAAGTTCCTATGCTAGTGCAATTGGAAGTCCGATGTATGCCATGGTATGCACTAGGCCTCGATCTGCTCGAGCAAATCGGTGTTGTCGCAGGTTTATGGCTCAACCGAAAAGGAACACCGGAAAGTCATTAAAGGATATTCAGTACCGAGAGGTACAAATGATGTTGGTCTCATTTATGGAGGTGATATCGGTCCAGTCACAGAGTTACTTGTGATGCCGATTATGCAGTGATGTTGATGAGAAAATCAATGACCCGGTTATGTGTTTACATTGGGAAATGCAAAGTGGTCACCGAAAGCTACTCTTCAGGCTCTGATGAGCCTTATCAACTCATCAAGGTAATATATGGCTCTTCTTGGCAAGCGATTAAGGAGGTATCCGGTTGAAGGGGCTAGTCGGTGATTTGGGGTTGCATCGAGATCAGCCGAGATTTATTGTGACGATCTAAGTGCAATATGTTTAGCAAAGGATCGGTTCATCATGAGAGAACCAAGCATATTGATGTCGTATCATTTCTTGAGGAATGAGAAGAGGGTTGTGGTGAAGAAGATTGGCACAAAGGAGAATCCTGGCGATATGTTCACTAAACCATTCAAAGAGAGTAAGTTCCACTTTGCCTGGACTTACCGAATATCAAAAGCTTATAATGCTTTTGGAAACTCTACCGAGGCGGATCGGTGGAGTGGATCTTTGTGGAGATAGTCTGGTACAAGTATATCTGGCATTGACGAATGCATCTGGTACAAGTACATCTAGTTGTGCAATCTGTTTGACTCTAGGGAGAGTTGAAGTCAAGGTGGAGATTTGTCAGTAAGGTAACTTAAACTCTACATTTTGGTGGAACCAATCTGAAGACTCAGCTGAGTGATGGTCAGCTGAGAAGTGTATTCAATTCATGCGGCTTCAAGAGGGTGGAGTCTCACCGCTTACATCGGCGGGGTGACTATCGGCAGGTGATAGTCTGCCGAGTACTTGAATACAACAGAGGTCCCACATCTGCTAATTCATTATGTGACAAATGATATACAAAGGTCATTAAAAGGAGGACACGTGTAGGGGTATTTATGGTGCATCGAGATAAAGATTCTCAAGGCTAGGGTTTGTGGGATTTGTGCCTATAAATACAGCTTGTTGTCTTATTATCCGGTGGTGTTGAAATCTGTAATTTTCAGTGCATAATAAAATATCTCTTTTCTGCCCGTGGTTTTTTACCTCTCCCACTTTGGGTTTTCCACGTTAAATCTGTGTTCTTCTTGTTTCGCTTTCCCTTTGATTGTTTATGTTTGATTGCTTCGCTTCGCTTTTGCATCCGGGTTATCTCCATCCGTTTTATAACAATAACCAATAATGGACCTTCTTGTTTTGGTACATCCTGTCCAATCAGCATCACTGAAGGCTTTCAAAACAAGACTGCACGTGGTGGAAAAGAATAAACCTTGTCCTGGAGCTGTTTTAAGGAACTTGAGTAATTTATGTACAACAGCTAGATGATTTTGTGTGGGAGCATCAACGAATTGACTAAGTTGCTGGACTAGATATGCAATATCAGGTCTGGTGTTGCTATGAAAAAGAAGTTTACCAACAATACTTTTGTAGTATTTATTGTTAGTAGGAATAGGTGAATCGTTTGCTTCTAGTTTGACCTTTGTATCCATTGGAATGCTGGAGGGTTTTGCCCCTATATAGCCAAATTCCTTTAGCAGAACCGGGAAATACGTTCTTTGATTCATAATGATGCCACTATTTGATCTTGAAATTTCATATCCTAGGAAGTACTTTAAGGTTCCTTGATACTTGATATTGAATGTCTGATGTAGCAGACCCTTTAATGCTTGAATTTCTTGTAGATTTGTGCCCCTTACAACTATGTTATCAACATAAACCAGGAAAGCAATGAAGGTGGATCCTTGTACTTTAGTAAAAAGGCAATGATCATGCATAGACTGATTATAACCGGCCCTTAGTAAAGCCTCAGTTAACTTAGCATTCCATTGCCTACGTCTTAAACCTTATAGAGACTTGGTTAATATACACACCTGATTATGAGCTGCAACATGAAGACTAGGAGGTGGCCTCATGTATACTTCCTCATCCAGATCACCATGAAGAAAAGATTACATCCATCTGATGTAAATGCCAATGCAGTCCTATAGTGGACATTTTTTCAACTGGAGAAAAAGTTTCTAGAGAGTCTATTCCCTCTGTCTGTGTTTAGCCCTTAGCTACTAATTTGGCCTTTTATTTGTCCACTATCCCATGTGCCTTTCTTTTAATTCTGTATACCCATTTGCAGCCTATAGGTTTTTTTCCTTATGGTGGAGTCTCAATAGACCAAGTTTTTGTCTTATGTAATGCCTCTAGCTCTTCTTCAGTGGCCTTTTGCCAATTCTTATTTTTAGCAGCTTTTGCATAAGAACTCAGTTCTTGTTCTGTAGGCAAGTTACATTAGAATTCCTTGTATGTACTAGATATTTTGTCATAAGATATCACCTGATCCAAATATGTGGTGAAGTGATAACAGTACCTAACTTTGTTTGATAATCCTATAAGTGAATAGGTAATTTCCTCTCTCTGGTGGATCTTCTTAAATGTTCAGTATTATCAGTTGAGGTAATTCTTCTACTTCTGAATCAGGATTATCTACTAGTGGTTGATCAATATTGTGAACGAGAGAAGGTGGAACACCAATGTCTTGTCCTATATGAGCATAATCTATGTTTTGAAAAGTAGGCACTGGCAAAACAATTTCATCATTAATATAAGGTAAAGTACTAAGGAATGGAAAATAATTTTCATGAAAGACTACATATCTAGGTACAAGAAACTCCCTGGTTTTAAGATCAAGCAGTGTGTAACCCTTAGTGTGAGGAGGATTACATCCTTTAGATCAGAATATATAGGTGGCTTTCCATGTAAGACAAAATATGGAGTTTGTTCATTAATTAAAGGTGATGGGGTAATGTTGATCAATCTAGTAGCATGTTCATCACATAATCCCCGACAAATCATGTCAAGACCATCATAAAATCTAAGTGTCCTAGCTACATTCAGTAAGTGTTGATGCTTTCTTTCTACCACACCATTCTGTTGTGGTGTGTGAACAAAAGAGGTTTCATTTATGATGCCTTTTTGGGCATAGAAAGCATCCATTTTGAAATCAAGACCATTATCAGTCCTGATGGTCTTAACAATTTTATTAAATTGTGTAGCAACCATATTACAAAATTGTTGTAATAAAGTCCTGGTTGCAGACTTCTATATCATCAAATGTGTCCAAAGAAACCTAGAACAATCATCTACAATGGTCAAAATATAGAATTATTTATTATATGTACAATATTTGTTTGGACCGTATATGTCAACATGCAGTAAATTAAAATCATTCATTGCCACAGAAGTACTGTGAGGAAAACTAAGCCTCTTTTGTTTAGCAAGAGGACAAAATTGACATTTAGTATCTATATCAAATGGAATTACATGCATAGACTTGTATAGTAAATGAAGCCTATGCTTAGAAGGATGGCCTAGCCTATAATGCCATAATAGAGAATCAGAAATGGCAGTAGAAGCACAAATGACAGAAGAATGTGTCTGGTAAAAGTAGAATATGCCTTCAAGATAAAAAGCCCTTGCAATAAGCTAGCTTAACCAATCATTCTCTTCAATGTGTGATCCTGCACAACACAACCATCAGAACCAAAAGACAAGGAATATATTTTCCCATAGGTTAGTCTTCTAACAGATAAAAGATTCTAGGTAAATTGTGGAGCACAAAGAACATTGCTCAACACTAGATCTTTATATATTCTAACTTGCCCTATGTGTGTGACATTGGCATGTGCACCAGCGGGCAATGTAACTGTGAGTCCAGAAACAGATATTGTGTTAAACATTAAAAACAAAGTATAAACTACATGATCTGTTGCATCTGGGCCTACTATCCAGTCAAAGATAGGACCTGAAGTAGTAGAAGCATGCACATTTGCAGTCAGTGCCACAACCTGATCAGAATCAGAGGCTTGTAGATTTCTTAACATGTCCATTATGTGCTCATATGGAGATCTAGACATAGTGATGTGATTAGATTGCACTTCTTCTGTAGTATGAAAACTTTGGGTATCTTGACCATAATCATGAGTGTCCACACCAGCAGGTACAAACCCTTGCTCCAAACATACATGGTTTGCCCTAATTTGACCCATGCCTCTGCCTTTTGTTCCATTAGAGTACACATATTTATTGTAGCATTTGTTAATTGTATGCCATTCTCTGCCAAAATATGTGAACTGAGTTTTTTTTGGAATTACCAACAAATCCTATACCAGGACCAATACTATTTCCATTAACTCCACCTCTTCTATAAGGACCACTTGCATATACTGCTAATGACACAAAATCTTGGGTATCTTGCCTAGGACCAGAAATGTTAGCACTCAAAATAGTTTTATCCAGACTCATTTCTGAGTGATTAAGTTGACTTTCATGCTGTAGTGCTGTTGAAATAGTGTCCTAAACCCAATCGGGTTGGACCAGATCTGACCGGGTCAGATCACTTCTACTATTTCTTTATGTTTGTACATATAATAAATGACTTTTATGTTATTATATATTTGTTCGCTTAATGGACCAATTATGATATTGTATATATGATAACGTCCTTAGTGTCAAGCTGTAAGAGAGAAACCATGATAGTGATTATGGTTGATGAGATGTCGACTCACTTTGAAAGGTTTGATACTTAAATTTCTCTAGTCGTATGTGTTATTAAACAAGACATTAATAGTACGATTAGAATAGCACGTATTAGATGTCTGTATCTTATTGAAGATATGGATAGATCTCGTCTATCAAAGTGTTGAGACACTTGGACTGTACGTGGACATGTATTAGATAATGCGTACGGTAGACTGACCCACTTACTTTAGTAAGTGTCGCACTATGTGGCGGTTGTGTAATTATCCTAAGACCGGAGTCTTCATGGAATCACGGGGTGGATTGTCATGCTTTGACATTATTGAGGTTTCCTCTAGCCATGGGGCAATCATGCGGTAGTGATTGGGTGTGATACTAAAGCATGCGTATGATTCATGTTGCTCGTCCCGAAATCGTGTATCCTATGATTAGGAGTAAATATCCAAAAGGGCCTTCTTATAAGGAATGTATTACTCTCGTGAATCTTTTCAAAGTGGAAGTAAATGAGTTACCTCAAGAGAGCATGATATCCAGATTATAAGATACGGTCGTTGATGCTTGACACTCGACGTACGACCATTTTGATATTGTAACAGCGATTGGATTCTATTTACACGGTAACTGTTTCACATGAAATGTAGTAGTCATTGAATTTGACTCTTCCGATGATTGGGGGTCACGGTGTGTTGCTAGATGCTATTCCGTGATCGTTAGGCATGAAGGGCATTTTCGTAATTTGCACTTTGTGTCTACAGCCAACACATTCGGAAGCCTATCGGGTCACACACATAAGAACGTCTAGCCAGATTAAAATGTGGTTATAGTGATAACCGAATAAGGAAAGTTTTATCTCGACTATAAAGTGTTATAGTGATAAATTAATATGGTGGTATTTATTTATTATGAATAAATTGAATAAATAAATACCACCATATTAATTTATTACTATATATATGGGTCGAAATTTATCACTATATCTCGACTATGTATACATTATATATATGGGTCGAAATTTATGTGTATAATGATACACATGTATTTTGCAGATTAATTAATCATAGCATTATATTAATTAAGAATATTCCAGAAGCCAATTATTGGCTATATAGGGCGAAGGTCTTATGTGTATATGATACACTTGGATTGTGCAATTTAATTAATAATATTATCACATATTAATATTAGATATTAATGACTATATATTTGCACACATGTGTAAATTGATTTATGGTAATAAGATAAATATAGTCAATATTAGATATTGACAATATCTTGGAAATATTTAATATGAGATATTAAATTAAATGAGATAATTCAATCAAAGATACTTTCCATATTTTATTAGGAAAATGTTTTCTTTCTTATCAATCTACTAGGAAGCTTTTCCCAATCAGATTGGGAGACACAAAGGGCGCCACATACTTTATATAAAGGAGGGTTGGGGGGTAGGTCCTGGGGGAGAAGTTATAGATACCTTTCCTTACTTTGTATCATGAGTACTTCATTTAATTTCCTCAGCAGTTTTGGGCTTTGGCGGTATTTATCATGCGCTTCTGGGTCCTGAGACGCTTTAAGAATCTTTTCCATTTTTCGGTTATGTATGGAAAGATAGAAATAAAATGACCACAATTTTAGGTATTCACTTAATCTTGTTAGGGGATTTGCTAGCTCTTTTGTATATCACAATTAGAAGAGTTCTAATATACTAGAAAAATTGAGAGCTTCCTAGAGAGAAATTTTGAGAGAGAGAGAAAATGTCGGTCAAGCAACCGAGGTTTTCTGGTAGCAATCCGTGATGGGATTCCGGCGGGCCGTTCGTGTGGATCACCGGTAGAGGTCGAACACTTAGGTGGCTTCGTGCAGAAACTATAATCGTAGACAATGCGTCGATCCAATTGGATCAACCAAGGCATTCTCTTGTCTACTTCTTTTATGTTTGTTGCTTAAAAGAAGTCGATCCTGGTTAAAAGGAAAAAAAATTTGAATTCCACTATGTTCCCGCATAGATTTCCTAACAGTGGTATCAAAGCGAGCTTCAAGCTTAAGTAATAAGCTTGTTAATTTGCGTAGTTGATTTTATCGTTTAAATTACGTAATTAAAAGATGAAAGATTTTTTATTCACAAAACGATACACGAAAAAAAAATGAGATCGGGTGGTGCTCGGCCGACTGGCGGCGGCTGGTCGGTGGCGGCGGGGCAACCTTTTGCCAGCTTCGGTTGACTAGTCAAAGGTGGTGGATCTCCAAAATTTTTGTTTTGTGTATTTGTGATTCAATATGGTTCATAGTTGTGTTTGATATCTCTTTATTTAGTTGGTGTCATGTGGCTAACTAATGGTTCAAATAATTTAGACCATTGGGATGCCACATAGCATTATATGGTAATATGATTAACCTAGGCCTTTCCAAATTTTGTTTGGAATAGGACTACGCCATTTTCAAAATATTTGATTTTGGAAAGGGACCAAGTGGGTGCCTTTTGGTTTTGGAAACCAAAGACAACCCTTTTGATTAGGAATCAAAAGAAAAGAAACTAAAGAGACCTAATTTTAATTTTGATTTATTTTTGGAATAGTTCTAATTAATTAAAATTAAAATAGAAATCATTTAAGATTATTAGTTAATTTTATTTCGATTGAAATCTTTTAATTAATTAAATGTTAATTAGTTAATTGATTGGATAAAATTATTTAATTGGTTAAACGTTAATCGATTAATTCAGACGCAAGTTGGTAGTTTCAATATTTATCTTTTTCATAAGATGTTATTGAATGAATTAGATATGTTAGATATAATATGATTATATGGACCCCGATTGATCATGGACTCGACCAATATGATAGATGTATATGATTTAATTTTTCTGTTAGTTTGAAAATTGTCCTAGGCCGTTATGAAGAACGTGACCTAGTTTATATTCTGCATTATCCCATTCCCATTAGCTCCCCCCATGTGTGGCTGGTGTATTTATTTTAATAGATAGAATTTTATGTAACAAGAATGGAGCAGAAGACGGAGACCAAAGAAAGATGAATAAAGATCCTATATGAGATGGCATATTAATGATCCTATTGGCGGTTGCAGCAATCCTTAGATTGTGACCCGCGGTTTCGTCAGTTTGTATTCGAAACCGCACCTAGGAAAACTCCATGATCATACCGGTTACTTTACGCATTTATTTATTTTGTGCTTGTATTTATTTTATATGATACGATAGATGCATGACTAGACATGATCTACGTGAATGTGTAGGATGTATGCATATATAGCTAGATATATTTGATGAGACCGTAATTAAATAATTAATCAATTGAATTAATTTACTTAAATACTTCCACAACAAAAATCAAGTCCAAATATTGTCTCCCAATACTATAATGACGATGATGAGCCCTTGTTCGGATCCAACTGATCGGCCCTCGTCGGGAGTTGACCTAGCTTGGGTATATCGTTATTATTGAGATATGATCGTATGAGATCTCACGAATATTGAGTTATGACTTGACTAGAATATTACGCTGATTGGTCCTCGTTAGGTTTGTCTTATTTTAGAGACAAGGGGTTGGCTACCACAAAGAGATGTGTAGGGTCAAAGAGTTGACTAGTCAACCACCAAGAATCACATAAAGATGTGATTGGTAAAGTGCTACCTACCTTTCAAATTATTCTAGTTGATCGGCCATCGTCGGGAATCGGGATATGTTGGAAATAAAATTATGTTTTGATAATAATTCATCATATTTAATCTGTTATTATCTTAACCCCATTGATGGAGTGCTGAAACCAACTATTATAGTGAAAAGCTAAAAGATGTCTAGAACTGAATGTATAGGTTTTACTAGAGTCTGATATTTGTATAGGATACATCAGACAAGCATTGTAATAGTTGGTAGTGTTGTGAAACTGAAAACTGGAAATCACTTAGAAAACTGGAAATCATTTAAGAAACTAAAAGACAAGTCATCAAAACTGACTCAGAATACGACAAGAACTGAAGCTCACTCAGAACTGAAAAAGGTAAGTTCGCTGAGGGACACATACTCAGTTGGCTTATCTAGAAGACATAAGAACTGAGGGACACAGACTCAGTTATTGAAGATTGAAGAACTGAGGGTTCAAACTCAATTTATGAAGACCAAGTCGAGACTGTAAAGTTAGACTTTTGGCAAGTTTGTGGGGGCCTGAACTTACTTTATGGATCTTGTATGAAGACCTAAGAGTCATAAGGACAATGAACTCTTAGATGATATATACTTATGGTGTACTCTGGTTAAGTCAAGTATAATCAGATGATGAATAGGAGTACTGATATTTGTTGAAGAGTAAAATCTCTGTTAATGCTCCAAGTCTGTAAAGAAACTGACAACTGACGAACTCAGTATAAAACTGATCAGGAAACTCAGTTTTATAAGTCAGTCATCCAACAACTTAAAGTACATTCGAACGTTGTAAAGGAAGCATTGTTATTGGATGAAATACTGACAAGTCAGAACGGTCACAAAATATAGCCGTTACAAGATAGATGTTGATACAATTTGAATTCAAGCAAAATGAATGTTGGACCTTACACTATAAATAGAGGACTTTGTACCAAGGATCAAATACGAATATTTCTCAAGAATTAACAAGATTACAAGCATTTTATTGCACTAGTCTCGTTCATTCAAATTGCTATCATCTTTGCCCTAACAAGATCAATCAAGAATCTCTTCAAGTGTTCAAGCTACACAGAATTCATCCAGATTCAGACACTTTGAAGAACCACAAACAAGAATCAATTTATTGATTCTCAGCCCAACTTTGATTCTACATCAAAGGTTTAGACTGTGAAGCAATCCGTTGAAGGATTTGCCAAGGACAGTTGTATCACTAGTCAGGTAGACTGTGTTTGTGGTGGAAGCTAGTGAAGAGGCATACGTAACCCTTCAAGGACCAGTGGCTCAAGCATTTGAAGAGAAGAAATCCAACTTGTTCTTTGATGGTTTCGATAGTGAAGCTAGGATTAGCCAAGGACTATTGTTTAGGACTTTTTGTAACAGCTCACCTCAAGAAGTGCTAGTGGAATTTTCCTTCTACACCATAGGGGAAGAGAGGACTGACAGGATTACACCACCTAGAACCTGTATAACTTTTATTTCATTTACTTTACGCATTTACATTCTGTTACATATTTATTACAGCATTTATTATTGTTTTCACAGCATACTGAAGAATTGATTGTTACACAAGTCACAGTTCACAAACTGACATTCACCATAATTCAGTTTTACACACTCAGCATTCAGAGAGAATAACAAGATCAAGAAAAAGGCTAGAATTGTATCCGCTGCCGGTTGACTAAGTTTTGTCTAAGTCAATTTAACTTAAACTCAGCTTTGTCAGCTCAACTACACACAAGTTAAAACTGAACCTTAATTTGATTAAATACAGTTTTTTAGTACAAGTTTATTCATCCCACCCCCTTCTAAACGTGTGTTAGCCTTTCCAAGGGACCAACAATTGGTATCGGAGTGAAGTTTTCTGTTCCGACTTAGAGCAAGTAACTGGTAATCAGTTATTCCAATACCAACAATTGGTATCGGAGCAGTGTTTCTTTAACAAGCAATTGTTAAAAACTCAGTTGCTCTATATCTCCTCTAGTTGTTCTCATCAGAAAGCTCAGTTTTTAGTTCTCTGTTTTTAATCAGTTTTCACTCATTCACAATGGATAACAATCAGTATGCCAGACACATGCTTATGTGCAACATGGATAGATTTTACGAATACAAACATCACATGCAGGCTTTTCTAGCAGCTACTCATGACGAGGTGATAGACATGCTCACTGATGGACCAATCCAGATTACTCACATGCAGACTGTTGATGGAAATCAAGTCCGAGTTCCAAAACCCAAGGCTGAATGGACCAGTGATGATCGCAATAAAAAAAATCTCAACAATGTTGCTATGGACTTTATTCTCAAAACTCTTTATAGAAATATGTACTTAAATGTGAAAGACTGCACAACTGCTAAGGAAATATGGGACAAACTTTAGTTAGTTTGTGAAGGAACTGACTCAATCAAGGAGAACAAAATCTCAGTTGCAAAGCAGAAGTTTGAAAATTTAAAGATGAAATCCGGAGAGACCATTGACCAAATGGAGACAAGATTCAGTGCTATCATGGATGAACTGGATCTACTCAAGATTGAATACACAAAGAAACTAATCAATACAAGAATCTTGAAGGCCTTGCAATGTGTTGGAAAATGAAGGTCACTGTAGTGGAAGAATCTAGAAGACTTGACATAGAAGACTCCTTCAAAATCTTCTCAGATCTGAAAGCTTATGAATTCTGTGAAGATTTTACAAGCACAGCTGCAATAATCAAAGCTCTGGAAGAACCAAAAACCACAGCACTCGCAGCAGCATCCGATGACTCACAAGAAACATCCCCAAATAATCTTCAACAGTTGGATGAGATGGAAGAACAAATGGCCCTCATGATGAGTCGAATCAGAAGGATGAAGAATGGTCATCCTTTAACTCAGATGTTCATTAAGAAGACTCCTGAGAAAAGAAAAGATGATGAGTATCTTTGTTTCAACTGCAAGAAACCTGGAAATTATAAAGTTGAATACCCAGAACTAATCAAAAAGACTCAGCAAAGAAGAACCGTAAGAAGAGCATTGTTAGCTGGACATGAATCTGACTATGAAGATGGTATAGAAAGATTATCTGACGATACAGCTGTTGGAAAGGTGTCCTAAACCCAATCGGGTTGGACCGGATCCGACCGGGTCGGGTCATTTACAGTCTATTTAGTTCATGTAATAACTTTATTATGATTAATAAACCACTTATGTTATTGTATATTGTTTATCTTCATATTGTTTGTTGTATATATATAGTAACGTCCCGAGTACCAATCTGTGATAGAGAAACCATGACAGTGATTATGGTTGATGAGATCTCTAATCACTATAACAAGGTTGGTACTTAAAAGTCTCTAGTCTTACATATTATCAAATGGGACATTGATAGTATATTCATACTAGCACGTATTGGATGTCTTCTATCTTTTAGAAGGTAGGGGTAGATCTCGTCTATCAAAGTGTAGAGACACTTGGACTGTACGTGGACGTGTATTAGAGAATGCGTGCGTTAGGCCCGACCCACTTACATTATGTGTCACACTATGTGGCGGTTGTGTAATTATCCTTTTGACCGGAGTCTTCATGGCATCACGGTGTGGATTGTCATGCTTTGACACTATTGAGATTTCTCCTAACCACGGGGCGATCATGCGGTAGTGATTGGGTATGATATTGAAGCATGCGGAGTATACATGATTGGTCGTCCGGGAATCGCGTATCCTATGATTGGGATCGAATATCCGAAATGGCCTTCTTATAAGGAATGTCTAGCTCTCGAGAATCTTTGCAAAGTGGGAGTAAATGATGTGATTCACGATGATGTTCCGGATCCACTTGCCCCTTTAGCTACACCTGATCCACTTATCATCCGAGATGGGCCAATGACAAGACTTCAAAGGAGAAGAATGCGTGAAGGCTTGGATTTGCTAGTTTCTAAGGTCCAAGAAGAGTGTGGATCGACAAAGCTTGAAGATAGGGCGTCCATAAAGCCCATGAAGGCTATTGTTTGCATCAGTGGGCTTGAGAAAGCCGAATAAACTCTCTTATGTTAATTATTGCTGTTTTTAGGATTTAAAAGGCCAAAAGCCCATTAGGAAAGGTGCCTATATGATACTATATTGGGTTAAGTCTTTATTTTAGTGAATAAAAGCCATTTGGGCTTAGTAAGGTCAAGTTAGGTCCATCATAAAGCAAAGTGGCGAATTTTACTTGTTAAATATCCCACATTGCTTAGGTTTTCTATTTTCATTGTGATTGTAGTCTATAAAAGGCAAACTAGGAGCACATTCTACAGACAGTAAAACTTTGAGTGAAATATTATTATTTGAGTTCTTTTGAACTTGTGAGTATTCTGAGTAGAGTATTCAAACCCGAACTTATCAAGGTCGTGAGCATACCTTGTGGCGTTCACAAACCGGGGTTCTTAGATACAAGGATATCTAGGGGTCGAGGTCCTAATCCAAGGTTCTTAGGTACACGGATACCTAGGGGTCGCGGAGCTCATTTTTCATTGTTCCTACAATCAAATCCTTGGGCAAAATCCGAATTGAACCTCCCCGGTTCATTTCAGTTGGTATCAGAGACAATCATTATAGGTAACAAATATCCAAAAAAAATTTACCTATTGTTTTTGTTTTCCTTTCTTCCGTCAAGTTACAAAAAAACAAAAAAAAAAAAAAAAAAGGTCCCAGCTTTTTGTTATCTTTCTTCGTTGTTCTTGATCTGTGATTAAAAAAATATTAAAAAAAAATCCAATCCTTGATCTGTTCTTGTATCGTTCTTATAAAGCAAAAAAAGAAAAAAAAATTTAGATCTGTCTTTATTTGTTCTTCTTTTCGTTCATTATCATCAACAAAATATATATAGATATATCTATATTCCCAGCCTCTGTTTTCTAGTTCGTGCATATTAAAAAAAAAAAAAAAAAAAAAAAAAAAAAAAAAAATCCGACATTTTCCTTTCAGACATAATTCGATTGTGATCAAGTTTACTGCTAGTGGTTTCCAATTCATTAGGTCAAGTTGCAGTAGCCAAATACTCCTTGTTATCCCAAGTTGCAATAGCCGTGTACAGCCCCAAAAAAAGATTTGACCTCATTGTTATTTTAATTTTATTTATTTAATTAGTTGGCCGAAAAAGAAAAAAAAATATATATATATCAAGGCCATTAAATACCAGAATTTCACACCCTGGGTGTGAAAATTTTCACACCCGTGAAATTTTGCTGTCAAAATAATTCATCAAATTTTCCTTTTCCCTTCCTTCTTTGCTCTTCCTCCTTGCACCTCATTTCATCCTAACCTCTTTTAAGGCTTCAGTCTCAGTCCTAGGTCCTCATTTAGGTTCTTTGGTTGTGATTGCTCGGTTTGCTCATTGTTTTGGTTTGTTCTACGTTTGAACTCTACACGAGGGGAGTGATAAACACGAGTGTTGTGAGGCATAATGTCGGCGTTACGATATGACAATGAGAGGGTACTACTGGATGGTCGTTACGGATGTATACAGAGGCTATAGAGTAGTAGGTCGCAAAGGCAATAGAAGCGTTTAAACAGAAAATGCCGAGATGTTGGATGACCGGTTTGCACGTCAACATGCGGATTTAATTGCGGAGTTTCAACCATCTTTGAGGAAGGGCATGTCCCCTGCTTGATAACAAATGGGTGGTGTTTTTGATAACCGTGGTGGTGTTATTGCTAACCGTGGCGGTGGTGTTGATAATCGTGGTGGTCGTGGTAACCGTGGTGGTAGAGGCGATATGCGTCGGAGAGCGGCAGTACCGATAGTTGAGGAGGAGGATGATGATGATGATGAGAATGCGGGGGCAGCTATTGTTGACCAAGATGATGAAGAAAGGGCTGATATGCGTCAAGTTAAGATGAAGATTCCGTCCTTTAAAGGTACGAATGATCCTGATGTGTATTTAGATTGGGTTCGCAAAGTTGAGCAGATTTTCCGTTGTCATAATTATTCGGAGAAAACTAAAATTAATTTGGCAACACTTGAGTTTGAGGGTTATGCTACCATTTGGTGGGAGCAACAGATTGCGAATCGTAGGAGCACACATGATGACCTTGTCAGCACATGGAATGAGTTGAAGCGAGAAATGAAAAGACGCTTTGTTCCGGCTTCTTACTACCGTGAGCAATATAGAAAGTTACAAACCCTAACGCAAGGGGCGCGTTCGGTGGAGGATTATTATCAAGAAATGGAACTTACGTTGATTCGTACACATACAAATGAGGATGCCAATGCAACTATGGCCCGTTTTGTGAGTGGTTTACGGCCTGAAATTGCGCATCGCGTAGAGTTGCAAGATTGTGATAGTTTGGAAAAGATGGTGCATGCAACAGTATTGATTGAAAAACTGTTGAAGAAGAGGGTTGCCATAACAAAACCTTATTCAGGCAACTCTTCTACTTATCGTTCATTTCCGCAAAAGAACGAGGGTACCAAATTTCCCCCGAATAAACCGACCCCCTTTAACTCCAATGAGGTTTCTAAAGCTAAGGAGAATAACAAGGGTAAGTTTGTTTCTTCCCCCAAACAGCCTGCAAGTGGACTTAAATGCTTTAAATGTGGTGGTATTGGTCATAAAGCTACCGAGTGTGGCAACAAACGTGCTATGTTTGCGAGTGGTGATTTTGGAGAGGCAGAGGTAGAGGATGATTTTGAAGAGGAGGAGGAGCAAGGGGCTGATTTTGATGGCGATGATGAGTATATTGAAGATGTGATACCAATAAATAATAATTCGTTGGTGATTAAACGAGCTTTAAATGCAAAGGCTAAGGTAGATGAGAATTTGCAACGGGAAAACATTTTTCAAACTCATTGTTTCATTGGCGGAAAAGTTTGTTCTATGATCATTGATAGCGGAAGTTGTTCTAATGTGGTTAGCACCGAGGTGGTGGAGAAACTCGGTATTCTTACTACACGACACCCCAAACCTTATAAATTGCAATGGCTGAATGATTGTGGTGAAGTCCGAGTTACGGGGCAGGCATTGATCCCTTTTAGCAATGGAAAGTTGGAGGATGAAGTACTTTGTGATGTGGTACCCATGCATGTCACACACTTATTACTTGGCAGGCCTTGGCAATGCGATAGGAAGGTTATCTATGACGGTTTTCTGAACAAGTACACATTGCTACACAAAGGCCGCAAAATCTCAATTGTTTCAATGTCACCACAAGAAGCCCATGAGGAGCAACTTCGCCTTGCTAAAAAACGTGAGGGTGAGAAATTAAACGAGGGAGGAAAAGTTGAAAATTCAAAGAAAAGTGTTGTGAAAGGAGAGAAAAAGCAAGAGGGTGCTTTAGTTAGAAACGAGGGGAAAAATAAAGTTGAAAAACGAAATGCAAGGGAGGGCGCTATAGTTCCATTCGAGGGGAAAAATAAAGTAGAAAAGTCAAAGGTGAGTGAGGGAGCCATCATTAGAGAGGGAGAAAATAAAGTCGAAAAGATCGAACAAGTGAGGGGCAATTTCTATGCCAAATCTAGTGAGATTTTACGCACCTTAAGGGCTGAAAATCCTATTTTCTTATTTCTTTATAAGGAAACAACCCCCCTCCCCTCCCCTCACCCCTGTTTTCTTCTTATATCTAATCTAACCAATTCTCTTCCAATTGTTTTTGTGTCTCTTTTGCAGGAATACGAAGATATCTTCCCCGAAGAAGAACCCAGCGGGTTGCCACCATTGAGAGGAGTGGAGCATCACATTGACTTCATTCCGGGCTCTACTCTCCCCAACCGACCAGCCTATAGAGCCAATCCCGAGGAGACAAAAGAGATACAGAGGCAAGTCAATGACCTTCTCACCAAGGGGAAGATTCGAGAATCCATGAGCCCGTGTGCCGTGCCGGTGATAGTAGTGCCCAAGAAGGGTGGAGAATGGAGGATGTGCACGGATTGTCGAGCCATCAACCAAATAACGGTAAAGTATCGCTATCCCATTCCCCGGTTAGATGACATGTTAGATGAGTTGCATGGCGCTAAATATTTCACAAAGATTGATTTAAAAAGTGGGTATCATCAAGTGCGCATAAGAGAAGGCGACGAATGGAAAACGGCCTTTAAAACTAAATTTGGCTTGTATGAATGGTTAGTCATGCCCTTTGGATTAACCAATGCCCCTAGCACATTCATGCGTCTAATGAATGAGGTCCTTAGGGAGTTTTCTTCACAAGCTCGTTTAACGGGGCTGCAATGGTGCTAAAATCCTTCACAAACCTCCGATAAAAGCTTGCCAAACCATGGAAACTACGAACTTCGCCAATGGTTCGTGGTTCAGGCCACTCGGCCACAGCCTTGACCTTGTCTTGGTCAACTTCGACGCCCTGCGCACTCACAACAAAACCAAGAAACACGACTCTATCCATGCAAAAGGAACACTTTTTAAGGTTAGCATATAGCTGTGCACGCCTAAGTGTGTCCAAAACGGCACGCAAATGGACTAAATGTGTTTCTAAATCAATGCTGTAAATCAGGATATCATCAAAGTAAACGCCACATCCGTTGGATGGAATTCATTGAGTCATTTCCTTATGTAATTAAGTATAAGAAAGGTAAGGATAATGTAGTAGCTGATGCCTTGTCTCGTCGTTACACTTTAATCACTACCATGCAATCTAGGTTACTTGGCTTTGAACATGTTAAGGAGTTGTATGCTTTGGATTCTGACTTTGGAGAGATATTTTTTGCCACAGAGGTGTCGGCCTTTGGGAAATTTTTTCGACACGAGGGTTTTTTATTTCGTAACAATCAATTGTGTATTCCTCGTTGCTCTTTGAGAGAATTGTTGGTGCGTGAAGCGCATGGTGGGGGACTTATGGTCATTTTGGTATTACCAAGACTTTGGACATGTTAAAATCTCATTTCTTTTGGCCTAAAATGAAACGTGATGTTGTCAGAATTTGTGATGCATGCATTGAGTGTCGGCAGGCTAAGTCCAAATCTTCCCCCCATGGTTTGTATACCCCATTACCTATTCCCAACTCCCCTTGGACAGATTTATCTATGGATTTTGTGTTGGGTTTGCCACGGTCTAAGAGTGGAAAAGATTACATTTTGTGGTCGTTGATAGATTTTCTAAGATGGCACATTTTATTGCATGTAATCAAACTAGTGATGCTTCTCATATTGCTGATTTATTCTTTAAAGAGATTGTTAGATTACATGGTGTGCCTAAATCGATCGTGAGTGATCGTGACGTTAAGTTTGTGAGTCATTTTTGGCGTGTTTTGTGGATGCGTTTAGGTACTTCCCTGTTATATTCTACAGCATTCCACCCTCAAACTGATGGCCAAACAGAAGTTGTTAATCGTGTTTTGGGTCAATTGTTGCGTGTGGTCATTAAAAAGAATTTGAAAAATTGGGAGTCTTGTTTGCCGTATGTGGAATTTGCATATAATCGTTGTGTTCATTCTGCCACTAAATATTCCCCCTTTGAGCTTGTGTATGGGTTCAACCCCTGTGCCCCCTTCTATTTTGTTCCCCTACCCCCTGGTATGCAGGTTAGCTTGGATGGTGACAAGAAGGCTGATTTGGTTCGTGAGTTGCATGAAAAAGCCAAGTTGCACATGGAAGCTCAAACTGAATGCTACAAAAAGCATGCAAATAAAGGCAGAAAGGAAGTTATTTTTGAAGCTGGAGATTGGGTGTGGTTACATTTGCGGAAGAACAGATTTCCCAACAAGCGCAAGTCCAAGTTGCATCCACGTGGCGATGGTCCGTTTGAAGTGTTGGAGCGTGTTAACAACAACGCTTACAAGATAGGCATTCCTGGTGATTGGGGAACGGGCAATACATTCAATGTGGCTGATTTGACCCCGTTTGACAACCCTTATGATCTGAGGTGAGATCCTTCCGAACCGGGAGGGAATGATGTGATCCACGATGATGTTCCGGATCCACTTGCCCCTTTAGCTACACCTGATCCACTTATCATCCTTGATGGGCCAATGACAAGACTTCAAAAGAGAAGAATGCGTGAAGGCTTGGATTTGCTGGTTTCTAAGGTCCAAGAAGAGTGTGGATCGACAAAGCTTGAAGATGGGGCGTCCATAAAGCCCATGAAGGCTATTGTTTGCATCAGTGGGCTTGAGAAAGCCGAATAAACTCTCTTATGTTAATTATTGCTGTTTTTAGGATTTAAAAGGCCAAAAGCCCATTAGGAAAGGTGCCTATATGATACTATATTGGGTTAAGTCTTTATTTTCAGCAAATAAAAGCCATTTGGGCTTAGTAAGGTCAAGTTAGGTCCATCATAAAGCAAAGTGGCGAATTTTACTTGTTAAATATCCCACATTGCTTAGGTTTTCTATTTTCATTGTGATTGTAGCCTATAAAAGGCAAACTAGGAGCACATTCTACAGACATTAAAACTTTGAGTGAAATATTATTATTTGAGTTCTTTTGAACTTGTGAGTATTCTGAGTAGAGTATTCAAACCCGAACTTATCAAGGTCGTGAGCATACCTTGTGGCGTTCACAAACCGAGGTTCTTAGATACAATGATATCTAGGGGTCAAGGTCCTAATCCAAGGTTCTTAGGTACACGGATACCTAGGGGTCGCGGAGCTCGTTTTTCATTGTTCATACAATCAAATCCTTGGGCAAAATCCGAATTGAACCTCCCCGGTTCACTTCAGTAAATGTGTTATTTCGAGAGAGCATGATATTCAGATTGTAAGATACGATCGTTAATGTATAGACACTCGAGATACGATCGAATGGATATTATTACAGCGATAGGATTGTAAGTTACACGGTAACTGCTTCACATGAAAGGTAGTAGTCATTGCTTTTGACTCTTCCGATATTTGGGGGTCACGGTGTGTTGCTAGACGCTATCCCGTGATCGTTAGGTATGAAGGGCATTTTAGTAAATTGCACTTTGTGTCTACGGCCAACATATTCGGAAGCCTATCGGGTCACACACATATGAACTTCGAGTCAGATTAAAATACGGTTATAGTTGATAACCAAAGAGGAAAGTTTATCTCTAGACTATAAAGGTTATAGTGGTAAATTAATATGGTGGTATCTATTTATTATAAATAAATAAAATACAAGATATTAATTATAAACAAATTAGATTAATTAAAGAATATTCCGGAAGCCAATTTATTGGCATATGGGGCGCCACATTTAAGTGTATGAGATACACTTGGATTGTGCACTTTAATTAATAAAGATTGCCATAATTTTAATATAAGATATTAATTGATTTTGAAAAAATAGATTTATGGTAATAAGATAATTATAATCAATATAGTATATTGGCAAAATAAATTATAATTAAAGAGATAAATCAATCTAGTTGATTTTCCTTATTTTATTGGAAAAAGGTTTTCTTCTCCTACACACTAATGGGGCGCCATTTATCACTATAAATAAGAGGTGAGTGTCAAGATCTTTTGTACATCACAATTGCAAGAGTTCATAATTCTTGTGTAAAATAGAGAGCCTTCCATAGTGATTTTGTGAGGGAAGAAAAGGTCCGGTCTAGCCGCCGGTGTTTTCCGATAGCAATCAAGGAGGATTCCGGCGAGGGGTTCGTGTGGATTAGAGATAGAGGCCGGACGCGTGGACGGCTTGCGCATTGAACTACTCTCCGTTGGCGGTCAAAGCGACGATCTATTAGATCATCAAGGTATAACCGTCAAACTACTTAACGTGTTTATTGCATTAAACGAAGAACGATCTAAGAAAAGGAAATCAAATTTTAAATTCCGCTGCGTTAAACTGGTGATTTCCTAACAGTGGTATCAGAGACAGACTTCGAGCTTAAGCAATAAGCATAATTTAATTGCGTAGTATTTAATCGATAGATGCAAGATTTAAATCACGAAACGTTGAAACAAAAAAAAATAGGGTTCATGGGAGGTCGGCCGACTGGCGGCGCCCCCCTCTCTCTGCGGCGGCGGCGGCGCGGCGTAACCCCAGGGTTGCCGTTTGTCGGCTGTCCTCTTCCAATGGGGGAGATCGACCCTTTTCGTTTTGTGATATTTATTGTGCATAGATATCTCGTTTGTTTAGTTGTGTCATATGGCCGACCAATGGTTCAAATAGTTTGGACCATTGGGAAACCATATGGCATATTGGCTTTTCCAAATTTTGATTTGGAATAGGCCTGAGCCCCTTTTCAAATATTTGATTTGTAAAGGCCTGTGCCTCAAACCACTTCAAAATTTTGATTTTGGAAAGTGGCCAGGCTAAACCAAAATTATTTGGCCTTTCCAAATATTTGATTTGGAATAGGCCTAGGCCCTTTTCAAATATTTGATTTGTAAAAGGCCTAGGCCACTTCCAAAATTTTGATTTTGGAAAGTGGCGAACCTGAGACTAAAATAATTTGGCCTTTCCAAATATTTGATTTGGAATAGGCCTAGGCCCTTTTCAAATATTTGATTTGTAAAAGGCCTAGGCCTAGGCCACTTCTAAAATTTTGATTTTGGAAAGTGGCCAGGCCTAAGCTAAATTTAGTTTTGGAAAGGAAACAAATAGGAGACTTTGTAATTTTAATTTTATTTTGAACAGTTCAAATTTAATTAAAATTGAAATCGATTTAAAATTAAATGTTAATTTTAATTTTCGATTAAGTCATATAATTAATTAAAAGTTATTTAATTATTTGACGAGATAAAATAAAGACGCATGAGTAGTAGTTAAAATTAGAATTTAATCTTTTTCATAAGATAAAATTGTATGGATTAGATGTGTAGATATAATGTGATTATATGGACCCCGATTGATCATGGACTCGACCAATAGGATACATGGGAATGTTTTCTTTATGTTGGTTTTTTGAAAAAATTGTCATAGGCCGTTATGAAGAACGTGACCTAGTCTACTTTTCGCAATTATCCCATTCCCGTTTGCTCCCCCCCGTGTGCGGCGGGTGTAATTATTTATTATGTAACAAGAATGGAGCAATAGGTTGAAGAACAAGGAGAGATAAAGAACCCATTGGCGTACAGCAATAAAGATCCTATTGGCGGTTGCAGATACCCTTACTTTGTGACCCGCGGTTTCGTCGGTTTGTATTCAAAACCGCACTTTGAAAAAAGTCCATGATCATACCGGTTATTTTATGCGCGGAATGTTGTGTATGTTTTACTTTATATGCTATCGTAGTAATATGCACATAGTAGATGAGACTATAATTAAACCAAATTAATTAAGTGAATTAATTTAAAATTATTCCCACATCAAAAATCAAGTCGGAATTGCCTCCCCATATTATAACGACGGTGAAGAGCCCTTGTTCGGACCCAACTCACCAGCCAAAGCGGGGGTTGACCTACCTCGGGTATATCGTCGTTATCGAGATATGATCGAATGAGATCTCATGAATATTGGGGTTAAGACTCGACTAAGAATTCTCTCGGCCACCAGCCAAAGCGGGGTCGTTTGGATTTTAGAGGCAAGGGTTTGGCTACTTTCATAAGATGAAATATTGTCAAAGAGTTGACTGGTCAAACAACAAGAATCGTATAAGATACGATCGACAAATCGTTGTCCACCTATTTAATTATTTTCGGCCCATCAGCCAAAGTTGGGGTTCGGGGTAGTTCAATGGGATCTTGCCCACTAAAGGAATTTTTTTCTTGAAAGCCAATAGGGAATAGTTGGCTAGTCGGAGTAAAAACCTTATAGAGTTATTAAGTGCAAATTTAGGGTTTTTATACATGAGCTTTTACTTATTCTATCTTTATTTACTGTTGTAGAAAAATTTCAAACAAATTGAACCTTCGTTTTATCATTGAAAACAAGCTTGACGAGACAAATTTTCTCGATTGGGAAAGAAACGTCAAAATCGTTTTGAGGCACGAGAAGATTGGCTATGTCTTGGACGAGGCCCTACCGGAAAAGCCCGTTGAGGGTTCGTCTGCAGATGTTGTCGAGAAGTACAACAAGCATTGTTCTGACAGTACTGATGCTACATGTATCATGCTTGCTTCTATGACACCTGAACTGCAGAAACAACATGAATCTATGGATGCCTACTCTATCATGGTCCACCTGAAGGAACTTTATGCTTCTCGAGATCGCCTTTGAGAGGTGCGAGGTCTCGAAGGCCCCTGTTTAGTTGTAAGATGGCATCCGGGACTCGCTGTGGGGTCACACGTGCTTAAAAAATGATCGGGTACATAGAGAGGCTTGGGAAGTCGGGCCACAAGTTGGAACGAGAGTTGAGTATTGACTTGATTCTACAATCTCTACCTGACTCATTCTCGCAGTTCGTGATGAACTATCACATGAACAAGATAGATTGCTCCCTTGCGGAGTTATTGAACATGTTGAAGACTGCCGAGGCACCTTTGTGGGAAGGGAAAGCAAGTGTTGCTTTGGTCACTTCAAGCAAGGGCAAGGCAAAAGCCCGAAGAAGTCCAAGAAGGCGAAGGTCGCACCTAAGCCAACGCCTAAGATAGCGAAAGACAAATCCAAGGATGCTTGCTTCCATTGCGGTGAGACCGGACATTGGAGGAGAAACTGCAAAGGCTTCTTGAGTACCAAGAAGAAGCATTCTGATGCTTCGATTTCAGGTATATTTATGATTGAGATCAATATTGCTTCTTCTAAGTCTAACCACTGGGTATTAGATACTGGTTGTGGTTCTCATATTTATACGAATATGTAGGCACTAAGAAGAACTAGAGATCTCAGGAAAGGAGAGGTGGACCTACGCGTTTGAAATGGAGCAAGTGTTGATGCGCTGGCCGTAGGAGTTTATTTTCTTTCATTGCCCAGTGGGCTAGTACTAGAACTCAATAACTGTTATTTTGTTCCTGCTCTTACGAAGAGCATTATTTCCATTTCCGCATTAGATGTTGATGGTTTTTCATTTATGTTTGAGAATAAATGTTGTTCTTTTTCACGTGATGGAATCTTTTATGGTACTGGCATGCTTAGCAATGGTCTCTACATATTAGATATGAATGTTGACGTACTTAATATAAATAACAAGAAAGCAAAAACAAATGACTTGAAAGAATCCTACTTATGGCATTGTAGACTTGGCCATATAAATAAAAATCGCATTTCCAAACTCCATAAAGATGGAATGTTGGATCAATTCGATTACGAATCGTTTGACGTATGCGAAGCTTGTTTACTTGGCAAGATGAGAAAGTCACCTTTTAGTGGCAAAGGGATAAGATCCAATGAATTGCTTGAGCTCATACATACTGATGTGTGTGGCCCAATGTCAATTCAAGCCAAAGGAGGATACTCTTATTTTATCACCTTCACTGATGACCATTCTCGCTATGGTTATATATACTTAATGAGGTATAAGTCTGAAGCCTTTGAAAAGTTCAAGGAATTCAGAAGTGAGGTGGAGGAACAAGTAGGTAAAGAAATCAAGACACTTCGATCCGATCGAGGCGGAGAATACCTAGATGGAGAGTTTCAAGATTATTTGAAGGAGAATGGGATTCTACCTGAATGGACTCCTCCCGGAACGCCACAAATGAATGGCGTGTCTGAGAGGAGGAACCGCACCTTGTTAGACATGGTGCGATCCATGATGAGCTACGCAGTTCTTCCAAAATCGTTTTGGGGGTATGCTCTAGAAACCGCATCCTATACACTGAACCGAGTTCCATCAAAGACGGTTGACTCTACGCCATACGAGGTATGGACTAAGAGAAAACCGAGCCTAGGTCATCTAAAACCTTGGGGTTGTCCGACTTACGTGAAACGGATGATGCCTGACAAATTAGAGCCCAGGTCTGACAAATGTCTATTTGTGGGATATCCTAGGGAAACCAAAGGGTACCAATTTTACCATCCTGAGGAACAAAAGGTGTTTGTTGCCCGGACTGGCCACCTTCTGGAGAAAGAGTTTATTCTGGATAGGTCAGTGGGAGTAAAATTGATCTTGAAGAAATTCGAGAACCACTTACGGATAATAGTCAGGTGATGGAAGTAGAGGACTTTCCACACACAGATGTGACACCAGCCTCTACCGTGGACACACTAGCACCTCGAAGATCCACCAGGAACGCCGTGAACTCCGAAGGTACACAGCGTATATCTCATGGAAGATGAGGACCCTAGAACTTATGAGGAAGTGCTATTAAGGCATGACAAAGAGAAATGGTGGAAGCCATGAATTACGAAATGGAATCCATGAAAGACAACCAAGTTTGGAACTTAGTTGATCCACCTAAGGGAATAGTTCCCATAGGGTGTAAATGGGTCTTTAAGAGAAAGACCGATATGGACGGATAACGTGACTACCTACAAGGCTAGGTTAGTGGCAAAGGGTTATAAGCAAAGACAAGGAGTTGACTATGACGAAACCTTTTCGCCTATTGCCATGATAAAATCCATTAGAATTTTGCTCGCTATTGCAAAGATATCATGATTACGAAATCGGCGGATGGATGTTAAAACAAATTTCCTTAACGGGAACTCGTCGAGAGGAAGTGTATATGACACGACTGAGGTTTCACAACCAATGACCAATGGGATGGTATGTAAACGCAAAGATCTATTTATGGATTAAAGCAAGCTTCTCGAGTTGGAATCTTCGCTTTGATGAGATAATCAAACAGTTTGATTTCATCAAGAACGAAGATGAGCCCTGTGTTTACAAGAAGGTTAGTGGGAGTGCCATTGTGTTCTTAGTGCTTTATGTAGATGACATATTGCTCATAGGGAATGATGTGCCTATGTTACAATCAGTCAAAGCTTGGTTATCCAAGAACTTCTCAATGAAGGACTTGGGTGATGCAGCCTATATTCTAGGAATAAAGATCTATAGAGATAGATCTAAAAGGTTGCTTGGTCTGTCGCAGTCCACCTATATAGACAAGATGCAGAAGAGATTCAGCATGGAGCATTCCAAGAAAGGATTTCTATCCATGTCACATGGGGTCTACCTGTCGAAAGGAATGAGTCCTAAGACAGAGGAGGAAAGGGCAAAAATGAGTAAGGTCCCTTATACTTCGGCAATCGGGTCTATCATGTATGCCATGTTATGCACAAGACCAGATGTCTCGTACCCTCTTAGTATGACTAGTAGGTACCAGTCCAATCCAGGTGATGGTCATTGGATTGCTATTAAGAATATCCTCAAGTACTTGAGACGTACTAGAGATATGTTCCTGGTTTTCGGGAATGATGATTTAGTATTACGAGGTTACACAGATGCCAGTTTCCAAACTGACAAGGATGACTTTAAGTCACAATCTGGATTTGTTTTCACGCTTAACGGCGGAGCAGTGAGCTGGAAGAGTCCCAAGCTAGGACCCCAATTCGGAAAGCTCGTTCCGACGCCGACGACGTGGCGGACAGCCGGAGGCCGTCCGACACCGTTTTCGAGGTCAAAATCCACTGTTTTCCCTTCCATTTTGGGGTTAGAAGATTTCAACACATGTTTTTCCCTCTTTTTAGTGTTTTTTGTTTTTCTCGTTTTAAATTTTCTTAGGTAGTTTATAGTTTTGGTTATTAGGGTTTTTCGTAGTTAAGTTTCGTAGTCTTTGATTCCTCTAGGTTTAGTTATCCTTTCCTCTGCCTCTTTTTCCCATGCTTTCCTCGCTGTTACGATATCGTTTACATTGAAAAATCTTGCCTATGGACGAAGGTCCACTAGTTTGAACGCAGCTCACCAGTAAAATTTTCATTCCAAAGAGCGTTTTCCGATCCTTGAACGAACGTTCACCGCTTTGGGCGCTTCGTTCGCCTATTTTCTGAAGGCGACACTTTGCGTTCACATAAGTGGGCGCCCGTCCGTCCCCTTTCTTTCTTAATCTTTCTCTTTTCTTCTTTTTCTTTAGGTTTTTGATCTTAGATTAAGGTTTTTAATCTTTTAGATATCAGGTCTTTAATTTATTAGTTTTTAGGTTTCCTTTCCTTAGATTTAGGTTTTCTCAACTTGATTTTGGGATCGGTTTATGCAAACTCGTAGTCACAAGGGACCATTACTTTGCTCCTCGACATCGAGCGTACCATAGTCCGACCCAATAGGCGAAAACTTCGCTTTGACGAAGGAAAAGCCGAAGATCAAGAGTTTGAGCTATCTTTTCAAAGGAAATCGAAGAAATTGTAATAATGGCGGCGAGGATAGACGGACATTGGCGGACTACGCCATGCCTGTGCGATGCACAACCCACCTATCGTCTTACCAGCCATTACCGCACAAACTTTCGAACTCAAACCCAGTCTCATTCAGATGATGCAGCATGCATCAATGTTTCACGGGTTCCCTACTGAAAATCCTCACACACACGTACACACATTCCTGGAGATATGTGGTACGACACGCATTCAAGGTGTGAGTGAGGATGTGATTAAACTTACATCAAGCCGTTCTCATTGAAGGAGAAGCTAAAGAGTGGTATAGCTCTCTCCTCCGAATCCATTACCACACAGGCTGCATTGGAGAAAGAATTTTTAAGCCAATACTTTCCACCTGCCAAGACAGCCCAGTGTTTAAGGGAAATATACAATTTTTATCAAACGGAAACAGAATCATTCTTTGAGGCATGGAAGAGATTTAAGGCTCTTCTTCGTAAATGCCCCCACCATGGGTTAGACTTGCAGAGGCAAGTCAATACTTTTTTCAGTGGGTTGACCGAGCTCACCAAGGGCATGGTCAATAGTTCATCAGTGGGGCGTTTTTGAGGAAAACGCCTCAAGAGGGTGGGCATTGTTCAAGACATTGCCAAATATAATTATGCCCCCTCCTTTCAAGCTGTTCAGGCACCACCACCTCCTCCTAGGATCGAGGAGGTGAAAATGCAGAACGAGATTTCCATGCTGAAGCAGCAGCTGGCTACGCTTACCACGTCTCCAAATCCGAGTTATCAGACTCCTTCATTTTTACAGAACTCTCAAGTTCTGTACTGCGAGAATTGTTCTCAGACTGGCCACATGGTTGGCCAGTGTCAATTCATGCCCCCCAATTCTTATCAAGTCAATGCTGTCCAGAATCATGGACAGTACAACCAAGTCGCATGCCAGGTATGTGACGATATGAATATCTTGCTCGTTTACGTCCTATGATTGACAGACAGCAATCAATCAATGCCTTCAATGGCCAGCCAAATCAAAGGTTTGGTAATCAATTCATCGCCAAGGCAACTTTCAAACCAGGGTTTCCACCCAAATCAAAGTCTAAATTAAATTTCAATCAAAATTTCAATCAAAACTCGAATCTCAATCGAAACCTAATTTTAATCGAACCCGAGCTTGAATTCCTCCAATCTAAATCAAGAGTTAAATCAAAGTTGGCCTAACAATCCAAATCCTCGCATTTCAAAGTCGGTCCAAATAACCTTTCTCTCAAAACATTCGTAACTCTCAAGGTCCATCTCACGTTGATGATCCGGAAGCTAGATTGGACTCTATCGTAAGGAGTCAAGGAGCGAACAATAACTTCCAGAGGAGCAAAATAATAATATCCAGTTGTTGATGAATTCGATCAAGCACCTTGAGAAGCAAATGGTGACCAAAGAAGCTTCAGACCATCGTAGGCGGATGCCAAACTCCACGGGAGAAATCCCAAAGGTGGTCATGTAGCTCATACTTGAATTGAATCTTGGCCAATGCACCGACTTGGTTCCTTCACTTCCATACGGTGGAGGAGAGGCCGGTGCAATGAACTTAAGAAGTGGTACTCAATCGAGTGGTCCCCAACCAGGAAACCACTAGCCCTCCCGCCAAAGATAAGGCGGGAGGAAGTCGAGCACCCATCATCCCCTTGGCTACAAGCGGTACTCAGTGGGTGATCCCGAGAGGTGTAGAAGTTGAAAGACATCGGTGGCGATCCTCGATAGGTGAAAGAATTGAGATTCCTCGAGTGGTCGATCCCTTGAGGAATGAAGAATCAATTAAGAATCCTCGGTGGTGATCCCCTGAGGAGTGATGAATCAAATGATCGTCAGGTGGCTGATCCCCTGACTAATAAAAAGAATGATAAGACGGTGAGGTTGAAAGACGTGGAAGACAAAGCAGTTAGTTCGTCCTCGAAGAAAGTATTTTCCGAGGATGATTTGAAAAAGCTTCCATTTCCACCGAGAAAGAGCAACATCCCATTGCATGAAGATAAGAAGTACGGAAAGGTGCTTAATCTGCTGAAAAATACTCAGGTTAATCTTCCACTCTCAGAAGTTTTGGTTGAAATGCCTAAGTATACTAAATTCATCAAGGATGTTGTTTCTTCGAAGAAGAAGTTAGCAGAAATGGATCAGGCAATTGGTGAGGATTGTTCAATGATCAATTATCCAGACTTACCAATCAAAAGAGGTGACCCCGGAAAATTCGTGCTCACATTGCAGATGGGAGGCTTAGTCTTTCCAAATTCTTTATGTGACTTGGGTGCATCCATCAGCCTGATGCCATTGTCTGTGTGTGAGCAGCTGGGTTTACAAAGTCTTCTAGAACCCACTTCCATGAACCTTCAGTTCGCCGATACATCTTCTAAGAAAGCTTCAGGGATTCTGAAAGACATTTTAGTCCAGATCGATAGATTTACCTTTCCTGTTGATTGGTACGTCTTAGATATGGGAAAAGATGAGAAAGTCCCCCTGATTCTTGGGAGACCTTTCCTATCCACAGCTAGGGCCCTCATCGATTGTGATGGTGGGCAAGTAACTATTCGAGTTGGTGACCAGGAGGTGAGCTATAGTGTTTCGAAATCTATCAATGTACCTTCTGGATCTCCAACCGGCTGCTCCATTGAGGAGACATCTGATGACTTCAATGACTTCATGGATAAGCGAGTCTTGGCTGTAGAGGCAGAATATGAGCGATTGATTGATAATCTGAATAATCATGGTGTGGTCAATCTAGACCAGTTAGCAGCTGATTTTGAGGATGAGCTACGAGAAGAAGCTTTGGCAGTAGGGCCGCTAAGTAAACTCAACGATGTTGAGTTGAGGAGTGGAGATCTTAAATCAAGTCTGAGAGGAACCCCTGTAGACTTGGTTCTGCCCGCTGCCTAAACATCTTAAGTATGTATTTACGAGAGAAGATGACAAGCTTCCCTTGATCATCTCTCGCCAAGCTATCTCGTATAGAAGAGCTTAAACTGTTAAACGCGTCTTGCGCAAAAATGAAAAAGCCTTTGGATGGCGGTGGGAGATATCCGAGGGATATCTCCCGACATCCTGTATGCACAAGATCAAGACGAGGAGGGTGCAAAACGAGTTAGACAAACCTCGAGAGAAGGCTCAACCCTCACATGCAAGAGGTAGTCAAGAAGGAGATCATTAAACTTCTAGATATGGGTATCATTTACGCCATTGTTTGATGGTGAATGGGTTTCCCGACTCAAGTAGTTCCCAAAAAGGTGGAATTACGATTGAGAAAAATGAGAAGGGAGAGGAGATAGCATTGAGGCTCGTTACAGTGCTATAGGGTCTCAGATTGACTATAGAAAGCTCAATGAGGTCACACTGAAAGATCATTTTCCTTCCATTCATTGACCGGATGCTTGAGCGTGCAAGGGCACGATTCTACTCGCTTCCTGGATGGATATTCGTGATACTTCCAGATACCCATCGATCCTGTTGACCAAGAGAAGACCACTTTCACCGCCTTATGGTACATTCGCCTCACAGCGGATGCCATTTGGTCTCTGTAATGCCCCACCACCTTTCAAAGGTGTATGATGGCAATCTTTGACGGGCTAGTTGAAAAGTGTATGGAGATTTTTATGGATGATTTCTCGGTCTTTGGTCAATCCTTCGATGATTGCCTCGATAATCTTGATCATGTGTTGTCTAGATGTGTGGAAAAGGACTTAGTGCTTAATTGGGAAAAATGCCATTTCATGGTAGATGAAGGTATAGTCCTTGGCCACAAAGTGTCCGCCAAAGGTATAGAAGTAGATAGGGCCAAGGTAGAAGCTATTGAGAAGATGAGTTATCCCAAGAATGTTCGGGAAGTCCGAGGTTTTCTCGGACATGTCGGCTTCTATAGGAGGTTCATCCAGGACTTTTCAAAGATTGCCAAACCCCTGTCTACTTTACTCAAAGAAGACGTTACCTTTGATTTTGATGAGAATTGCAAGCGCGCGTTTGAAGAGCTTAAGAGTAGGCTGATCTCTGCTCCAATTCTTATATCGCCAGACTGGAACTTGCCCTTTGAGCTTATGTGCGATGCATCCAACTATGCTGTTGGTGCGATCTTAGACAAATAATCGAAGGAAAGTTCCAGCCTATCTATTACGCCACCACACGTTGAATCCTTCGCAAGTTAACTATACGACTACCGAAAAGGAATTATTGGCCGTAGTGTTTGCTATGGACAAGTTCCGTGAGTTACTTGTTAGGTGCTCAAGTGATCGTGTGGATCGATCACGCCGCTTATGCGGTATCGATGACTAAAAGGATGCTAAACCGCGCCTATCGCGTTGAATACCGACCTACAAGAGTTTGACGCTCAAATCAAAGACAAGAAGGGCGTTGAGAATGTAGTAGCGGATCATGTGTCTAGGATGTTAAATGAGGAAAAGAATGAACCGATGATGATATAGATCTTTACTTTCCTCTAGAAAACATCATGTTGATCGATGGCCGTTCTCCCGATGTTCCTTGGTACTCCTCCATTGTGAACTACCTTCATGCCAAATACCTTGATCCTCGAAATGTCTTATCAAGAGAAGAAGAAGTTCTTCTCTCGATATGAAATATTTCGTTGGGATGAACCTTACCTTTTCAAGATTTGCAAAGATGGTTTGTTTGAGGAGGTGTGTTCCCGAATGAGCAACGCGATATAATCGAGCAATGCCATAGTGGGCCCACAGGTGGTCACTTTGGTCCTTGGAAAACAGATTATGAAGATCTTTCAATCCGGTTTTATTGGCCAACGATCTTTAAAGACACGAAGCTTTCAGAAAGCTTGTGATCGTTGTCAAAGAACCGAGCTTTGACAAGGCGGTTTGACATGCCGTTGAAACCCATCCTTGAATGCGAAGTCTTTGATGTTTGGGGCATCGATTTTATGGGACCATTCCCGCCATCTTGCGGCAACAAATACATCTTAGTCTCATGCGTTGACTATGTTTCAAATGGGTGGAGGCAATTGCCACTCCTCACAATGATCATAAAACGGTCATGAAATTTCTGAAGAAGAACATCTTTGTGAGGTTTGGATGTCCACGTGCCTTGATCAGTGATGAAGGGACACACTTTTGCAACCGACCTTTGGAAAAAGTCCTCGAGAAGTATGGCGTTCGTCACAAAACTGGCACACCATATCATCCGATGACTAGTGGTCAGGTTGAGCGAAGCAACCAGAGTCTTAAGAAAATCCTGGAGAAGACGGTGAATAGTCATAGAAAAGACTGGAGTTTGAAGTTGGACGATGTACTTTGGGCATATAGGACTGCCTATAAGACCCCTATGGGTACATCGCCATATCAAATGGTCTACGGGAAACCATGTCATCTGCCTGTCGAGCTAGAGCATAGAGCTTATTGGGCCACAAAGTTTTTAAACTTTGATGCCCAAACTTGTGGACAGCATCGACTTCAGCAGTTACATGAGCTGGACGAGTTCAGACTTCAGGCATATGAAAGTGCCAGGATCAGTAAAGAGAAGATGAAACTCCTCCACGATGCCAAGATAAAGAAGAGAGAATTCAAGGTCGGTGAGCAAGTGTTACTCTACAATTCCAGGTTGCATTTGTTTCCTGGCAAGTTGAGGACACGTTGGTCCGGTCCTTTCGAGATTCTCCAAATCATTCCTGGAGGTGTGCTAGAATTACGAGGTTATGGTGATCAACCGTTTCGAGTTAATGGTCAAAGGTGCAAGCACTATATCGGTGAACCTAAAGAGAAACCTTTGATTGTTAAATTTCTCGATATTCTCGGATGTTGTGTTACTCAGGTCGAAGAATTTGACGAGTTATCACCCGACTTGTTCTCCGAGGATGACGGTAGTGATCCGTCTGAAGAAGTTCTAGCGGTAGTCTTTGATATGGAAGAGTTTGAGAGGGAGCGACAGCTTAAACGTCATCAGAGGAGTCGGAGGAGAAAGAACACAACCATGGGGAAACTTAAGAAGGTTTGGAGAGCTTTCAAAGATTTAACCCCATGCGTTAGATGCTGTTTCTGCAGCCACACTACGGACCGGAGCTTAAACGAGGTAGTGGCTGGCAGAAAGGTTAAATGGCCTGATCCAGGCTGAGCTTACAATGTGTCGAGCTAACGACAATAACCATTAGCGCTACTAGGAGGCATCCTAGATATCCCTTATTATATTAGTTTCTTTCTTTAGTTGTTTGTCGTTATTTTAGTTCAGTTTTATTAGGATTGTGTTTGTTTTTGTCAGTCAGCCGTCCTAGGCTTATACAGGGTCGAAGTGTTGTTTTGCTTATAATTTCCTCTTATCTTTATCTCTATCGCTTTTGCGCGGTATGGGTTAATCCCTTGTATCCCCGAGGTACGTTTTGTGTTGTTTTTCATGTATGCAGGATAGTTGCTATAGCACTTGTGAGCTTTCAGATGATGTCGGTTTTCCGGTGGATGGTCCACGCCATCGCTTTCATCAAGCCTTTCTGGAGTTGATACGTAGCACTTCCGGAATTGCCACTTTAGAACTACGATCAGCTAAGTTTCTTTTATTCTGCACAACATGAGGACATGTTGTTATTTAAGTGTGGGGGAGGGGAATGTTTCGATATGTATCTACACATTTGCTTATATGATGTTATTTCTATGCTGAAATGATGCTAAATTTTCAAAATTTTTGTTTTGTCCCGAGTAGGCAATACACGTTTTTGTTCGGTTTGTTATAGTCATTGATGCTGTATACCATATTTTTAGTGAGTTAGTTGTTTCACCAAGATTTATTTTCCACGTGCCATAGTGAATGATGAGCTAATTTATAAAGCTATACCCCGTTTGGATTAGTGATTTTTGATTATCTTGTAAGTCGTGTGCTTAGTGCTACGTGTATATCATGAGATTTATGATAGTTTGTATTTAGTTCCGAAGTATGATATACTGTGAATATCTAGAAGTTTGAATGTGATAAGTAACACGGGGCTAATGTCAATTAAAAAGATAAGTTAATAGTTGATTAAAAAAAGGGTGTGTCGAAAGCTAGTCGATGATTTGAGTGAGGTAGGGTATACCACGTATGTCCTATTCCACTATGATGACTAAAAGCTCACGACAGTTAGAAAAAGCTGCCTTATGATTGGAGTAAGGTAGGGTATTATCTCGAAATGTCCTATTCTGCTATGAGGGCAATAGCTTGTTCTAATGTGTGTTTAAAGTGAAATGGCTAAATCAACTAAGATATTGTTACTAAATTGAATATAAGGCTTAGTTTTCGTTAATCTTATCCCCAAAGATAAACCGATGGATATGTTGTAGGATTGTCCTCTGAGTATTTCGTAAAGGCCCTAGATTCATTCGATCATTCTTTTCGTGATATGTCACGCTTTGTAGGTGCATCTTATGAGTGTCATTTATTACTAGTCCACGAGGGGGTATTAGCTAGTTTTTCTTTGAGTTCCTCAAGTTTGGATTTAGTGGAAATTTTCTATGGCTATGCACACACACGGGTGAACTTCTAGTTTATTGACTATATGGTATATGTGTTGAGATGTCTATATTCTTTCCGAGCCTTTATCTTGTTTTGTTTTGCTCGGGACGAGCAAAGTTTAAGTGTGGGGGAGTTGTTAAGGGTGAAATTTATGATTTATATGACGTTATTCCCATAACAATATCCTTGGTATTTTAGTACTTTTTATAGAAAAGTGTTGGTTTTATCGAATTATTGAGTAAACGAGTTTTAAATGTGTTTAAATGCAAAATCGAGATATTTACGTGATTTTATCGGTGTTTTATGTTTATTCGTATGATGTTACATTTTGCATGTTTCTATCATGTTGGTAGATACGTTTTCATGATGAGTAAGGAGCTTAAACGATGATCACATGAAGATGGAAGAGTTGGAAGATGTTTAAGTGAAGAATCATTGAAGAAACCGGAACCAGGCACTTCATGGGGATTTTGTCCACACTTGTAGGCACTTTCAGGGAAAGTTGTCTTGATTTAAGTTGTAGAGGATTTAAATAGCTTTCCAACGCATCTTGAATCACCTCATTCGGAGCCCTAGAAGTGAAGTTATGAGCAAAATACTGGAGCTGAGTAGTGGACGGGCGTCCATAAAAGTGAATCGCGCGTCGAATTGTATTTTACATTCGAGAGTTCAGACGCTGCTCGAACGAGCGCTCATTCTCCGTTCATAGAGGCTGGACGAAGTCCCAAGATAGTGGACGGGCGCCCACGGCACCGACTCAGTGAAACCGACCTAAAAATCTATAAATAGGCGCGTTTCACCAAACCCTAAACATACAATTCAACCCTAAACCTAGTGGAGCAAATTTTGGCTGCGCGTTTTACTCCTTTATTTTCCAGCTTTTATGCAATAAAACATCTAGATTAGATAGTTAGATTTATGTTCTTTATTCCATCAATTCGAGTTTGCATAAGGATGCTAGGAGGCTAAATCCTCCTTGAACAAGCGCCATGAAGCCGTCCGTTTCAACAGCTTTGATCTCTAGTTCGTGATTATTTTGTGAGTATCTATTAAAGTTGTTACTTTTATCATGTTTTTATATGTTGATTGCATGCTATATCGAAGATCCGTGCTTTTGTTTATTGTTTGCTTGATGAAAGTCATGTTAACCTTAGAACACCATGATAAAAGTTTAGACCTTTAATCTAATCACAACGAAAGTTATTAGATTGAATCTCTAGATTAGAAATTGAAAGATTTCACGCCTAGGTTAGAAAGAGCGTAATCTTTAACATCGAGAGATAAAAGATTAGAAACGAACTTGTCTACGAGTAGGAGTTTATGCCTTCGATTAGGTGAATCACGACTTGAGTAGAGATCACGAATTAATCCGAATTAGAATTGAATGTTGATAGGATAGGTGGATCGATTGCTTGTTCGCTCGTTATAAATTGATTTTAATCCTTTAAACTTGAATTGCTTAGCTTTAGTTTTACTTTTCCTGCACTTTAGTTTAGTTTTTATCGCTTTCGGTCTTGCCTAGCATTGGAGCAATCCTCTGCCTAGTTACTTTTTCTGCATATTTGTTTAGGTTAGATGTTCGTTAGGTTAGATTCGTGACAATAGTTAGTTTAAAGCAAAAACTAGATTCACATTCGCCGCTTCCCGTAAGATCGACCCGGCATTAGCCTCCATACTACTTAATGGACGCCGCACTAACGCCGCGTCAAGATCTTGAGGGTCGGATTTCATCATCTTTATCCAATTTCTTCAAGCCAATTCCAACTCTATCTCTTATGATTCGACTTGAGCTTCATTTATCCACTTATCGCACTCGAAAATTAACTCCTACATGATAAATAAACAATACAAAAATGTAATAAAATCCAAATAATAATAATTCCATTAAATTAACACTTAAAATCATCAATTTTGCATACAACCCTCTTAAAATCATCTTTATTAAATAATTACACTTAAACCCTTAATTCTCATGTAAATTATGCAAATGTGGGGAAAATAATAATGAAATAACCCTTAATAATCATATAAATATGGCCTTAACAACTCCCCCACACTTAGCTTTTTGTACGTCCTCGGACAAAACAATCAAAACTATAGCTCAACTTTATAAATAATCCACATAGATCTCTAACTCACGTAACAGAAGATACAACAACTATAGCAAATGATACCAACACAGAGATAGATTCGGTGTAAGTGTGACAAGCCATTCTCAATCTAACAGGCCTTTCAAAGAAATATCCTCTCAAAAATTCCAATGACTATCCTAGGTACAGATAGTACTAGCTCAACTCAAAGCCTTCCCACGCACTCAGTAGGATAATCCCTACAGCATATCATGTGGTTCTACTGGGTATAAGATCCATGATAACAAAGACTTTACTTTATTCTTACTCATCATTTTTCAAAATTTTCAAATGTGACGCATATCAGAATAAGCTCTTACCCATCATAGTAGAATAGGACATTTCGTGATAACACCCTACCTTACTCAAATCATAAGGTAGCTTCTCCTGACTGTCGTGAGCTATTGGTCATCATAGTGGAATAGGACATTCGAGGTATACCCTACCGCACACAAATCATTAACCAGCTTCCGACAAACGTATTTATTAATAATTGCTCACTCACTTGATTCATTCACTTTCCAAAGTCATAAGTTACATCTCACCTATCACATTCAAACTTTATGATATTCACAGCACACGGTCTAACTAAGGTGTTACTATACTGACCTTCCTAAGATAAATCATTAAAAATAATGAAAGGATATAGTTCAAAAGTCATGCTTCAAAATCAAAGGCTTTCGTGAGTGAAAAAAACGAAACTATCTCCATAAAAGTAAAACATGCTATAATTATCTCACTAAGTCACATACTATCATCGTTAGAAAACTACAACTAGCAAGCATCTAGTTCCAATTATATGCTCGAGACTCACAAAAAATTTTAAATTTCGCAGAAATTTAACATTCACTCATATTTCAAAGGTATAGCATAAAAACATACCCAAACACCCCCCCACACTTAAATCACATTATGTCCTCAGAATGTGCAAATATAAAAGACAAGAAAACTTAGCTGGTTTCAACAGTGGTTGTCGGATGAAAGTTGGCAGAGGTCAGGCCGGAGCATGAATATACCGCGACAACTCGAATAGACAACACTGGACATAAAAGCTTGTGAACCTGCTCAAAAGTATCTGGAAACACTCAAATACCATATAAATTTCGGGTACACGGGGTATATGAGCAACACATAACACAAAACACTTACAATGAACGTAAGAGGAATAACCATCAACACAAAATCAACTAAAGTATTATTTCTAAAACAATATAACAAAACAAGAAAAGAAAACAAACAAAGAAAACTAGGTTGCCTCCTAGGAGCGCTCTTTTAATGTCAATAGCTTGACACAAAGTTCAAAAGATCAACCCGGATCGGGCCACTTTGGTTTGACTACCGCCACCTTAGTATCAGAATCAGAATTACTAGGGCTGAAATGATTTTCACCACAACAACAAGTCAAGTGCGCAATAAGATCATTAAACCTTTCTCTCCACACTACACTGACTCTCTTCTTCTTGTTCTTGCGGATGATAGGCATAGACACAGTGGTATGATCGACAGTGTCGCAGAAGGTACCTCACGGGTGGATATAGGAACGCCATCATCATCTCACTCAAAGAAATAAGATGGAATCTCTTCACAAATCATGACATCTCAGATTTCTCATCTCTTCTTTGAAATAAAGAATCTCAGTCGTTCCTTTGGTTGCCCGAAATATTTCTTAAGTCGATGGCCATTCACTTTAAAAGCTTGATTACCATACCCGCTCAAAGTAATTACTCCACTTGGATTAACTTCGAGAATCTCAAAGGGACCGCACCACCTAGACTTGAGTTTACCCGAAACAGGTGAAGTCTAGTATTATAGAGTAAAGCCATTTCACCAACTTTGAATTCTCGGTCCTTGATCTTAGCGTCATGGAGTATCTTAGTTCTTTCCTTGCTCGAGTTTAGCATTCTCGTATGCACGGAGTCCGAATTGCCGAGCTCGTTCAATTGTAACAACCTTTTCTCCCCACGAGTTGGCTATCAAAATTTAAGAATTTAATTGCCCGAAAGCTCTGTGTTCAAGTTCGACAGTGTAAATGACAAGCTTTGCCATAGACCATTTGGAAGGGTGACGTGCCCATCGGGTTTTGAATGCGATGACGATAAGCCCACAATGCGTCATCCAACTTAAGACTCCAATTAGATCGATTATTGTTCACGGTCTTCTAAAATTCTTTTCAAGCTCACAGTTGCTTACCTCGACCGCCACTAGTTTGAGGATGATATGGTGTACCAATCTTATGTTTGACACCATACTTCTCAAGGATCTTGTCAAGCGGCGCATTGCAAAAGTGAGTACCTTCATCACTAATGAGTGCTCTCGGACAGCCAAATCTAGTAAAGATATTCTTTTGCAAGAATTTCTTTACAACCTTGTGATCATTAGTTTGGGTAGCTATGGCCTCGACTCACTTTGAAACATAATCCACACATTTAGGATATACTTATTACCACATGAGGAAGGAAAGGGTCCCATAAAATCTATGCCCCAAACATCGAAAACTTCACACTCAAGAATGGGCTTAAGTGGCATTTCCATCCGACTACTCTCGCCTTCCCTGTTCTCTGGCACCTATCACAACCTTTACAAAAGGCTTCGCATCTTTAAACAGAGTCGGCCAAGAGAATCCAGCTTGAAGAATCTTTGCAACCGCCTTCGTGTTCCATAGTGACCTCCGGTAGGACCGCTATGGCATTGTTCCGTAGATATCCCACCGATCATGCTCAGGAACACACCGTCGAAGCAACCCGCCTTACGGACTCTGAACAAATAAGGATCTTCTCATACGAGATATTTAAGATCGAAAAGAACTTTTCTTCTCCTCGATACGTCATGTCCTCTAAATGACCACTCGCTAAATAGTTGACGTGAGTCGCGATACCACGGCCTAACCGCTTCAAGCTTCATCAATTGCTCGACCGGAAAATCAATGCCTATATCATTGTGATTTTCTCGCACCCTCATTTACTAAGCGAGATAAATGATCACCACAATATTCTCACTACCTTTCTTATCTTTAATCACAAGGTCAAACTCTTGTAGAATTAAAATCCATCAAAGTAACCTTGGTTTTGCATCCGCTTTGTCCATAAGGTAGCGTAAAGTCGCATGATCCGTCCATACAATCACTTGAGATCCTAGAAGATAGCTTCTAAACTTGTCAATGGCAAAGACGACGGCTAAGAATTCCTTCTCGATCGTAGTATAATTGCATTGAGCCGGGTTCAAGGTGCGGCTCGCATAATAAATGGGCCTGAACCTTTATCAACTCTTTGACCTAAAAAACTGCGCTTTCACGGCGTAATTGTAGGCATCGCACATCAACTCGAAAGGCTTGGTCCAAATCAGGTGCAACCAAAATAGGGGCACCGATAAGCTTATCTTTCAAACAATTGAAAGCTTCTTTGCACTTCAGATCGAACAAGAAATCTACATCATCTTTCAAAAGATTTGATAAAGGCTTGGCAATCGTAGAAAAGTCTCGAATAAACCGCTGTAGGCTTTCAACCAACATGACCTAGAAAACCTCGTACCTCTTTCACTTTGCTTTTGGGTACGCTATCTTTCAATGGCTTCGACCTTAGCCTTATCAACTTGAATACCAAAGATTGGACACCTTATGTCCCAAAACGATTCCTTCATCAACTAGAAAATGGCATTTCTCCCGGTTGAGCACCAGATTTTCTCAACGCAACGTTGGAGTACCATATCTAGGTTTTCTAAAATTTCATCAAAACTATCGCCAGTGATCGAGAAGTCGCCCATGAAGACTTCCATGCATTTCTCAACAAGTCCATCAAAAATGGCCAACATACACCGTTGAAAAGTCGCGGGCGCATTGCATAGGCCGAATGGCATTCTCGGGAACGCAAAGTACCGTATGGACACGTAAACGTGGTCTTCTCTTGGTCATTGGGGTCAATGGCTATCCGGAAGTAACCAGAGTATCCATCGAGAAAACAATAATACTTGTGACCACTCGCCTTTCAATTAGTTGGTCAATGAAGGGTAAGGGGAAGTGATCTTTTGCGGTGACTTCATTCACCTTCACGATAGTCGATACTGACTCAGAGCGATCCACGAGACGTAGGCAACTTCCTCCCTTTTTCATTCTTTTCAACCGTGATTCCGCCTTTCTTTGGCACAACTTGAGTAGGGCTGACCCACTCGCTATCGGCGATTGCGTAGATGATTCCCATGTCAAGCCACTTTATAACCTCCTTCTTGACAACCTCTTGCATATGCGGATTCAGCCTTTCACCGAGGTTGTCTTACCTTTTAGCTCCTTCCTCCGCTCGGATTTTATGCATGCATATGTCCGGGGCGATCCTCGGATATCACCCACTTGCCAACCGAACGCGAGGATGTTTTTCTTAAGCACTTCTATCACCGTGTGCTTCTTGCTCAGTGGTCGAGTTTCAAGAAATGATCAAAGGCAATTTATCTCCATCCTTAAGAAAGATATACTTAAGGTGTCTTGGAAGCGGTTTAAGCTCTAAATCAGTAGGTGGTTGCTCAATGCTAGACTTTAACGGGCCACCTTTCTCCTTATGAGCTTGAAGTGGTTGATGAGAACACCTCATCTTCCCGAGGCTCAACCCCGAAAAGTCACGATCAAATCATCCATCGGAATCCTCCGGTCAACACTTGCTTCCTTTTTCTTGTGATCGATCATTTTTCTTAACTCTTCATCTTTAAGCTCTTCTCGCCAAATTCTTTCCAATCATCTACTTCCCAATGAGTAGCTTCTCTCCAAAACTCTACCTCGTCCCAACTACCCATCGTGAGCTTCTTCTTCACCAGGATGAAGTCTTCCTGACTCGATTCTTTGAAATCATCGTTTGTTGTTTGGGCCTCTCCATGCTTCTAACTCAATAACAGCCCAGATATGAGCGAGTGAAGATGACTCGTCAATGCCTATGGCTTGAAATGGATTAGAAGATGGTCCGCAGTCAGCCGGATCCTCAATGTCCATGACTTCAAAAACACCTATCTCTGTAAGCTTCATTGCATCTTCATAATAGGCATCTCCTCCGTCCTCATATATGGCTTCGACAAACGATATTTCATCAATTACGGCTCTTTCGTGATGTGTCCTCGTGTGAAGGTGACAGATGTGTCACCGACTCTAAGAGTAATCTGTCCTTTGCGTGAAGTCGATGAGAGCGTTAGACGTGTCTAAAAAGGTTCGGCCTAGAATTAGAGGCATCTCCTTATCGTGGTGGATAGTCTAGAATAACCCAATCGGTAGGGAAGACTAAATGTTCAATTTGAAGGAGAACATTAGCTACACAACCGGCCGCAAAGATTTACTAGATTTGTCTACCATCCAAGAGAAATCGGGCGTTCGCGATCTTTTGTCTAGCCCGAGCTTTTTGCATACGCTTAATGGCATCACATTAATAGAGGCCCCGAGTCGCATAATACATTTTCGAACAAATGGCCCTCAATCTCACAGAGAGATTGAAGGTCCGCCAGTGGTCACCTCGCTAAACAAAGAAATTTCTACGTGAAACCATCGCGCAATCTTCTCAAAACACTTCTTCACCATCCCCTGAAGCTTTCTTGCTCCCACTGCACTTTAAGATACTTAGTACATTTAGGCATTTCAGATAATACCTCAAATAAGGGCATACTCACTTTAGTGTCCCTAAGTATCCTCCTCACCCCATCATATCGCTTGTCTTTGGCGAGGCTCTCTCCTTGCTCTTCGGTGGATAAGGAAGGGCTTTATCATTCTTCGTGGCCTGATTCCTTATCGCCTCATCCTCCTTATCCTTCCATCTCACAAACTTTTCTTCCTTTGTCTTAGTCGTGGGTACCGCCTCTGACTTTCCTTTCTTTCCTCGTCATCGAATTATTTTTGTCCTCCGAAGAATTGTCACTAAGCTCCTCATCATCGCTGCTTTCTTGGCATGTGATTTTGATTTCCCCCTCGAACTTATGGCGTCGGAGGGGCTACTCGCTTCCGACATCTTGCCGGGTCCAGCCTTCTTACCACTTCTCAAAGTTACTTCGCTCAACTCCTCTTCTTGCCCATACTCCCACCGAGGTGTAATGGCAAAGGCAAACATTCACATCGCTTTTGGGTTTCTCTCGGTATAACTCGGGAGTTTACCGTGAGGTTCCGCTTGCTTGTTGGTCCGCCATCCGACCAACTTGTCTCTCAATTGCTTTAACACTAGTAGACGAGTCTTCACCATGTCTACCAAATTTCATCGAATTTGTGTTGAGGACACATGAGGTGGTATGATTATTGTTCTGAGTTTGATTCCAGCCAC
The DNA here is from genome assembly GCA_026214975.1 of Gentiana macrophylla. Lineage (NCBI taxonomy): Eukaryota > Viridiplantae > Streptophyta > Magnoliopsida > Gentianales > Gentianaceae > Gentiana > Gentiana macrophylla. The sequence goes on from CM047810.1 coordinate 78,008,650, forward strand.
CTGAGGCCTTTGGGAGTTCTGAATCGCCTTTGATAGTTCGAGTTGAAAGAATTCGAATTTGAAGGTCCAGTGGTAACTTGGCTTGATTGAAGTTTTGTCTTTGAAATCCCGAGTAGTTCTCGCTTTGATTGAAGTTTCGGAAGGGTTGGTTTTGATTATCCATTAAATTTACTTCTTCCGTCATCTCGGTTCCTACCGCATTCCCGCATCGTAAGGTCGCGTCTGAAGATTGGCTAGTCGCTTGCTTATCAATTCCATCCGAGCAACCAACGCTTGTGTATCGTGATTGCTTGCGTGCCTTCTTTCTTAACAACATTGGTCTTCTTGGGAGTCGACCACATATTGTTCTTGGCGATGGTCTCAAATGCCACTCAGAGCGCGCCTCATCACCTCCCTAAGAAGGATCCATGAGCCAGTGGAGTCAAGATAGTCTCTATTAGGTTGAGAGACACCTCATAGAAACAGTTCCAAAGAACTCATGTCTCACTATATCCGTGATTGGGGCATTTCCTCATCAAGAGATTCAATCTTTCCCAAGCTTTGCCAATGATTTCATCCTCCAACCGCTCAAACGTAGCTATTTCCCGCTTCATTTCCATAATCTTGCCTCGGTGAAACCCCACTTAAGAGCGAAGGCTCTTTTGACATCATTCCATGTATGGAGGGAATGATGTGCTAACGATTTAAACCATCTCGCTTGCTTCACCTTTCAAAGCAAAAGGAAATAGCTTCAACTTTACGATCTCGTAATCAACACCAGATAATGGCCTGCTTTCACGATTTGTACGAATGTGGACAAGAAGTCGTGTGGATCTTCCCGAGCAGCATACCATGGAAAGAGCTATTCTCGACTAGAGCAACTACTCCGCTTCTTTAGATCAAAGTTCGCTCCTCCCATGTCGAGGACGAATAGTCTATGCCCCTCGAGAAAATCTTGGTTTAGATATGGAGTGTAGGGGTCCCGTTCAACTGATTAAGCGGGTTTTGGCGGAATTGTTGAAGTTGTTGATTTATGCCACCTTGTCGATTCTCATTGCTTCTTTGCAGAGCTTGCATTTGTTGAAGGAGTAAATTTAAATGAGCTTGGGGATCGGGATTTGGAATTGGTGGATCTTGATCCGCCATTTTGTCCAAATCGGGAGAAGCCTTCTTCTAAGGATAGATCGTTCGTGCTCGTGGATCAAAGATCGAAGTCCTTCTTACTTCTCGCTTGCATAAACCGTAAGAAAGGAAAGGAAGAAATCAACCCTTTGGGGTTGATTAGAAACAGTTTTAGAAAAGATTAGATGGTTTAGAGGAGAAAAGAAAAGAGAAGAAAAGAGAAGAAAGAAAAGAAGTGATGATTGAACAGATCGAATCAAGGCGTCCAGTTAGTGGACGTTGTTCGAATCAACGCTGTTCATTGAATGAACGCTCGCTCGAGGACGAAATTGAAGTGGACGGGCGCTCAAGTTGTTGAACGCTGCTCGTAAACGAAACCCTAAAACTAAGGTTACGTAAATTAAAACGAGGTAAAAATAAAAGCGTAAAAACTTATAAAATCAAACAAATCTATAAGTACGGAAACAGATCTAAGCTATATAAAAAAAAGTAAGGAAAATAATTGAAAGAAAATCAAATAAAATAAAACAGTAAGTTTAAAAACAAGAAAAACACTAAGACGGAAAAAAAAAAAAAGAACGTGTTGAAATCTTCTAGGGCCAAAATGGAGGGGAAAACAGTGGATTTTGACCTCGAAAACGCACTGAACGGCCTAACGGACACTCGAGCCGAAAGTTACGGCCAAAATACTACTGCGTGCTAAAAACGACCCTTTTTGACTCAGAAAATTATCCTATGAAGAATCCGACAACCGTTACCGACTCCCGCAACGGGCGCCAAAAACTTGTTCGGTAAAACGTGTTTTAAATTTATAAACCGAAACACCCCAAGTATAAGGATCGTAGTATAGGGTGTTTACGGGTCGTCCTAAGGGAGTGGAATGTTTATCGGATTCAGATAACAATTATTCTAACGATTATGTCACGATTATCTATCTAAACGAAAGTTGAAACTAACTAAAACCTAAACCTAAGAATTGAAACTAAAACAAGAAATAAAAACAAGCTGAAAAATAAGAAAACAGAAAAAGCGACGAGCGCTCACTAAAGTGAACGAGCGTCCAAAAACTAAACCTAATGGACGAAGCGCTCGCTATTGCGGACGACGGCGTCGATTATGAATCAAGCGAAAATTGCGAGAAAAACAAAGAGGAAACTAGGGTTTATCAACTAGAACTTAAACTAAAGATTAAACTAATGATTCGATTAATAAATAATAAAGGAAAACACAAATGAGGCAACGAATCCACCCATCAACCAACAACCCCAACTAGATGGTGATCTAAGATGTAGTTTTTAGTAGTGATTTATTCACTAATCCAATTAAATATCTTCAATCAAATTCTAGGTTTCGCTTATCTTTTCAAATAAACTAAACATACAATCAAACCGAAATCACGAGGTTGTTTCAAACTCTCACTCAACTAATCATGCATAATCTCTTAAAACACGAATAATTGCATCACTTGAACGAAATAAAACTTAAACCAATATATTTTCATACATAGATCCAAGCATATAGATATAGATAAATCGCTTTCATCAAATCGTTAATTCCAACAAAACATGATCAATACAAAACAAAGATCCAAAGTGATGAAAAACTATAAATTAAACTCACTAACATAAAGCATCGAACTCTCTAGTTGGTTGTGTTGATGATGGGCTTCCTCCGTCGACTCACTGCAAGGTTTCTAGCCAACAATCATGTTGAAGATGATTGATGGGTTGGAGAAGTTCATCTCTGTGTAAAAAAACTTGTAGCCGCAGCTTTTTGGTGTAAAATTGCGATCTCAATTATGTGGTATATCAATTAGGGTTGGGGCTGCTGCTTTATATAGAGTTTCAAGTCGGTTAGGGTTAAGTCGGCAACGGACGCCGTCTGGTCTTATGGACGCCCGCCCGTAATGCCTGGACGCTGAGTAAACGCTTCGCTCATCCTCCGTCTGAACTCTCTGAATGTAAAAAACACAATTCCGGACGCCCGCTTGCTTTATCAAACGCCTGCCTGGAATGGACGCTGCACGAACGCTCGTCCAAGATGCTGAGGGTCGGATTTCATCATCTTTATCCAATTTCTTCAAGCCAATTCCAACTCTATCTCTTATGATTCGACTTGAGCTTCATTTATCCACTTATCGCACTCGAAAATTAACTCCTACATGATAAATAAACAATGCAAAAATGTAATAAAATCCAAATAATAATAATTCCATTAAATTAACACTTAAAATCATCAATTTTGCATACAACCCTCTTAAAATCATCTTTATTAAATAATTACACTTAAACCCTTAATTCTCATGTAAATTATGCAAATGTGGGGAAAATAATAATGAAATAACCCTTAATAATCATATAAATATGGCCTTAACAACTCTACAACGGAAGCCGAATACATATCAGCCTCGGAGGCAGCGAAGGAAGAAGTTTGGATGAAGAAGTTCATTACTGAACTTGGTGTGGTTCCCTCTATTGAAGGTCCAGTGCCTCTGTACTGTGATAGTAATGGAGCGATATCTCAGTCAAAGGAACCAAGGTCTCATCAGAAGTCCAAACATGTGCTACGGCGCTATCACTTAATTAGAGAGATAGTAGATAGAGGAGATGTAAAGATAGAGAAAGTCCACACGGATGATAACATAGCTGATCCGTTAACCAAGGCATTGTCTCAAGCTAAGCATGAGAAACATGTTCACTTGCATGGGCTTAGGCATATGGGTGATTGGCTTTAGGCCAAGTGGGAGATTGTTGGAAAGGTGTCCTAAACCCAATCGGGTTGGACCGGATCCGACCGGGTCGGGTCATTTACAGTCTATTTAGTTCATGTAATAACTTTATTATGATTAATAAAAGCACTTATGTTATTGTATATTGTTTATCTTCATATTGTTTGTTGTATATATATAGTAACGTCCCTAGTATCAATCTGTGATAGAGAAACCATGATAGTGATTATGGTTGATGAGATCTATAATCACTATAACAAGGTTGGTACTTAAAAGTCTCTAGTCTTACATATTATCAAATGGGACATTGATAGTATATTCAGACTAGCACGTATTGGATGTCTTCTATCTTTTAGAAGGTAGGGGTAGATCTCGTCTATCGAAGTGTAGAGACACTTGGACTGTACGTGGACGTGTATTAGAGAATGCGTACGTTAGACTGACCCATTTACATTAAGTGTCACACTATGTGGCGGTTGTGTAATTATCCTTTTGACCGGAGTCTTCATGGCATCACGGTGTGGATTGTCATGCTTTGACACTATTGAGATTTCTCCTAACCACGGGGCGATCATGCGGTAGTGATTGGGTATGATATTGAAGCATGCCGAGTATACATGATTGGTCGTCCGGGAATCGCGTATCCTATGATTGGGATCGAATATCCAAAATGGCCTTCTTATAAGGAATGTCTAGCTCTCGAGAATCTTTGCAAAGTGGGAGTAAATGTGTTATTCCGAGAGAGCATGATATCCAGATTATAAGATACGATCGTTAATGTATAGACACTCGAGATACGATCGTATGGATATCATTACAGTGATAGGATTGTAAGTTACACGGTAACTGCTTCACATGAAAGGTAGTAGTCATTGCTTTTGACTCTTCCGATATTTGGGGGTCACGGTGTGTTGCTAGACGCTATCCCGTGATCGTTAGGTATGAAGGGCATTTTAGTAAATTGCACTTTGTGTCTACGGCCAACATATTCGGAAGCCTATCGGGTCACACACATATGAACTTCGAGTCGGATTAAAATGCGGTTATAGTTGATAACCAAATAAGGAAAGTTTATCTCTAGACTATAAAGGTTATAGTGGTAAATTAATATGGTGGTATTTATTTATTATGAATAAATAAAATACAAGATATTAATTGTATACAAATTAGATTAATTAAAGAATATTCCGGAAGCCAACTTATTGGCATATGGGGCGCCACATTTAAGTGTATGAGATACACTTGGATTGTGCACTTTAATTAAAAAAGAATGCCATAATATTAATATAAGATATTAATTGATTTTGAAAAAATAGATTTATGGTAATAAGATAATTATAATCAATATAGGATATTGGCAAAATAAATTATAATTAAAGAGATAAATCAATCTAGTTGATTTTCCTTATTTTATTGGAAAAATGTTTTCTTCTCCTACACACTAATGGGGCGCCACTTATCACTATAAATAAGAGGTGGGTGTCAAGCTCTTTTGTACATCACAATTGCAAGAGTTCATAATTCTTGTGTAAAATAGAGAGCCTTCTATAGTGATTTTGTGAGGGAAGAAAAGGTCCGGTCTAGCAGCGGGAGTTTTCCGATAGCAATCCAAGGAGGATTCCGGCGAGGGGTTCGTGTGGATTAGCGATAGAGGCCGGACGCGTGGACGGCTTGCGCATTGAACTACTCTCCGTTGGCGGTCAAAGCGACGATCTATTAGATCATCAAGGTATAACCGTCAAACTACTTAACGTGTTTATTGCATTAAACGAAGAACGATCTAAGAAAAGGAAATCAAATTTTAAATTCCGCTGCGTTAAACTAGTGATTTCCTAACAGCAGCTTTAATGGCACACATGAAAGATCCCAATGAGGTATGTGAATCAAATTCCAAATAGAGCTGAGCTCAGATTTCCATGCACAATGCATGTTCTTCAACAGCCGATTCAAATACAAAAAACTCTGAATTAGAAGAAAATCTTGATGAATTGATGAGTCAGCTTGTCACTATACAAGCTGGTTATGAATCAATCAATGCTGAGAAAGAAATTCTAATTCTAAAGGTCAAAAGATTGATTGATGAACTGAACACGTTATAACTAAGCAGAACTGATAAAGGAAAGACTCAAGATGTCGACCTCATCGCATCGCTAGAGCGAAAGAATCGAATCTTTTGCTCAATCTAGTTCAGCAATTGGATTCAAATCAGGCAAGCCATAGAGATAGAACTAGCTTAGGATTTGATACACAAAAACTTCAAAGGGAGGAACGAGTAAGGCAACTGAACCTAATGCCAAAACTGGTGTTAAGTTTGGAGCTGAACAATGTCCTCAAACTAAGAAGCATGATGAACCAGTAAAACAAGTTCAACGTGAATCAAGTCAGTCACAGCGATAGTTTTCAAAGAAGTCATCTATAAACAACAACAGATTCAACCAAAAAGGTAAATCAGCTGCACATCTTGAAAATCGAAAAGGTAGATCAACTACTGAATCTACTCAAGCTAATCAGGCCAAGAACCAGAAAAACTTCAGTCCAAGTAAAACCAAGAATATCAATTATTCAATGATTCACAAAGTCAGGGGAAAGGTAGATTATTCCCAACTGATGATGACTGGAATTTCTCTGAATCTACTATTAAAACTAATAGAAGGAATTATTTCAGACAGAAAACTTATCACAAGTTTCAGTCTAAAGGTCAGCCGAGGAATCATTTCAGTCTTCAGCAGAAACCTCAGTACCAAAGTCAGCACAGACCTCAGTACAAAAGAAATTATGGCTATTATTCAAGTTTCAATAATAGGAAGCATCATGGCAATCAGTTTCAGTCAAAGGATCTGAGAGATTATATAAATAAGACACAGTCCAAGCGTAGATACTATGGGAGTGTGGCTTACATATATAAAAATTAAACAAGTGCAACAATATCCGAAAAATACCTAAAGGATATATTTCCAGAGTTGTATTAACATCTGACCCCCATGGACCCAAACAGAGTTGGGTACCTAAAACTGTTTAATTTATTTTGCATGACATATGGTACTTTGACAGTGGTCTCTCAAGGCACATGACAAAGAGCAAGGACTGTCTGAGTAATTTTATTGCCAAGGATGGACCAAAGGTTAATTTTGGTAGTAAAGACAAACCTGGATACACCAAAGGTTATGGTACCTTGATCAGAAATGGACTCACAATCAAGAATGTATCTTATGTAGAAGGATTGCATTACAATCTACTCAGCACTAGTCAATTTTGTGACATGGGATACAGAGTTACATTTGATAAAGATTTCATCATTGTCGTCAGCGAAAAAGCATTTCAAGTTGTTCTAGCCGGAAGAAGAAAAGAGAATATGTATGTTGAAGATTGGACTACAGCAGTTGCAAAAACTTGTTTACTTGTGCATACCAAATCAGAAGTTAGCTGGTTATGGCACAAGAAATTGAGTCATCTTATCTTTGATGACATCAACACCCTTGTCAAGAAACAGTTAGTAATTGGACTACCTGAGATTACCTACAAGAAGGATAGCTTATGTGATGCTTGTCAGCAAGGAAAGCAAACAAAAGCAAATTTCAAGACTAAGTCTCAGCATTCTACAAGCAGAGTTTTAGAACTAATACATATGGACTTATTTGGACCTATCACACCAATCAGTATCAGTGGAATGAAGTATACATTGGTGGTAGTAGATGTTTATTCAAGATACACCTGGGTTGTTTTCCTAACCAAGAAAAGTGAAACCAAGAAGAAGCTTATAGAACTTATCAAAAGACTACAGAATCAGAAGAGTGTCTCAGTTGTGAAGATAAGATCAGATAAAGGAACTGAATTCCTCAACAAGGTGATCATTGAATATTGTGAAGAAAATGGTGTTTTACATCAACTTGCAGCCATATCAACACCTCAACAGAATGGTGTAGCTGAGAGAAGAAATAGAACACTCAAAGAAGCAGGAAGGACTATGATCTGTGAAGCAAAACTGTCTGAAAGATATTGGGCAGAAGTAGTTAACACATCTTGCTACACACAGAACATAGCTCTCATGAATAAGAGACATGAGAAGAAACTCTATGAAATTGGGAATGGAAGAAAACCAAATGTTTCATATTTTCATGCTTTTGGAAGCAAGTGTTTCATAGAAAATAATGAAAAAGATCAACTTCATGTTATTCAGCCCAAAGCTGATTATGGAATATTTATAGGATATTCAAGTGTCAGCAAAGCATTTAGAGTACTGAACAAAAGGACACTTAAGTATGAAGAATCAATTCATGTGGTATTTGATGAACCTAACTTTCCTAGAGAATAAACTATAAATAAACCAGAACCAGTTTCTCAATCTCAGCCTCAAGTACCAGTTTTACCTAAATCAATTTTTGTGGACATTGGAAGATTAAGGATCTCAGAATCATCATATCAAGATCAACATCAGTTTCCAACAACTGAACCACCTACAGTTGATCAACATGATTCTGACCCAGTTCAAGATGATCAAGATGAAGAAAATCAAGAACCAGTTTCTGAAGAACCAGTTCGACAGAATATAGATCCCTTGATGCATCCCCCAGTACATCAATAGATGAGGAATCACCCTGAAGATCAAGTGATTGGTGATACTCAAGCTGGTGTTCGAACAAGACATCAACTAGATGCAATGATTTCATGTTTCCTATCTCAATCTAAACCAAAAGAGATAGAAGAAGCTTTGAAAGATCTAGATTGGATATTAGCTATGCAAGAAGAACTGATTGAGTTTGAAAGAAATCAAGTATGAGAACTAGTAGACAGACCAGATCATGTAAACATCATTGGCATTAAATGGGTTTACAGAAACAAGCTTGATGAAGATGGGAATATCATCAGAAACAAAGCTAGACTTGTAGCTAAAGGATATTCTCAAGATTAAGGCATAGATTTTCATGAAACCTACGCACCAGTTGCAAGATTGGACGCAATCAGACTATTTCTTGCCTTTACAGCTCACAAGAAAATCAAAGTGTACTAGATGGATGTCAAAAGTGCATTTTTGAATGGAATTCTAGAAGAAGAAGTCTATGTCCAACAACCACCTGGATTTGAGATAAAAGATCAAGCTGATAAAGTTTTTAAACTAAGAAAAGCTCTATATGGACTTAAGCAAGCACCAAGAGCTTGGTATGAAACTCTATCTCAGTTTCTAGTGGATAATGGATTTATCAAAGGAACCATTGACAAGACTTCATTCAGAATGAAAGTTGAAGAAAGTACTTTACTTGTTCAGATCAATGTTGATGATATTATCTTTGGATATGAAAATGAACAACTCTGTGAGAAATTTGCAAGTTTAATGAAGAGCAAATTTCAAATGAGTATGATGGGAGAACTGAATTATTTTCCTGGTTTACCAGTTAAACAACTGGATAATGGGATATTCATTCACCAAACTAAGTATACAAGAGAATTGATCAAGAAGTTTGGAATGGAGAAATCAGCTGGCATTTTGACACCAATTGGGACTAATATCATATTAGATGAAGACAAAGAATGCAACAATGTATATCAAACTCTCTACAGAAGAATTATTGGAAGTCTACTTTATCTCATAGCAAGTAGACCAGATATATCTTTTGCTATTGGTGTTTGTGCTAGATTTCAAACTAGACCTAAAGAAAGTCATCTCACAGTTGTAAAAAGAACATTGAAGTATTTGAAAGATACACAAGGAGTTGGGATATGGTATTCAAGAGAAGGAGAATTCAAACTGATATCCTACTCAGACTCTGACTATGCAGGATGCAAAGTGGATAGAAAAAGTACTTCAGGCACATATCAGTTGCTAGGAAATAGACTTGTGTCATGGTTCAGCAAGAAGCAAAGCTCAATCTCTACTTCAACAGCTGAAGCTGAATATATCGCAGCTGGAAGTTGTTGTGCTCAAGTTTTATGGATTAGACAACAACTATAAGATTATGGAATAGAAGAAGGATTGATTCCTATATTGTGTGATAATACAAGTGCAATTGCAATAACTGACAATCCAGTTTTGCACTCAAGGACGAAACACATTGATGTGGGACATCACTTTATAAGGGATCATGTGGAAAAGAAAGACATAACAGTTCTCTATGTACCTACTGAAGATCAGTTGGCAGAAATCTTCACTAAGCCATTGGACAAAGAGAGATTTGCCAAACTAGCACTGAGTTGGGTATAATCAAAGTCAGTTAAGTCAGTTTAAGCCAGAGATTCGTCAAGGGGATTGATCTTTGTTATCTTTGGTGCGCTCTTAATGAGATCGATTTGACATCAACAATCTCAAACTGACCAACTGAAACTAAAAGATTTGACAGAACTAAAAGTTATTCAAAAACTGACCTCAAGTATCAGTTTATTGGACTGAACCGACAATGGTTACATCACATTTAATTCCCGCCATTTGCCAGAACCTGTTGCTTGTACACCCCCATTAACTGTCAGAACAGTACATACATCGGTTACACAAAACCATCAGGAATTTGAAAAGATTGTACTAAATCCCCACAAAATCAGGTACCCACTTACTAAACTGTCTTACAAAACCTCCTATATCTCTACCCTTTTTTACATATCTTTTCACACACAAGAAAAATCTAATCTTTTTCTCTCAAAAGCCAAAAATTACATCTTTCTTATTTTTCTCTTCAAAACTTAGAAAATTTTAATGGCAGCTTCAAATAAAACGTAGGAAGAAAGACTCATTACTGAGTTGGATACTTTATCTTTCGAGCAATATGAAGAACTTTGCAGCAACACCCTTTTAGCAAGTCTTATTTATGAGAAGATCAAACGTCAGCCAGAATTAAGAGACATCTAGGAAGTTACTTTCAAAGAAGAATGTGATTTAGAAAGGATCCTATAGTTCTGGGAGAACATGAGATTGATAAGGAACTCCCTAATCACAAAAGTTTGAGGTGAAAGAATCATTGTTAATGAACAAGTCATCAGGGTGCTATTTGATTTCAAGGAACAAGTTTTGAAATCAATATATTTGAGTTGTTTACCACTCCAAAGGAGCGCCTTTCTTAGACAATTCTCCTCAAGTAAGCAACCAGCAACTGTAGGTACTCATTTCAATGAACTCAAACCAGAGTTTGGACTCCTCAGCAAATGGCTCAGCAGACACATCATTGGCCAACACAAAGGAATAACCAAGTAATCTGAAGACAGCATTTATCTGATGAACATAATCTAGGATGAATTTGAATTCAATTGGGCAAGTTATGTGTTTAATCAGCTAAAGAAGCAACACTTAGCTGAATTGGACAGTGTTCAAAGAGCTCAAGCTGAAAGGAGAGAAACAAGTGGAAGATTTCGACTGAAAAAGTCACTCAGTGGAATTATTCAACACTATTTGGAAAGACTCAAGGCAGGTAATGTAGCAGAACAAACTGCAGGAGCATCTATACAAAGAATGGATACATCAACTGGAGATGTAGCTATAGTTCATTCTAGGAAAGCAAAGGCTTCTCAGCCTGGAGAAAAGAAGAAAACTGTGTCTCGGCAGATATCTGAACACAAAGGAGTAAAACGAAAAGTTGACTCAGAGGTAGTTAAGTCAGTTGGCAAATGTTTGTTTCCAAGTACTTCAAGTCAGTTAGCACCAACTGAGGGGGAACAACAACTGACACCTGGATTCACTAGATAGGACGTTATAGCAACTGAAATTGTTTCTCGATTACAACAGACGATCTCAGAGAAACAAGTTTCCGTTATACATGCTGAAAAGGAGCAATATCAATTTCAGCAGCAACCAGCTCAACGACAAGTTCAGCAACCATCTCAGTTTTTTGAAGTTGACAGAATCATCCGGATGATGCAAATGAAACTAAAAACTAAAGATTGTAGAGACGCTACTCTAGCAAGTGAAGAAAAGTGATTGTTGGAAAAAATTGAAATCAAGGATTTATGCATTCTATTTCCATTAAATGAGTTTCTAACAAATTGTTTCAGAAGATTCACTGAGATAGCAAAACAAGGAAAATCATCCACGTCATCAGTTTTAGATAATCAACAAAAGAAGGATGATGGAAAAGATGATGAATCGAAGAAAGAAGCTGATAAGGCTATATATTTGCAAAGTGAAATTCAACCTCAAGCTCAAACTGCTAATCAGCAAAAAGATTTGCCAGTTGGAAACCAGTCAACTGACAACCAGCAAACAGATGGAAAGGATGAGAATCTGCAACTCATGGTAATTGAAGATGATACTCAGCCTAAGATTCAACAAGAAGAAGCAACATATCCATCTGAATTTTTGACAAAAGATGAAATGAGCAAAGTACAAGAAAATCTGAAGATTATGCTCAACCAAAAGGATGCTTACAATGGCCTTTTGAAAAATATTTCTGGATACTTGGATTATCGAAAGAAGACGGACGTCTCAGTTACACCAAGTTGGATATTATTCAGAAATCATCTTCTAGCTCAGCGTCAGAAATTCTCAGTCTTAAAGAGAAACTTGAAGTCTCAACCATGGAAGATAGAGAAACTCATGCTCAAGCACAATGACATTTAAATCACCGCATTAATGTGTTAGAAACTCAGCTGAAAGAAGTGCTTGATTCTCAAAAGACTATCTCAGCAGACCAACATGCAACCCATAAGTTGGTAAATCAGTTGTATGATGCCAAAAAAAGGGGAAGCTGAAGAAGAAAAGCTGAGATTACTTGATGAAAAGATGAAACTGGAAGAAGAACTGAAGAAATACAAATCAAAAGCAGATCCTTAATTATGTTCTTGCGAACTAACTGACAAACAGCTCATTGAAAAATACAGTCAACCTGGAGAAATGAGAGCTACTTTAACAAAGGATTTGTGGATGAAGTTTGTCAATGATCACAACAATGTCAAGCTGAAGTACAAAGACAAAACTTATGAAGAATGTCTTGCCTACTTTTTATCTGACCAGTATCACAATCAAAGGATGGCACACTATAAGAAGATCAAGAAGATTTAAGAGAAGTTGCAGATCAGAGACAAAATTGAACAAATGAAAGCTGATGTTGCAGGATTTGAAAACTACTACAAGGATGAATCAGCTTTACCAAAGTCAGTCTTATGGAGAAAGTGGAAGCTTTCTAGTCAAGTAGACTACAACAGAACTTTCTACAAGGAATACACGAAGCTAGAAAGAGCGTTTCAGCTTTATGATAAGGAAAGGAAATATGATTTAGTTACACAAAGAGCACAGAAAATAGTTTAGCTCTTATTTCAGTTTTTACTAATGTGTAACTATTACAGTTTTTGCAAATCTTAATGAAATCCAGTTTCTAGTTTCATATTGATTTTAATTGTAGTTATCTTTAAGCTTTTCTTTTAAGGAGAGTTTTGGCATCTTCAAAAAGGGGGAAATTTTTGGAAATAAAATTTATGTTTTGATGATAATTCATCATATTTAATCTGTTATTATCTTAACCCCATTGATGGAGTGCTGAAACCAGCTGTTATAGTGAAAAGTTAAAAGATGTCTAGAACTGAATGTATAGGTTTTACTAGAGTCTAATATTTGTATAGGTTACATCAGACAAGCACTGTAATAGATAGTAGTGTCGTGAAACTAAAAACTGGAAATCACTTAGAAAACTGGAAATCATCTAAGAAACTGAAAAGACAAGTCATCAATACTCACTCAGAATACGTCAAGAACTGAAGCTCACTCAGAACTGAAGAAGGTAAGTTCCCTGAGGGACACAGACTCAGTTGGCTTATCTAGAAGACAGATGAACTGAGGGACACAGACATAGTTATTGAAGATTGAAAAACTGGGGGTTCAAATTCAGTTTATGAAGACCAAGCCGAGACTATAAAGTTAGACTTCAGGCAAGTTTGTGGTGACCTGAACTGACTTTATTGATCTTGTATGAAGACCTAAGAGTCATAAGGACAATGAACTCATAGATGATATATACTTATGGTGTACTCTGGTTAAGTCAAGTATAATCAGATGAAGAATATGAGTACTGATATTTGAAGAAAAGTAAAATCTCAGTTAATGCTCTAAGTCAGTATAAAATTGATCAGGAAACTCAGTTTTATAAGTCAATCATCCAACAACTAAAAGTACATTCGAACGTTGTAAAGGAAGCATTGTTATTGGATGAAATACTGACAAGTCAGAACGGTCACAAATATAGCCGTTACAAGATATATGTTGATACAATTTGAATTCAAGAAAAATGAATGTTGGACCTTACACTATAAATAGAGTACTTTGCACCAAGGATTAAATACGAAGTTTTATCAAGAATTAACAAGATTACAAGCATTTTTGTGCACTAGTCTCGTTCATTCAAATTGCTATCATCTTTGTGCTAACAAGATCAATCAAGAATTTCTTCCTGTGTTCAAGCTACACAAAATTCATCCAGATTCAGACACTTTGAAGAACCACAAACAAGAATCAATTTATTGATTCTCAGCCCAACTTTTATTCTACATCAAAGGTTTAGACTGTGAAGCAATCCGGTGAAGAGGAACTTACCTCAAGGACCAATAAAGTCTACCCGGTGGAAGCTGGTGAAGAGGCATACGTAACCCTTCAAGGACCAGTTGCTCAAGCATTTGAAGAGCAGCAATCCAACCTATTCTTTGATTGTTTCAATAGTGAAGCTAGGATTAGCCAAGGACTACTGTTTAGGACTTTGTGTAACAGCTCACCTCAAGAAGTTCTAGGGGAATTTTCCTCCTACACCACAGTGGAAGAGAGGACTGACAGGATTACACCACATGGAACCTCTATAACTCTTATTTCATTTACTTTACGCATTTACATTATGTTATTTACTTATTACAGCATTTATTATTGTTTTCACAGCATACTGAAGAACTGATTGTTACACAAGTCACAGTTCACAAACTGACATTTACCAGAATTCAGTTTTACACACTCAGCATTCATAGAGAATAACAAGATCAAGAAAAAGGCTAGAATTATATCCGCTGCCGGTTGACTAAGTTTTGTCTGAGTCGGTTTAACTTAAATTCAGCTTTGTCATCTCAACTCCACACAAGTTAAAACTGACCTTAATTTGATTAAATACAGTTTTTTAGTACATGTTTATTCACCCCCCCTAAACTTGTGTTAGCCTTTCCAAGGGACCAACAGGGTAAGTAGATGGGATCTTGGCCACTAAAGAATTTTTGAAAGATTATTGAAAGTCAATTGGGAGTAGTTGACTAGTGGGAGCAAAATCATAAATCAAAAGACCATTTTTTTTAATGTATAAACAACAACATTCTTTTATCTTTATTTTATGTTGTAGTTTTAGCAAGCTTTTTTTTATTTTTTATTCTCGATTAGTAAAACCAAATTATGACTGCTCCATTTTGATAAACGTTCTCAAGTATGGTTAAGTAATTTTAATCCTTTTAAAACAAGCAATGACACGAGCAACCTCGTTAATGTAGTTAGAGACAAAGAGTCTACATATTTGATGGAGTGCTCCAAGACTTTAATTATTAATGAAAAATGGGAGCTAATGATATGATTAAATCACTTGAAATAAGTTTCAATGAATTAATCATATATTGGATACGATCCAATATGATCATTCTGTCATACGATAACAATTAAATCAAACGTTGGATAAGAAGGACCACATTGAATTTTGGAAAGGTTGTTTTCAAAATTGTAAGATTTAAGTATCGACTTATCTCTTTAATCATTGCTTGAAAGTTAATTAAATAGTCCATGTAATGAATATGATTCAAAAGATTAAATAAACTATTTAATAAACTTTAGATTTTCTACACGAAAGGAAATTGGAGACATAGCTCTTGTGATTTATTTTTAAAATTCTTATGAAGACTACATTAAGGAATATTTATGAGTGCTTAAGGGATTAAAAAGGAAAGTTAGGGCATGTGCTTAAAATAAGAGATCTTATCGAAGTCTCTATTCTAGGCAAGTGTTTTGAGATAAATCCATCTAAATTCAAGTCATCTATTAGATATATGATATCTTAAGAGTATGATTAAATTAGAAGGATTAAATACGGAATACACTAAGATATGGAATGTGATGCAAAATTTGCGACATTTCCTCTATTGGGTTCTGAATCTAGTAATATGGTTAAAGGAACTAAATAAATGTTATTGTGTTCTGGTTCTTATGAAGAACACGATTTCAGTTGTACGTTAGGATTTTGTAGACATATTCAATTGTAAGGAATAAATGTTTTTTCGATAAAGTTAAACGGTCACTAAATCTAACATACTAGATCACGATCACTATATAGTCAATATAAGTGATGAAATCAGAACCAAGTGTTTGTATAGCTGTTATCCTTAATATTTTGGGTTTGTTCTAGACACAGTCCCTGTGGAAGAGAAACATGTAATCATATGTCATTCTGATGATATCTTAACCATGTGATTATGAATCATGTGGGTAATACGTATCTTATCTAAAGACGACTAAGATACCCTTTTATGAAAAGGTTAAAAATTCTAGAAAAATTGTCTAGAGCCTAAACATACCGATGTTTGTTGGCTTGTGACAACTAATGCCACAAATAATTGTTTATTAATTTCGATGACTATTTTTAGTTGAATGTTATTAGTGAAGTACAACAATTCGGAAAACCCAAAAAGTTCGAGTTAGTAAGAATATGAGATTGATGAAGTATTTAGGAATTAGTCTTCAAATGGATTGAAGTAATTAATATCTGAAGGGTGTTTCAGAAGTTGTCTGAAGGGAATAAGATTTCCCCTTGAAGGATACCATTTTGGAATACACGATCAGATCGTGTTTCTAAAATGGAAATAACACTTTATACGATAAATGTGTGACGTAAGCCATGCGACATATCCCTTACCTATTTTGGATAGTGCCCTTATACGAAATATATACTAAACCAAGTTCCAAAGAATAAAGGTTGAATAAATTCTATATCAGATATGGAGTCGATGACATCAAATCCATCTTAACCGATGATTTAGGGTTGTCGTGCTTCTAGCAAGCAGGCAATGTTTGAAAGGCTTGGAGCTTAGTATGACATATGCAAATTTGTGGAATATCTTAGCTAGCACGCTAGATATTATTTACTTGCCTGTGGAGCAAAAGGTGTTTGTCTCCAAACATGTTGTCTTCTAGAGGAAGTGTTTTCTTCCAAAAGAAACAGTGGGAGTAAATAAGATCTGAAAAGGAGATTGAGAACCACAAAGAGATATTCAACCATAGGAACATGAGCATGCACCGTATAAGCGATAAGGTGCAGGACACTGCTCAATGCACACAAGTATTCTATGAGTCTGTAGATGACCACACGCCTGAAAGGGCTGCTGGCATGTTCATCTTGAAGAATGAAGATCTCACGACTTATGTAGGAATGCTTGAAAGGCAAGACTAAGATATATGGCTTAGAGCCATAATGTCTGAAGTAGATTCCATGAGTGACATAATTTACTTGAAAGGAATGTCTCTAAAAGGTGTAGCATATCTTTATGAAAGGCTAACATGGATAGTAATACGATTACTAATTAAGCTGAGTTGATAGGTTGAAAGCTACATGTGTAAACCTTGTAATTACCTTTATGCTACCAGCTATGCTTAAGTCTATTCAGATTGTGCTTGTTGCAGCTACGTATCACGGCTATATGATTGTGTTGAAGACATTGGGCCAAAGGCTTGATGTTTATAGACAATAATGTGATGTGTAAACATATGCGATCCATTTATGGACTCAAACAAGTTTCTCTATATAAGTTCTTTACTTTGATAATCAAAGGAGTTTTGATCTGATTCAAAAGAAAGGATATGCCTGATGTGAAAAAGGGATAGTGAGAGTGTCACAAATTTTTTGACCAAGGTATTGGATATCCTTCTCGAGAAATGTCATCACAAGTTACTGTCAATTAATGTTTGGTAATTCAAGGACATTTCAAAAGCTCTTGAAGGTTGCAGTTCTTATTTTAGAAATAAGAATCTATAGTGATGGATTTAGACATTGCTTAATTGTCACAGTTCACCCTGATAGATGGGATGCTAAAAGATTTTAGCACAGATCATAGTAAGAGATACTGCTGACCGGTATTCTCAAGATCTATCTATGATAGGACGTCAGTCCTAAAAGATAAGGTGAAATATAATACATATGGAGTGTCGTATTGCTTCTGCAATAGGGGTCCATATTTAGTGTTGTGAGTTAAACCAGATATTCATGAAAGGGTCGTAAGCAGGTATGAAAGTGATTCTGGTATATGTCGAGAATATCCTTAAAAGCGTTAAGGATGGGTTCTTAGTTTATTGAAACTTGGAATTGAATAAGCGTAGATATATAGATGTATGTCCTATGTCTTATGAAGATAGTGAGAGCTACAGTCTGTGTTTGCAGTCACTTTAATCAAGTGTTACAGTGAGCTAGAATTGTTCATAGCTAAAGATCACTGTAAATTCTACAACTGGGCCAAAACACAGTAGAGCCTTAGAGGCGCAGCAGGAGCAATTCATGGATCTAAGAGGTTCATTCCTGAACCTTGTTCGGTTCTTCCACATTTTCTATATAGCTGATATAGTAGTGGGTTCATTGCTTGAAGTAAGGACCAGGGTCTCGTCAGAGATTCATGTGTGTGCTGAGGCGGTTTCTTTTGACTTGATCATTTGAAGTATAATATAAAGATAGTATGAGTCCCCACGGATAGTCATCCGTTCACGCTTAGGGTTGGTTGTGACTTTTACATGAGATTCTTGTGTTTCACCTTGGTCTTGTGTGTACGAGTGATTGACTTTTGACGAGAATGAATGAAGTAAGGATTGACATTTACTTCATTTCCCTAGGATGAATGAAGTAAGGATTGACAGTACCATATCCAGGTAATTCTACCATTGCTAAGGAAGTTTGCAAGAAAATATAAAAGAAATTGCAGTTCCACGCCGTAAAATGAACAAGAAATAAAGTAATTGAAACTTGTGAATTAGTAGCGGATAATTGCGTGCTATGATACCATGATGAAAAAGTAACGAAAACATAAATGCTTCATGGAAGCTAAACGAAGAAGATGAAGATTTGAAAACAATAACAGGCAGGAAAGAGAAGGACACATAGAATTTATTCATTGATTGATAATCGATACAACTAGCCCATCTATACAACAATTCAGCTAATATATCAACTACTTAACTGATCAATTAACTGATTAACTAACTATCTCAACTGAATTAACATATAACCGACTATAACTGCTTTTCTGTTAAAGTGCTCGACAAAATGTCGAAGAGAAATCTGTCAATCTGCTTGTGTCTGTATTTTGAGTTGCAACAAGTCTTGAATCATCATGTCATAGTTGTTTGCTAAGATGGACAAAACCCCAAATTTGTTTAGTTTTTTGCATCCCGCGTCAGCAAAGGAAGCATCCAACTTTCTTTTGTATTTTATTGGTTTGGCCTATTGGTTTTAAGATGTACCAAATTAAGACAAACTCTCAATTTCCTTAGCTATTTTGGCTATTGTCTTTAGGTTGTAGGAGAGTTGTTTCTTTTGTATTTCTCCATTATTGTAATATTTTCTTTTTCGCTCCTGGACGTATGTCATATTGACCGAACCATATAAATTCAGTGTTTTGTCTTTTTCTTTCGTTTGTTATTTTGTGTTATCATCGTTAAGGGCTATCGTTTGGTTTGTTTTTCCTAATGAATTGTTATCTAAGACGAGGTTTTCCGAGGAAGATTTTCAAGTTTTTTAATAAATTAGCCAACATGACGGTAACTAATTACTATTTTGAGATGTTCGGCAGAAACGTCAACTTCGGGATGTGGCAGTTGAAGATGAAGGCCATGCTGGTTTAAGAGGGCTTTGATAAAGTGCTTCTTGAGTAGGAGAAAAAGCTAGAGAAAATGTCAAATAGGGAGTTTTCTAGTCTCGACAAGAAGGCTAAGTCATGTGTCATCTTGTGTCTTTCTGATGAGGTTTTAAGAGAGGTGTCCACTGAGGTTACTGCTAAAAATTTGTGAGTAAAATTAAAATCTTTGTATATGAAGAAGACCGTGGATAATTGGCTTTATTTAAAGCAAAGTCTATATATGCTTCATATGTCTGAAGGGTCATATATATTATTACACTTAGATAAATTTGATTCCCCGCTTATGGATGTGAGTAATATAGATGTAAAGATCGATGATGAGGATCAGGCCGTGTTGTTATTATGTTTACTTCCCCAATCGTTTTTGCATTTTAGAGAAACAATGCTTTATTGTAAGAATACTATTTCTTACCAAGAAATTAAGTCGATTTTGAAATTGAAAGAACAGATTGACAAACACATAATTGGGGGAAGTAGTAGTAGTCAAGTAGACGTGCTGGAAGTTCGTGGCATATCAAATAAGAAAGATGCAGATAGTGAAAATTTTGTTTTGAATCAAAGACATAAAAAAAATTTCGTGTAATTATTGTAGGAAGATTGAGCATATCAAATATAATTTTTTCAACTTCAGAACAAAGAAAGCGTGAATAGAATAAAGAGCATGGTAACGAGTCTAGTTAGACCGGAATCATAGAAGATGAGAGTGATGTAGATATCTTCTTTGTTGATGATAAATTAAGGTCTACTGATGAATGGATCTTGGATTCTGGTTTATGATTCAGTTCAAGGTGGGGTTGTTTTGATGGGCAACAGCGCAGTTTGCAAGGATGATGGTATTCGTACGGTTAGAATCAAGACCCATGATGGTGTTGTTAGAACACTTACGCGAGTCTGACATGTTCCAGATTTGAAGAAAGATCTCATCTCTTTGGGCGCTCTTGAGACTCTTCGGTTGAGGTACACCGCTGGAAAAAGGTGGAGTTCTGAAGCTAATTAAATGTGCTCTTGTTGTTACGAAAGCTTGTAGGTCTGCTGGTTTTTATGTCTTGCAGGAATTCATGGTCATTGGTACTAATACAATCACTTCGAAATCTTGTTCAGAATTAGAAATTACGAAGCGTCGCCCATTTGTTAAGTTCAAGCAGTACTTGGACATATTTGAAACTGTATGAAGACTTTGGAGCTCGTAGAGAAAGAGTAGTATTATTATTTCTGAATGTAGGTCTTTAACACAAGGTGGAGATTTGTTAAGACGGGCCAAAGCCCAAATTTGTTTAGTTGTTTTGCATCCCACGTCGGCTAAGGCAAAGGAAGCAACAAACTTTGTTTTGTATTAATAGGTTTAGCCTATTGGTTTGAAGATATACCAAATTTAGATAAACCGTCAATTGCCTTAGCTATTTTGGCTATTGTATTTAGGTTTCAGGAGAGTTGTATCTTTTGTATTTCTCTACTCTATTAATATTTTCTCTTTCGTTCGTGGTCGTAGGTCACATTGACCGAACCACGTAAATTCGGTGTTTCGTCTTTTTCCTTTCATTTGTTATTTTGTGTTACCATCGCTAAGGGCTTATCACTCTTTTTGTTTTTCCTAACATTGTTCTAGAAATCAAGTATTTTAAAATAAGGGGGAAGGGGCCAGAAGGCAGAAGGACAAGAAATTTAAAAAATTAGTATGAAAGGACAATTTATTTTTTTGTAATTAAAAAGAATAATTTCATAATTAATGGACCAAAATATCCTTATTAGATAAATGAGGAATCATAATAAAAATAAATATAAATCCTTGAGATGAGGAAACACAATAATAAAGGTGGAGTAATTAGGGGGGGTTGAATCTTCCAATAGGTTATGCAATTTTTAATAAACAAAACAAAAAGATTATAATTAAAAACTCAATGTGTTAAAGCAAGAAATCAATGTATTTACGTCTTCCTTCAAAAAAAAATTTTATTATGTATGTACGTGCACACATTTTTCTTTTCAATGTATTTTGCGTTCACGTTGACAGGAAAAAAAAGGTTTTACTGCCAACAAAATAGATGTAGTTAAATGTACAATAGATATGGTAAAACAGAAAAGAAACTAGTAACAACAAATAAAATAGAAATATTTAGAGTAAAAAATACACTAACACTGATAATGATAAAGAAGATGTAGTTACAGCTAATTAAAAAAGAAGTAGTAACACGTAAAAAGAAGTTGTAACAGTGAATGAATTAGATGTAGTTAAAAAAAATGTAGTTACACTTGTAGTTACATCAACGATAATATAGTACCACTAAAAAAAAGTAAGAAATCAATAAAATAGATATAGTTACCTCAAATAAAATGTAGTTACGTCAAAAAATGTAGTAACACGCAATGCAATATATATAGTTGCAGAAAAAAAATATAGTAACACTGAAAAAGATGTGGTAACAACTAATAAAATAAATGCAAAAAAATGTAGTAACATTGATTTGGATAGTTAAATTTAATTGGAGTAATTTTTGCTTAGAATATAGGTGAAGTAACTTTCGTGATAAGAATGTGTATGAAGTGAGTATTTTCTTTCCTATTAAAAATCAAAATTGTATAATGATAATGGATGTCTGGAATAATGGAAAATTGTTTGTAAGTTACAATAAATAAATTTTTTTTTACAAAAATCAAAACTGTAAATTTATTGGGCATTTTTATCCCTTGAACTCGAAAATATATCGTGATAATGCATTCCTAAAATAATGAAAAATAGATTGACAGTTACAAATTACAATAACTACTTCCTTGAATAACAACTGATCTTTTTTATATTAAATTTTTTTTACAGTTACAAAATCATTTTGTTCTGACATTTTTTAGGAATGAATTTTGTTCTGATTAAAACTCAATATCCTTCGATCCTTATTTAGTTAATATAATGTCATTTTAGACAAAAATCTATTTAAAATATGAGAAGATATATTTTTATAAATATGGGGTCTACTGTTATTCTTGAATTCTCCTCCAATGTATATATATATATATATATATATATATATATATATATATATATATATATATATATATATATATATATATATATATATATATATATATATATATATCTTGAATTTATAATTGATTAGGAAAAGGCTAAGAAGGACGGATTTAAATCTAATTTGGGTGAAAAGGACAGTGAAATAAGATAGTGGTTTATAAGGACAATATACAAGTGAATATCCCATAATACCCTTATTAAATCACTTTATTTAGAAACACTTTTCCTACTCTCTTTTTTTGTATGTGCTTGTTTATTCATTCTGTATTTAATATGAATTAATGTTTCCGAATTAAATTCTCAAAATTAATGGTAAATCTTATCCATACATAATATACAAAGTAAAAAATAACCCTTTATTAAAATAAAAAAACTCTTTTTAAAAAGTCACAAACGAAAGAAAAAAAAATATAGAGCATATAACCCAATTTGTGAGATCACCCCGATGGCCTTTGAGCTCCCGGAGCGATTCAGATGAAGATGTAGTGACGGCAATGAGGAAGAAGAGAAATGAAGATGCAGTGACATTATAACTGTAGTGACATCATAGATGCAGTAACAAATGGTTTAATTTGTATTGATAAAGTGTCGATAAAGATGTAGTGACACTTGATTTGTGTTTCATAAAGTGTTACTGAACATGCGGTAACACCTACTTTGGTCATTATAAAGTGTGAATGAAGATGTACTGACACATGATATGGTCTTTAAAAGTACCAATGAAGATAAAGGGACAAACTATTAGTGTCACTACATCAAATGGTTACTATCATTGTTATTATATTTCCGTTACTGCATCTTCAATTTTATTGTTAGTTCATCGCCAACTTCATTGTTACTGGATCTCATGTTACTGCATCTTCAATTTTAGTGTTATTGTATCTTCAACTTCATTGTTACTACATCTTCAATTTCACTCTTAGTACATAAGATAAATCTATGTAGAGACGATAAATCTATGAAAAAAAATTTATTTTCAAAAACTATGCCAGAAAAATCAAATGAGATATCAAAATGAAAAGGATGAAAAAAATATGAAATATACTGAAAGAATTACGATTATCCGAGTAGTATATAAAATGGTATAGCCGTTTAAAATATCGAGTAGCAGAGAGAATAAAAATAATTTTATTTATTTATTTATGCATGTATAAAAAGGGTAATTTGGTGTTCTTTTATTATTTTTGTGTTTATAAACCAAACAAAATTAAAGTTGTCCTGATTGTCCATTTTTAATCTTAATATGTCCTTTTTGGCATTGACTTTATAAATCATTATTGGACAACTTAACAAAAAAAAAATGTCACAATGTATTGCGTGATGATTTAAAAGTCTGAGAATAGTTATTGGGCAACTTAAAAGGCAAGTGGATTTTTTATAGTAGGGAATATAACAAGTGCCATTATAATTAATGGGAAATTAGGGATAATGACACAATCTGGAATATTTTTAAGTAACATGACAACAACATAATTTTATAGGGAGAATGACAACTGCATAATTTTTATAGCGAGGAGGAAAAAACAGTGAATCCCGAAAATCAGTGAATTTCCCCAGTGAATCCCGAAATCAATGAATTTCGACAGTGAATCCCGAAATTCATTGAATTTCGACAATGAATTTTCAAAATTAGTGAGTGAATTTCGAATACAAGTGAATTTCAACAGTGAATAAATAGTTTTGTCATTTATACAAAAGTTTAAAAAGACTGTTCTTTTACTCAATTGATGAAATATTTATGTCATTCTCCATTATTCCCCCTATAATTTAGTTGGTTCACTGTCCAAATGAAAAGATTTCATACGTGAAATATTCGTTTCAAGCCCCCCTAAAAAAAAATTTCGTTTCAAAGTATCATAACCAACATGTCATATATCATATTTCTATTAAAACGGTTACATTAAGACCACATGTTAGTTGGTTTCACGTTGATACCTAAATTCTTTAAAAATTGTATTTGGAAAATTTAAATTTTTTGAGGTACTCTATGCTTCTTTTTAATCTATTGCATTCATCTGGATTTTATAATTTTTTCTGTATATCTGTTGTATTACTTAAATTAAATAGTCTAACACATTCTTCACTTAAAGCTTCGGTATCTGAAACCAATTGATCCGATTAATCCGTAGTTGGTTCGGATATATGTCTAATGCAAGTGCTCCGACACCAACATATATAAAAATACTGTTACATCATATCATTTGTCTAGCGTGTGGAACAGATTTCCCCATTAAATAAAATCACTCGGATGTGGCCTTGACTTTCCTTAACTATTCTTTGCTCCTAAGAAAATTCAAAGGCCACAATATAACAAGGAATATAGAATGGGAAACTTAGTAGTAGTCGTTTTTTATTTTTATATATACCAACTCTCGGAGCTTTCAGATATAATAATCACCGTATAAGCCGGTTCAAATAAATTTTTGACCAACGGATATGGATTATCGAAAAATCGAATTGAATATACGTCATTTTATCATTTCACTGGTTAATAGTTGTTTTCACTTTGATTCGGTTTTTGTTAGTACTATTTAAAATTATAATATCCGACACGCCGTCGGCACTTCCCGACCTGACGCTGTTCAATTTACTTTTTTTAAAGGTTTTTTTTAAAGGATAAATGAATTTTATTAAGCAAAATCCGCAATAGCGGCGGAAATTACATCATAAGGGGGAGAAGCTCCCGAAACAATATGACCTGTATGATCCAGCCCATGCCTAGCCAACAAATGTACCGGAAAATTGCATGTGCGCTTGACAAATCTAAAGGAAGAGAAAACAAAGGACGACGAGAGCGCAAGACAGTTACGCGCTAAACAGCTGAAGACAAACAAATCATCCGACAGTCACAGTAAGGCTTGAACACATGGCAGACAGCCAGTCTCGAAGGTGACTGCACAAAGTCCCAAGCAAATAGCCTTTTCCATTGCCATTAGGATCAATTGCATCTCCAGAGTCTCAGGACTTATATCAGGTTTGAGGTGGAACGAAAAGGCTGAAATAATCGAGCCGAGCGCATCTCTAAAGATCAGACCTACACCAGAACCCGAGTCCGTGACAGAAGCATCAAAATTACATTTCCAGCTGCCCACAGGAGGAGCGCTCCAAATTACCGGGTGGGCAGACTCCCTTGATTCCGTGTGAGAAGTACAGACGGCTATACGATACTTCATCGCCCCTACTAAGGATGTAGAAACCACGCGGGATACATAAATAGGCACATCATCAAAAACCGCACTGCATCGGGCTTTTCATAGATTCCAGAGAAGCAGACAGAAGGTGGAAATCTCATCCGGGGTGTAGCGTACTACCAGCGCACCAAAAACTCCCTAAAATTCGATCTGTGCTGCATTCGCTGACTACCAAAAGGCGAGGCTGCCCAAATCTCCATAGAAGAAGCACAATCAAAAAGAACATGGCGTAAGGACTCCATCTCCATCCCACATGCCAAACAAAGACCTGAGCTTATATTAAGCTTGGCAAGCTGCTCCTCTATCGGCAAACAGTCCTATAGGCACCGTCATAAGAAATGATGAACATGCGGCGGCACAGTGACTTTCCAACCATCCTGCCATACTCTGTCCGGTCCTGAAGATGATGGTGCCTGTGCCGAGTCAAGAAATCCACCATACAAGCTCAAGGCAAGGAAATATCCTGAATTCACTTTATATCTACCTCGGCAGTCATAAGGCCATGTCTGGAACTCCTGCCTAGGGAGAGGCAAGTTCCACTGTCTTGTACCTGGAAAAAGCAACTCCTGAACCACACTATCTGTTGGCAAGGAATGCGATGAGTGAGCTAGCTGAAATGTTGGTGGCCTAGAGACCCAGGCATCTTGGAAGACATAGACATAACTCCCATCTCCAATTCACCATCGCAATCCCTGCAATAACATATCTCTGCCTTCTAGCAAGCTCCTCCACAGAAAAGAAGGTCTGCTTCCCAACCCTGCTGCCATAATAGTAGTGCCCGGGTGATACTTCGCATTCAGAACACGACTCGCAAGAGCGGCGGGACAACTAAAGAATCTCTATGACTTCTTAGCCAGCAAGGCTAAATTAAAACACTCCAAGTTATGGAATCCTAGACCCCCTAGATTTTTGGGCAGGCAGCAAGTGTCCCAGTTTCTCCTGTGCATATTCTGTTTGCCCTCAGTGTCTCCCCAAAAGAAGCCACGAATACATTTCTCAATCTTATGAACTAATGTGGTAGGGAGCTTAAAACACTGCATAATGAACGTAGGTATAGCTGGGAGGCTGAATTTAATCATAACGGCCTTGCCTGCAGGGGAGATGAGCTTATCCTTCCAACCAGACAATTTTTTCAACACTTTCTCTCAAAGAATATAAAAAACATATCGTTTATTCCTTGCAATGACAAAGGGAATTCCCAAGTATTTACCCGTGCCTGGCCCTACAGGAATCTGAAGAAATTCCAAAATATATTCCCTATCCTCTTGCCGAATCGCCCTGCTGAAGTATGAGCTGGACTTATGGAAGTTTATGGCTTGACTTGAGAGCATCCCCAGAGTTATTGACAAGGACTAGCAGTGTCTCCAATTCCCCGATCGAATGCTATAGCCATGTCAAGTTTGATAGCTGCATGATAATGACAACCAGATGCCCCACCTTCATGGAGTGAAATGCCTCAAAAGCAACGATGGCATTGTCTGTGATCAATCTGCCTGAAACAAATGCACTCTGGATGCCCGAGATAACATCATTAATAACCTGCTTAAGCTTGTTGACAAGGACACGTGAAAGCAATTTGTACATTTAATTACATAGTGCAATAGGCCGCAACTCAGCTACATGGGTGGGAGATGCCATCTTAGGTACCAACTCAATGTAAGTCTCGCACAGTGAGCCTGGATCAATACCCTCATTGAGGATATCTAAAATCACCTGCAATACTTCAGAACCAATAACATGCCAATAATTTTGGAGAAGAATTACATGCATATTGTCCAGGCCAGAAGCCTTTCTGCCAGGGAGCTGCTTAAGTGCGTGAATAACCTCTGCCTCCGTAAAAGGTTCATTGAGACGATGAATCTGGATATCCGTCAAGGTAGAAAATTCCAGTCCCGTGAAGTCTTGCAATGGTGGCTGCGATGAGAAAAACATATCCATGAAATACCAAGATACTACCTCTTCAAGCTCACGCTGCTCTGTCCTCGCCACCCCTTCTTCATCAAATAAAAGATCAATAGTGTTTCTGGCTCGATGACAGGTCGCTTTATGATGAAAGTAACTAGTGTTTTTTTCCATACCCTTCAACCATTCGCTGCGGCCTCACTACCTCCAATAGTCTTCATCCAATGTATATAGGTGGTCTAACTCCTTCATGCGGTCCCTCTCAGCCTCTATAGTATAGTTTGGTGCCTCCCGAAACAAGTGAAGCTCTTCCTCTTTAGCCATAATATTTTTAGCTATACTGCCATGTTTATGAATACTCCAACTCTTGAGGTCATGATGACACTCTAAATGGTACCAATATTTATACCTATATTCTCCCTAAATTCTGCTCAAGAGAGGATAGATAGGCTCGTTAATGCTTAGAATATGTGTTAGATGCTATGTGAGTGTTTCTAGGATCGTAATTCTGCATCTATGCTATTTTCCCCGAGGTTTTGGTACTGTTTTGTCTCGTTTTGTATGTTTTATAGGATGTACCGAATCTGGAGCATTGGAGAACGGATCTGGACCAAAAGGAATGCATTTGGCTGAGTGATTGAAGTCCAAGAAGAAGCCTGCTGAAGAAAAAGAATAATAGAAAGCCCGGTAACCCGAGGGTTAGGCCCGGTAAACCGGTGACTTATTCAACACGAAATTTATTCGGCCATATTGTCTTAGTCGGTTAGGGTTTTAAAGAGTCTTAAGTCGGTCATTGTATCTATATAAGGCCGCATTAGCTGATTATATTATCATACAATAAGTCTTCATAGTTTTATTATCAGTTCAATTACATTACAATTATTATTATGCAATAAAGTTTTCTTGAGTTTTGGAGAGTTGCTTTTGGTTTCCTCCCTTCTTCCGCCATCTCTAGCTTGAGTAGATCGAGCTAGATCTCCATTGTTGAAGGTATGAAGCTTTGAACGTTCCTTTATTGTCTTCAATATGCTAGATCTGTTCGTATTTATGTGTTTTACTTAATCTGCATGTTTAACAACCCCATAATTTACTTATTGTAATCGTACTGAGCAATGTAGATTCAGAAATTAGGAAAAGCCGCCCCCGGTATACCGGCGGTCTATACCATTTTACTGAGGCATATTTTAGAAAACCTAAACTGGGATTCACTACAGCTATGTTGATCGGCAGAAATAATTAAAACGAGTAATAGGTCTGGCCAATCTAGTATTCGTAATTCGTAAATTAACATGAAGGACCGCAAGTGAAGTGTTAATTAGGACATAGTCTTGATGGACCCTAGGAACGTGTTGGTCAGTGTCGACAGCTGTCTAGGCGGGTTAGCGGTATGAGGTAACTCTCAATATCGGCAGTTGTAGTTCCTTATGTGTATGGGCTATTACGGACCAATTAAGGAGGGTAGCTAGCGTATAGATTGTCTACTGCCATTGTCGAAGTAGATAGGAGTAGGAATTGCACCCGTAGCTGATAAATATGATAATAATAAAGCTCACGATTAATATAAGGAAATTATGTGGGGAAGTAAACATAACGATTAACTAAACCAAGTTAGTAGATCGGTAAGGAGAGGGAGAGAATACCAACGTTTGTTTTCTTTTATTGTTGGTCAATGACCGCCTATATGTTTCTTTTTAATTATCAAGATTTTTGGCGCCGTTGCCTGGGACAATGGCCGATTTATAAATATAAACACTTTAATTCTAATTAAGAAGCCATTTTTTTTTATTTCATTTTATTTTGGGTCTTGAGTCGTTCTGTATCAATCCAACACATGTTAAACTGTCAGAATTAGAAAATTCAGGGCCGGTATCCCGAAGGTAACCTCCGAGTTATCGAGGCCTAGAAAATCGATTTCTGAACAGTTCCTGTTATTCTGTGTTATTGCCTGTTGATTTAAGTTAGTAGGTCCATAACAGTTGGTATCACACCCAGCTGAAGCGGAAGTTCCTAACCTTTTCTTTGTTTTATTTTGTCTTTTTTGCAGATTGATCAGAACACTTCAGAAATTTGATCGATTCAGAGTTGAAAAAGCACACACAAGTCTAACAATATGCCTAGAAAAATCTTGAACATCACACCAATTTCCATGTATCCCGGAACTGAAGCACGAGAGCATTATGAAGAGGTAAATCAATGGTTGGAAAAAGAGGAGAAAGCGATCAATCCAGATCCTGAAGATGACCTTAAGGAGTATAGCACATATCGTCCATGTGAGTTTCCTTGCGAATTAATTGATATATCATCTTCAGATTATGATTCTGACGATCCTGAAGAGGATCCGGACATGATGTTTTCTGAGCCTGAGGATCACCCAGACTCAGACACCGTGGTGAAGTTAGGAGACCCTGGTACGTTCAGACTCCCAATTTATATTAATGGAGTATCCGTAGGATTAGGTCTCTGCGACTCTGGCTCGAGTTGCAATATTCTTCCCTTTTCCCTTTGTCAAAGATCAAACTTCCGGTCGTGATGAATCAAACCAGAAGCATGACCTTCGTAGATAGAACCAGAGATATGCCTGCTGGTTTGCTTAAGAAATACACAATTAAGGCAGGAGGGTTCACGTATCCTATTGACTTTAGGGTCATAGACGTACCTGAAGATCCTAGTGCCCCAGTTCTTTTAGGATGACCTTTCTTAGCAACGAGCAGGGCGGTTATGGATTTTGATAAGGGGGAGATCACTTTAAGAATGAATAATGATGCTGTATCTTTTGGGATCCTAGAACCCCTAGAAAACCGACCGGAGAGTTGTAAGATGCCGTATGCTTCAGGGAAGGTAGAGATTTTGAAGATTGAGGGGCATAAACATAGAGAGGTTGTCATAGAAACCGTTGAGCAGGAGTTTCTGAGATTTTAGAGGGGCGAGCTTTTTTTTCATCTTACCACAAACTTAGGCTTGAAACCGAATGGTTGTGGAAAGGTTTTTTTACCTCGTTGTGGATTCTAGTGAATTAGGTTAGGTTTTGAGTCGAAAACAACAATTGAAGAGTGAAGGGTAGTCAAATTGAGGTCAGAATTGAGCAGAAAGGTTGAGTAAGAAGTGCAGCAAAGGCAGATAAAAAATCTGGGGAAAGGATACCCCCAGTATCTCGAGGGTAACCTCCGGGTTACCGAGGCAAGATTTTTAGATTTCTGAACGTCACAGTGTAAAGCTGGAATTTTAGAGGCACGTGGAGGACACACATTGCACCAAATATGATCAGTCAGCAGAAACCGTCCCCTTTTCCCTTCTTTTCAAAATTTTCATCCTTTCCCACACTCAACCATAACTCCACCTCAATCCCATCAATCACCTCCTCAATTCCCTCACCCTAATAACTTCTCTACCCATTATCCCACTAAACCATCCACATTCACTCCATTCTTCCTATTTAAACCACCCCTTCCTCACCATTATCATCATTCGTATCATTTTCATCCCTTTCATTCACCAAACTCTCCCATTTCTTCTTCCTTTCTAAAATACGGCCACCATCACCACCAAACAACTACCATAGCCAAACCAATTCCTTCCATTTTCCAAACCCTAAACACCATTTCCTACCCCTGTTCCTGAGTTGTATTGCTGCTATGGTGAAGTGCTGAATTTCTTCTTCTTCCATCATCAGAGGCACAGTCCAGAAAGAAATCCAGAAAAACACAGGCCGGTAAACCGAACCTTACCTCCGGTTTACCGAGGGTTCTTTTTCAGAAATAGCTTATGTATCAGGTTCTATACTCATTTAGGATGGTAACTAAGCATCAAAGGTCAGCCGTTCGTCACAGTGGATATCAGAGAGTGTATGGAGTTGCCAATCCCTTGATAGACGGAGTTGCACAATTCCATTCTCTAGCCATTTATGAGTCATTCTGAGGACATTGGAATGCAAGACCAGTGGCTCGAGAATGAGGGGTAGATTTGGACGACTGCGGGACGATATTTCCGGAGGCCCTACAAGCACAGGATTTACTGGACATGGCTGAAGCACCGGCAAGATTCAACGCCACGCTGGTAAGAGAGTTTTATGCATAAGTTTTGCATCACCCCGGAGCCACATTTGCTATGGTTCGCGGTGTCAAGGTTGATTTTTCGATTGAGCGGATCAACGCTCATTTTGGGGTTAGACATCCACCGGTGGGCCCGGATGAGTACACATCCTCAAGCAACATTGCCGATTTCGAGAGGATGGATATGGTTGCTGATTCTTAGGGGTGCAATGGAAGCGCAATCCTGCAGGAGCCCCCACCATCTTCCTTGAGAATGACTTATCTTAGGACCGGAAGATGGTCAATCGATTTGTCTGTGCTCGCCTTCTTACGACGAAGCACACGGTTTATGTCACCACTTCGATGGCAGAGTTGATGTTTTATTTAGAGACAGGTGCCCCCGTCCACAACGGTCTATTGATGCATAGCCGTATCCATGAGCTTGCCGTCACTTCTGAGCGAGAGCTGCTACCTTACGGGCCGATGATTGCTATGTTTGCTCTAGAGGCCGTGGTGAAGATGCTTGTGAGTGATGATTGGGAAGATCCTGAGCCTCAGCTCAGTTCACAGTCAGTTCGAGAGTTCAAAGATGGGTTAGAGCAGAGAGAGAGCGTACTCCGGTGCTTGGAGCACCAAGAACTCAGAGAGCCTTGCTTGAGGAGCACTCGCGAGAGATTGCGAGTCTGCATCGCAAGATGGATCGGATTATTGACTTTCTAGGAGTTCCGCCTGCTACCCCGCCACTAGGACTGGCCCACATCTTAGAACATTATCTTCAGCCGCCGCTGCCTCAAGTTCTGCACCACCTCCTGGTTTTGAGCCAAGAGACGACTGGGAGGGTGATTCCGATGGGGACTAGCTTTTAGTTCTTTTTATTGTTGTTTACCATTTTTATTGTTTTTATTTTATTTTCCTTTCCTACTTAGTTGATGTAGCAGAATATATTTTATATAATGATTTTGTTGGCTTAAACTATTTTGGAGTTATTTGTTTTCTCTTTTACTACCGTATTTTTGTTATCAGTTTTTTTGTCACCGCTTATTCTTCTTGGTTTTTCTTGAGTTACTTAGCACAGATTCTTCATGGACTACTTACATGAGCCTGATGAATTATACGACAATCCGATTCTTCTTTGGTTCCGCCCTTAACCGAAGATAAGTTCCTTTTCATTTTTCATTTCTCATCTTACACATTGGGGACAATGTTTCGATTAAGTGGGGGGTAGAGGAACGTCACGTAGCCTTTTAGCATTATATTCCATTAATTGCGTGATTGTCTTGATTCTCTTTGATGCACGATTCACCACTTAGATTTTGATTCATTTCGACAGAATTTCGAAAAATTAGAATATATTTCGAGTTAATTGACTTCACCTTTGTTTTACTTTGCACGAGTAAGAGAAAGTGTCCACATCTAAAGTAGGGGCATATTAAGCGCATATTCTATTATGAGCCACCATTTTAAGCACGTATAGCTCACTTCCCTTAGTATGTGGTCGATAGCATATTGCTTTGACTAGAGTTGACCCTGGCTTTATCACGAATCATGTTTCACTTACGTGTAGAAAGGCAAAGGAATTTCGGATTCGGTAGTTTATAATGCTCACCCGCCAAGAAAGAGAAGTGCATTGAAATATATACATATATATTCTCTTTGGAAATATCTTAGTCGATGGAGCGTAAGACGCACGACTTTTGCATAGACCGATAAACGTGAGCCTAAGAGTAATTTATGCTTGGTTCTCGATCCGCCTTGCCAGCTTAATTAATTAATAAATAACATGTTCGAGACTGGTTAGTTTGACTATAGGTTGACGTAATATAAGATTGTCTGCATTTCTAAGCGGTTGTGAAAGTTATTGCACACACACATTGGCTCATGACGTGAATAGTGTTTAATACGTTACTAATGGATATGAGTGGCATGATGTTGATCTTGGCTTAGTAAGGCATAGTTGTTTTTAATTAACTTGTGTATTCATCAGGGGTGTTGTTTTATTTTCGCCCTTTTGCTCGGGACGATCAAAAGCTAAGTGAGGGGGGTAGTTGATGACATTCTAAATGGTACCAATATTTATACCTATATTCATGATAAGAATTTTTTGCAATCCAGTTAATCAAGTAAAAACTCGAAACCTTAGCAAAATCCACTTTCTAACCGGCAGTGGACCGGATTGATTGTAGTTAGTGCTTGAGGAGTCCGAGGTCGAACCCACAGAGATTGGCTTTGAGTACCACAGCTGACTTAGCACTCAGTTCAGGTCAACCAGAAAAATACGACGTTATATTATCGCATAAAAGAAAGATTATACTAATCGGATTTCTTAACGATTAAAAGAGGTACAACAGAACTACGATCCAGCGGATTACTCTACCCTTAGACAAACTACCCCAGGAGTGTGCTCTACCTTCCTTGTCTATCTAGTGAATTTCCGAAACCCCGGTTCCCACACTTCGCCGCAACATACATTTATAAGCTAGGTGTGCGTGATGGTGAACTAGATGATCAAGCTAGCTCAATTACGATTAAAACAGGTTTCATGATATGAATTATCGATTAGAACATTTTATTACGTGCTACACGGCCACCCGGTTCATCTCCCTAATGGCGTTTCATCCGCTTTCAAATAATTCGGCCGTACGAAAGATTTAGCTAATCATTTTTGAATTGAAACAATAAACGGTACATGAATTCATGATATAAACGATAAAAGAACAAGAAACCATACACACTTTATTGAAAATTGATGAAGTACCAAAGTTGTGCTCACAAAGATCAAATCTTGACAATCGAAATGTAACGGATTGATGTTGTAATGTATCTAATGTAATAGAGGATCGAAAAACGAGAACAATGATATATGGCACTTCATTCTACAGTTTCAGACAATGGAAATCGCCCAAAAGAGGCTAAAACTATCTAAATTCGTAAAAGTTTGCTAAATAAAACGTTTGAGGTGCCCTTTTATAGCGTATCCGTACGGATAACAAGCTATCCATACGGATAGTTCTTGATTCTCCATGTTATCCGTACGGATGGGAATTGATCCGTACGGATAAGAGTCTGATCACATCTTCTGTTTTGTGCTCCCAAGTGTCTGTCCGTACAGCTGGCTTTCTATCCGTCCGGATGGCTCTCTGCTGCTTCATTCTATCGGTACGGATAAATGGACATCCATACGGATAAGTCTCTGTTCAATATTTTTGCATCTATCTGAGAGTTGTCCGTACGGACAGACGTTTGTCTATACGGATAGATGCGTTAACTTCAAAAACTTTATTTTTTTCATACTTAGCCTTCGTTTCTCGCCTCGGACATGTCTAAACTCATAAATCATCGCTTTCCGGGCTCTCGACTCACCCAAATCCTGCATAAACATGGAAACAACAAGCAAACGCATAACCCCGCAAAGTATGGGTGCTTGGGAAATGAGTATAAAGTGCTAAAAGTAGGCCGAGTTTACGGAAAAACCGACAGTTACTCGCCGTGCAAAGAAAACCTCATTAACACTCAATATAGGGTCTAAACTCACCCGAAACATGCTAGAAACATGATAACCGTGGGTTAAAATGTACAGAAATATACAGTAAAGTTGGTTCATCTCACCACCCCACACTTAGCCTTTACTCGTCCTCGAGTAAATCAGGCGATCAAACAATGCCAAGCGATCAAACAATGCCAAGCAATCAACTTTACGGTACATGCATGTGTTTCAAAATATCAAAGTAAAAGGAACTTAGACAAATGAATGTAAAACCTTGACTCCACAAAATCACGAAACGGAGTGAGTGTGTGGTGAATGACGACGACTTATACTCAATACGGTTACTGGCTTGGAATACCGGACAAATGACTGCACACAATCCTGCCCTTCCTAGAGTCTCCACTAATCGAGGTTCACCAGGGCCAGAGATCCGGTCAGGTAGGACTTGAAAGGTTATAACGTTAGGCTCGGACGGGGGTTATCGAAAGATAATTTGGGACTGCAGAAAAGAAGGCACGAGTGAACCTAATCATTGCGTGTACTCCCTCAACTCGAACATAGAAAACCACCAAACTTCTTTCGAATTTCCATTAGAACAACATCCAAACTCAACATCATGTTAGCTAATACGCATACTCCTTTTCCGGCTTTCTTTGGTTTGAATTTATTAACTCTCTTTTATTTTATTTTATTTATTAAATTTTTTGAACAAAACATCTCTTTCGAACCAAAGGCCCCATTGAAGATTCCCTCGAGCTCCTCCCCTTCTAGATGTTAGCTCAAAACTCCCTCCTCATATCATTTCACATACTCTATCCCACCCCACACTTGCCTTGGCAAGTGTGTCTAAAGGAAACAACTAAGTCCACTCGTAGGGTAGTCAAAGGGGAATGTGACCAAATCATCGGCTCAGGGCTAGGAATTATAAGCTAAGTAACCAAAAACGGCTCAAATTTTGGACGGTGGTCAGACCGTTCCTATCAAGGCTTAGGATGGTTTAGAGGGATAATGTTGGGAGGTTGGCTTTTTTGCTCTGGTCGCTTCACAGAAATGCCTTTCCCGTCATCCCAAACTTACAGGGTGAATCCTTTCTATTTCGCCTCAAAACTAAGGGTACAGGTGTGTAAAGCAATCGTACTAAGTATAACCGTCGTCAAACGTGTACTAAAAGTATTCAGTATCGTGATATAATGGACTCACTGCGAGACATTCACAAGGCTAAAAAACCGCTTACTAACTCAACCGTGAAAAGCATGCATATATCGTGGTGCTAAAGCCCTAGAAAAATTTGAAAATGCCTAAAAATCAACTCGAAAATGAGTAAAACTAAGTTCATCACATAACGGCATAGTAAGCTATAAAAGCATGCGAATAAGCTAAGTCGTCCCACCCCCCACTTTAGTGAAACACCGTCCTCGGTGTGTGAATGAAAAGGAAAAAGAGACTTAGCTTAGTAGCCCGGCAAAACGGCATGATCAAGTCCCGTAACGGTCGTGAGTTAAAGAATCCTGAATCCCTATATAAAGAAAAACATATCCAAGACGTGCACGGGACATGGTCCATGTGCCATAGTAAGTAATATGGCTGAAATCCGGGGATAATCAAAATATTCGACCTTGTTATGTCAGAAAACTCGAATTAGAATACTATATGGATAAAGCATCAAACATGATATATAAAACATCCAAAATCATCATCCATCCATGAATAATCCAGAGAGCAAGTCAAGAAGGCAAAAGTAGTGAAAAGGATGTGCCTTATGGCTTACAAACCAAGGAGAGAATAGTAGCACAAAAAATGATCGCGAACCAAAAACCCTAGCCAAATCTAAACGGAGACTGAGACACCAACACCCTGACCAAAGGGAAAACTAAGGACCGACTCTAAAGGAACAGCATCGACTCTAAACTCCAGTCTGGTCCTCGGGAGGAGGTAGTGTGGGCTCAGAAGCAGAAGTAGTAGTAGTGGAAAAAGTGGCTGGGGCAGTCCCTGGTGTGCTCGGGGTTTTCCATACGGATAAGAATCTATTCATACGGATGAATTGCTGAAACTGAAAAAAATTTAGTACTGAGAGTTATCCATCCGGATGATAACTTATCCATACGGATGGAGGCAGGCAAAGTGAAAATGAAGTTTTAGATAGAAAAAACCCCTCGTGACCATCCGAACACAACCAAAACAGCAAAAGCACATCACGTGAGTCTCAAGAACAAACAAAACACAGAAGATGGTGGGTTGCCTCCCACCGAGCGCCTTTGTTTAATGTCGTTGGCTCGACCGGATGACGCTCAACTGACTCAACTCAAAACAACCTCAAATAACATACCAAATAAGCACATAGCATGCCAACAAAATTCAGCATTCATATGTTTGAACATACCCAACGATATACCTAGTGCAAACATCAAAATATTCAAACTAGTGAACGGCTCACCTCTTGCAACTTGCGCTGCTTTCTCCTGCCACCTCACACTTTCATTCTTTTCCGGATTTTTAGATGGCTTCCTTTTAGACTTCTTGCAATCAGGCGGTTTATCAATCCGCACTTTTCCTAGCTTGGGGAGCATCGGTGCGACGGGCGATCCCGATTTATTCTGTGCCTCGATCTTGCCTCGATCGACGACATCTCGTAAGCGCACCGCATCTCCTTTTGACAACATTTTTCCTTCCTGCACGTTAGTACGCACCACACCACAAGAAAACAAAGATTGTGTATATAAGCATTCATCATTTATAGCATTTGGACCTCTATCCTTGTAAACATTTAAACGCTCTCTCTCACCCCCAACACCAAAAGAAATATCTCCACTCTTAACTCCTATCTGAGCGTCACTGGTGGTCAAAAAGGGACGACCTAACAAAATAGAGGTCTTGGAGTCCATCTCCATGTCAAGAATCCCAAAATCCACGGGGAACAAAAACTTTCCAACTTGCACTAAGACATCTTCCGCTACCCCCAAAGGTTTCCCCACCGACCTATCAGCCATCTGTAGGGTCATTCCCGTAGGTTCCAATTCACCTAACCCTAAATTTTCATATAAAGCCTTAGGCATCAAGCTCACAGAAGCTCCTAAATCACATAAAACATTTTCAATTACAGTATTGCCTATGGTGATAGGAATGGTGAAACCTCCTCTATCTCTCATCTTAGGGGGTATCTTACTATCATAAACCGCTGAACACTCCTCCCTCAGCTTAACTATCTTACCCACTTTCTCTCGACTTGTCAACATCCCTTTCAAACATTTAAAATACCCAGACACACTAGCAATTGCCTCTAACAAGGGAACATTGATCTCTACCTTCCTAAGAATGTCGAGGAATCTACTCTGACTCTCAGTAAGGACCGGATTCTTAGGACCCTTAGGTGGGTAAGGCAACGTATTCTCATCAAAATCAGGAGGAGGACGGGGCAGAAAATTTTTCTTACCTCGAGTGTTTGGCCGTGGAGGCCCAGATGTAGCTTCTTTTGTCATCATTGGCTTGCTCGGCTCCTCCTCTTTAATGTCCAGCACTATGAAATCCTGCTTCTCCCTATCTTCATCTCTTCTAGTTGAGCTTCCTGCTCCCTCTGTAATTCCGTTGCTCGCTCTTTCCTTACAATCGCGAGGTCTCTCTTAACAGCAGCTAACTCTCTTCGTACCGCTTCTAACTCGGTTTCAATTCTTTCTCTCTCTGCTGCCTCAGCTTCATCCTCATCATCCAGATATTCTTTTGCTAAAACTGCTTGCTTTGGTTGGTCGACTCCCAGCTCTCTACCACTCCTAGTTAATATGGCATTCACTTGCCCCGGATTCTGCTCAACATCACTCAGACTCTTCTTCAATGTATTTGTGATTTGACAAACTTGGGCCTCTAAATTCCAGATAGCTGAGTGCGTTGCTACCTTCTGTTCAATAGCACTCTTATTTAGCTCAGAGATTGTCTTATCCATCTACTCTAACATCAACTCAGTTGAGGTCTTCTGGGAACCCGAATTGCTTTATTGGTTATTCTGATGAAGGTGCGCATTCGGGTGTTGATAAGTCCCAGAATTGTTATTTTCGTTATGATGGCTAGCTTGCTGATTATTGTTTCCTTGCTGCCCCTGATTCTGGTTCCATCCTTGATTGCTCCCCCAACTCTGATTCTATCCCTGATTATTCTGGCCCCAGTTCTGATTATTCTGCTGTTGGTGGCCCTGTTACTGATTGTTTTGATACATGCCCTGATTGGTATTTTGATAGGCATTCTGATTCAGGGGGTTCTGATTCCAAGATTGTTTATTTGGGCTTTGGCTCTGCCTGAACTCTTGGTTCTGATTGTTATTGTTTCGATTCCAATTCCGCCCCTGTGTTTGATTCCAACCTCACCCCTGCTGGTTTTGATTCCAGTTACCCCCTGAATTCTGGTTCCTCCAATTGTTTCTAGAATTGTTGTTGTTCCAATTGTTGTTATTGCCTTGGTTCCACTTCCCAGCATATTTCCGAATTGTTGTTGTTCCATTGTCCCTCATAATCTTTAGTTCGTGAACTGACCAATTTGGGTTGTTACCCCATTTCTCGGACTTTTGTTGATGACCAAATTGCGGACTCCTCCCGGAAACCTACTGATTACCGCTATTTGAACTCCCTGTCCCCAATCTGTTAAGCACTGCAACTAGATCTTCCATAACTGCCACTGGTTGTCGCTGAGATACATTTGCTACAGGTTGTTGTTGGGTTGGCTGTGGTATCTGTTGTAGTAATTTCTGAGGATAAGTCGTTCTGTTCGGTGTCGTACAGAACTGAGCTAAGTGATTACCGCCACACAACTGACAAACCTGTTGTGCCTCTTTCAGTTTATTCATCTCTGTCTGAAGTACCAACAACTCATTATGTTCGCCGTGTCTTTATCCAACTGCTCTTCAAGGGCCTTAACAGTTTGTTGTGGCTCTTTCGGGTTTTCTGTCCTAAAACTGGAAACCTATTCATCATCCCTCTCGATAGCATCGTTAATATGTTGCATTGCTATCTCGGGGTCTATTCTCGTCAAACCGTTTCCACTAGTTGCATCTAAGAGATTATCCAAGGATCTATAAATCTTTATCACCTACTGAACTGTACTCAAATTGTGTGGAAGGCACTTCTTTAGCAATGCCCTAAACCGTTCAACAGTCTCTTACATGGTTTCCCCATTTTGTAAGATGTATTGCCCGAAAGACAATTTATGTAATTGTTTTTAATAATGGATGACAAAATTTATCTCACCTTATTACTTGCTTTGTGCTTGTAAAGTAATACACTGCTGCAAACCCTAAGTATAACAGTATGTAACCGCTTAACTCAGTGTATGGATTACAGGTGAGGATTGAGTTAGTGGTGATATACTTAAACTGTTAGTCCATGGAGAACTTGATCAGAGTTTAGGGTCTCTTGATTAAAACACCAATAATGCGCCCAGAACACCTTAGGGTGTGATAGTCTTATCCGGACTATCGGTAGAGGGTACCTACGTGGGGCATTTATATATGATGGCATTCATATAGGACTGGACCGATTTAATCTGTCTATCTCGGTATACATCCGTAATCAAGGAATCTTATTAAATCATTAGATGATCATATATGGATCAACCTTAATCCTGAGGTGATCACAGGGTGCTGCTTGTCTCGGGGTAGTGTTTGATGTGTTAGTTACGGTTCACTTAGATATGTGTTCCAAGCCACTTCCCATTGGCACTATCTCCTGATGAGTGAGTAGTTCTGATTTTCACAGACAAGGAATCCATTCCTTCCTGCGGGAAGTAGAGAGACGGTCCCCTTATTTGTTAGCCCTAAGAAAGTGATCTATCGGCCGAGTTCATATTTAAACTAATTAGCTATTAGTCAGATATGTGAACTAATTGATCACTAGGGGTTAATGGTAAATAAGGATAAGATATTCTGAGTCGGGTTCACGGATACTTCCCTCTCAGAATGGACAGTCTATGGAGGGTTAATCCGTATGTAGTGATTATATCAATGGACGCTTATTCACTCTATGGGTTGAGTATAAGTATACATATATAATCGGTAGAGTTCAGTTTTGGGTTTATGGTGGCGTAATCGCGGAATTAATAATTAATGTACTTATTCTGTTCGATGAATAATTAATTATTGGAGCTACTGGTTATAGGTCCATGGTCCCCGATGTGGCTTCTGTAATTCGGACTAATAATCTTGTTATTTGGGCCTCAGTGATAATTAATTGGCTGGGCTAATTAATTGATATGCATGGATATTATTTAGTTGGGCTAAATAATATAATACACAGAAAAGACATTTTCTGTGGGCCTAAAACCTAGTGTATATGGCTCCTCATACTTCATTAAATGCAATATTTGATTCTCTTGTGTGATTAATGATTAATAAAAGATGATTGATTTGTAATTGATTGATTGATTAATCGCAATCTTTTATAAATGGAATTATCCTTTATTGTGATTTCTTTTTAATTATTTATTTAATTAATTAGAAACTTGGAAGCCAAGGATTTACTCTCCTATATGAAGAGAGTTCTTCCAAGACATAATGCCAAGGGAAATTTCGACCTATACACTAAAAGAGAGAAAAAATTGTTCCTTATCTTGGGTTTCTGGTTGAAGAAAAACTTGGAGTTTTTCTTGGTGTTGCATATCAAGGAGGTTCTCATATCAAGAAGGGTGTCCACCAACCACCGTTTGGAGAACACATTGGAAGATCAAGGCTTCTCTTCCCACTATTGGTAATATGATCTTAACCCCCATTGTAGTAGTTTAAGTCATTTAATTATGTATTATGTTGTATGAGTCGTGATCCATCCGCTGCGCATATATTTAATTCGTTTAGATCTGAGCTCCTACATCCTTCATGTGGTATCAGAGCCAGGTTCCACGATTTATATAGTCATAATCATAATTAAACGATTTAAAGGAGTGGAATTGCATGTAGGTAAATTTTATTTATTGTTTTATGCTTTGATAATGATTAATTGCTATGGTTAAAGAGATGGATTGGGGGTTGGCATTGTTTACCCGTTAGATCTATTGTAAAATCATATAAACGATGAAAATTCGTTCATATGAGTATAGGAAATTATGTAATTTATTTTTATTGCAATTTTAACTTCCAGAAAATAGATCTGTTTAGTAGCTGTCTAGTTATTTCGTTTTTCCCGTTCATCAAGCCGTTGAAACGGTGATCCCTCAAGTTAGAATCAAGATTGGAAGATGATGAACAATTCCACAAAATTTGGCGTCGATCGGAGTCCATTTTGATATACGTTTGTTGCTTCAAGGAAGCTGCTGTAACAGAAAAAACGCAGGATTCACAGAAACCCTACCTGTGACTTCCTCGAATTTCTGGGAGAGTTTGGACCGTTGAAATGCAAATCCAACCAGTCAGATCCATAAATATGGAGTTTTTGACGTGGAATAAAAATTTCAGGTCGATCGGGATTCATCTCTATTCCCGATTGGCCTCGGGAATTCATTGATGCGCTGCTGTAAAAATCAGATTCAGCAGCAAGTTAGGCGGCTCGCTGGAGAAAATTGACAAGTCAAAACTCTGATCCAACCGTCCATATTGAAGCCCAAGGAGTGAAGAACACATCTGGAAAGCTTTGTCACGATCCGAGTTCGTTTGGTTTCCCGATCATCGAAGAATTTGAACAGCTACAAATTATGTTAGAAAGTTGTAAACCCTAGTTAGGGTTTCGTTATTTATTTTCTAATAGGTTAGATACGAGGGTGCCAACGGTCCATCTAGGTGTTTATTTTCCGCACTAGAATACATGTTTAGATTGTATGTGTAGAACCGGAATATTTCCATGACATGCATCATGTCATGAATTCCACTCCATATGCATACATGTAGAAATTAATTCGAGGAATTAGTTAGGCATGTATACAACACGCAATTAGTTTTAATTAATTGTATGATATTAATTAGAAACTAATTAGGGTAAAAACCGAGGAACACGGGTTTTGTCAATCGTCGAGGTTGGGTGATGGATTCTCGGTGAATCCCACTCTGCGATGGCACAGGGAGTAACATCCCGAAACCTCGTGGTTAAGGTGTTGGATTCTCGGTGAATTCCACCTTACCTAGACGAGATTACGTTTTTGTTCCGTATTGTCTACGTGAAAGTTTGATGTTTAAGGATTGGATAATAACGGGCAAACATGGTTCAAAAGTGGTTTAACCACGGTTGGGTGGTCAACAGTAGCTACGGCTCGATCGACTTCACCCTCCACGTGTGGCATTTGCACGGGGGTCCGGCAAGGCTGAGCCATCCGAAGAGCCACTACGGCTCAACGGAGCTCCCCTAGTCTTGACCCGTCCGACGGCCACATATGTTCCAACGAATAGGTCGGGTGGGCTAGCCCACATAACCGATACCATTCAGGCCTATGATTTATTGTTCTGTAATGTAACATCAAGTCAAAAAACGTGATCAGTAAACCCACCACCTTTTCAAAATATTGAGTGGGAGCGGGAGAGGCGACAGCCGACCCCACGGCCTCTCCTGTTGACACAAGCAACGTGAGAGAATGGTGATGCCTCGTGCCGGCTTTGATTTCGGCCCCCTAAGGAAGGCCTTCACCGCTATCAAAATTCAAGGCTTGGTCTCCGAAAGGATAGGATTTTGGGTACTCGTCGGGTCACTGACCGACCCTAAGGCGGCACACTCGGGGTCTACCTAAAAATCTGAGACAGTAGGTCACACTCATAAAGGGTATTTTTGGTAGTACCTTGGCTGAAAAAGGAAAGGTGATTGACGATCACAAATGAGATGTTCGATTCTCAATCTGATCTTAAATATTAATCGAAACCTCTTTGACCTACCCTAAGACGGCACTAAGGCATTACATTAAATCCTTGGAACGGTAGAAGAGACTATAAGTACTTAGTTTATGTTCCTAAAATTAATTAGTAGTGTATAATTTGGATTTATTTTCTGTCATTTTTATATCTCTAGGGTACTAGATTGCTAGTGTATGTTTTATATTGACTAGTAACGACTTCGTTAAAAGTGGTAAGTAACTAGAACGTTGTGCTTATTAATCTTACATGCAATTAATTTTTCAGAAGAGATATTTCTCTTGAGCCTTCAAGACTTAAGTGATGTAAATAAGGATGTCACTGTTGTCAATCATGTTGAACGAGAGATGACTGTAGTTAGTTTGAAAGATGATTGGGACGATAAAATTCTTCTAGTGAATTTTAATTTTGTAGTGTCTACACGAGAAATT
The DNA here is from genome assembly GCA_026214975.1 of Gentiana macrophylla. Taxonomy (NCBI): domain Eukaryota; kingdom Viridiplantae; phylum Streptophyta; class Magnoliopsida; order Gentianales; family Gentianaceae; genus Gentiana; species Gentiana macrophylla. The sequence continues at coordinate 78,053,156 of CM047810.1, forward strand.
TTCTAATAGAAAAATTGGAGAATCATAAATTAAAGTGTCGCTAGTTAGACGGTATTTGGAACCGATAAACTAGTGGGAGCTTTTATCTTATGTTATCTGATTTATTAGAAAATTAGTCCCACTGGGTGACGCTTTCATTAGACATCCCACAGTTCACGGTAGTGTCTACTCAAACGAACTGCTAGTTCAAGACTATTTCCTTTTAAGAAAAGTCAAGAATGGGAAAGAATGTCTGCAAGTAGTGTTAATCATCTAAACTAAGTTTGAGGCTAAACCGAAACATTAATTAAAGAAAGTATAGGATAAGGAAAGTGATTTCGGATCACTTAACCAATGAATCCTTAGCGACTTTCTTAACGGAGTAACTTCACTCGATAGCTTAGTTCTTTGGAAGAACAAGGAAGCTATGCATTAACAATTAATAGAGTAGACAACGGGTAGTTGTTTTAGCAAGAATAGTGGGAGTGATATAAGGAAATGAATTTCGGATTCTATCCTTGAATATCATAGAAAAATTTATTTTTCTGTTTACAGATTCATTGAAACAAGTGGATTCACTTTCATCCCGATACTACAGTTGCCTTAAACAAAGTGAAGATGACATTTGTAGTACGAATCTGAGACTCGGACTTTTGTTTGATAAAGACAGAACCACTAAGAATAGCTGAATAGGTATGTGTAACACATCTAAAACTATTAAAGGTAAAAGGTTTCCGTATTAAGATAAACGACCCTTCAATATCTATTAATTAGTACATATATCCTAGAGATAAGACCTGACGACTGGCTAAGGGTGATTCCTATCTCCCAGTCTCAGAACACTGTCTTAAAGGAACAATGACTAAGTTTCCTTTCAATCGGGAGAGGGTAATAGATTTGAAGAGGTAACATAGCTTGTTCATAGTGACCTTTGGGGTCTAGTGAGAGATACAAGCTAGTGGGTGATTTTGAATGGTGACATTTTTTCTGATAACTACTCAAAACGCTGTTTAGTTTATCTAAAGAATACGAGGAGGAGCTCTGATATTAGCAGAGAATAGAGTATTCCATGCTCAGAAATAGGCTATCACATAGTCTTGGGACTGATGCACGGCCTGCCTCCTTGTGGAATGTTTTTCACTGAGGAAGAAACCATGGAATTGCCCTATATATAGTTATTGATGTGCTACAATACAATGCTAAACTCGATTAAGATAATTGGTTGCAAAATAACGGTTAACATTATTATGTAAACCGAGAAGTCTACCTAGAAGATGCTAGTGAATTTATGGATAAGGAGTGAATTCGGTTCACACCACTTCCATAAATGTAGGCATTTAGCACTTAATGCTTGCAGGTAGGATTGGAGATTTTGCGCATACGTTCAGATTGTGACTGTTCGTGAAATATCTTAATGTGACGAGTGAAGGTTGGTTATAAGATTCTTGATATCAGAAAGTGACGGTTGAACTGTCACAAGCCTTCTGATAGAATCTATAAATGACAGCCTTAAACCTTGGAGTACGGTTACCCAAAGGTAGTTGCTATCTGATTTAATCAGACCACGTCCAACATCGGTTGTTGGTGACTACACTGATAAATACTACTAGATCAGAATGTCAATCCACCTAAAATGCAATGAGAGTATGGTTTAACCGTTGACCCATTGTGGTTTTTACCGTCTGCTGGGGTGATTGATAACCTATGGCTCTTTTTGGGCTGTATAGGATTCTGATCATAGAGGTCGGTTTGAAAGCCTTAACCCTGTGAATGGAGTTTTGGTACTCCAATTTTGTTCAACCTCTTGTAGAACCACCTGAGTGTCTCAGGCCCAGTGGGAGTAATTTGATCTACGCCGAAAAGAGTCAAATGAATAGGAAATTTTAACTTTTAGCACAAAGCTGAGTGGTCTAAGGGTGATTCCCTAAAAAGTAGAGATTTAACCAGACCTTGAACTATCTCACCACTGCGCCTTGCTGGATTCCGTTAGAAAGCAGAAAATAGGGGTGATTCCCTAAGACTATCTTGCTGAAAAACGGAGTCTGGATTCATTCGGAACAGAAGGGTCTTGGTTATAACAAATGGCAGGTTGACTGCCAGGAATTATGTCCTTTGTGGATGTAAGAGAACCTCTCGGTCATTAAAAGTCACATGTTTTAAAATATGTGGACTTGACCAGAATATTGATAAGTCTTTTGTAGACTGGGTATCAATATTGGTAAAATTGTAGTATTAGTGTTCGCGAAAGGTAACACTGAAATAGTTGGAAACAACATGGGTGTGCTATCTGAAGTCGGAAACTGACACGCCAAGATTCTTTGGATGAGAGAATTGGACTATATTCTAAAAATTTGATTCAGTCAAATTCACAAGAATGAGTCATTGGCTATCCCATCCGTTTTATTGGTTAAGATGATCTTGCATATACGGATGCAACATTCAACGAGAGTAGTCCTACCCTACCTCTCAGGAATGATTCTCTAAATCTTCGGATAAAGAGAAAATGGGAATGAGTCTCTCTTGGATAATGGCAAGTCAAGTTATAACAAGTCAATAATAGTCGAATCTCGGATTCGAGCATTGAATAGCGGTTTTAGTACGTCCTCAAGTATCTTTGAAGAACGAGGAATAATGTGCTTGTATATTCGGGTGCAAACTTGAATATGGTTGACTACACTGATTCTGACTTATAGTCAGATTAAGGATGATCGTTGGGACGATCTCTGGCTCAGTGTTTACTCAATGTGATAGAGCTATATTCTGGAGAAATCAAGCACCGCCAATTCGACTTTAATTAATCGGATGCGTAGCAGCTTTCGGGGTAGCTGAAGTGGCGATATAGCTTAGGAATTTCCTTCCTGATCTGGGAGTAATTCCAGGTCTAGTGAACCGATATCACTTCATTGTGAAAACAGTGAAGAGATAGCTTAGAAGGATCTTCTCAGTCACTAGAGGTCAAAAGCATATTGAGAGAGAGTACCACCTGATTAGATGGACCGGCGACGTTTCGATCCTAAAGATCGTCTCGAGCTGACAACCTAACTGATCAGTGTACCAAGTCAAGTGCTTGGAGGGTACAACATTGAGGGATATATCTCATCGGCTTTTAGAGCAAGTGGGAGAGTGTTGTGAATAAGATGAGAAAGGGTGTGCTCTAAAAACAATCGTTGCTTGTCATTTCGTGCAAGTGGGAGATTGTTAGATGTAGTGTCCGAAAGACAATTTATGTAATTGTTTTTAATAATGGATGATAGAATTTATCTCACCTTATTACTTGCTTTGTGCTTGTAAAGTAATACACTGCTGCAAACCCTAAGTATATCAGTATGTAACCTCTTAACTCACTGTATGGATTACACATGAGGATTGAGTTAGTGGTGATATACTTAAACTGTTAGTACGTGGGGAACTTAATCAGAGTTTAGGGTCTCTTCATTAAAACACCAATAATGCGCCCAGAACACCTTAGGGTGTGATAGTCTTATCCGGACTGTCGGTAGAGGGTACCTACACGGGGCATTTATATATGATGGCATTCATATAGGACTGGACTGATTTAATCTGTATTTCTCTGTATAATTTCGTAATTGAGGAATCTTATTAAATCATTAGTTGATCATATATGGATCAACCTTAATCCTGAGGTGATCACAGGGTGCTGCTTGTCTCGGGGAAGTGTTTGATGTGTTAGTTACGGTTCACTTAGATATGTGTTCCAAGCCACTTCCCATTGGCACTATCTCCTGATGAGTGAGTAGTTCTGATTTTCACAGACATGGAATCCATTCCTTCCTGCGGGAAGTAGAGAGACAGTCCCCTTATTTGTTAGCCCTAAGAAAGTGATCGATCGGCCGAGTTCATATTTAGACTAATTAGCTACTAGTCAGATATGTGAACTAATTGATCACTAGGGGTTAATGGTAAATAAGGATAAGATATTCTGAGTCGGGTTCACGGAGACTTCCCTCTCAGAATGGACAGTCTATGGAGGGTTAATCCGTATGTAGTGATTATATCAATGGACGCTTATTCACTCTATGGGTTGAGTATAAGTATACGTCTATAATCGGTAGAGTTAAGTTTCGGGTTTATGGTGGCGTAATCCCGGAATTAATAATTCATGTACTTATTATGTTCGATGAATAATTAATTATTGGAGCTACTGGTTATAGGTCCATGGTCCCCGATGTGGCTTCTGTAATTCGGACTAATAATCTTGTTATTTTGGCCTCAGTGATAATTAATTGGCTGGGCTAATTAATTGATATGCATGTATATTATTTAGTTGGGCTAAATAATATAATACACAGAAAAGACATTTTCTGTGGGCCTAAAACCTAGTGTATATGGCGCCTCATACTTCATTAAATGCAAGATTTGATTTTCTTGTGTGATTAATGATTAATAAAAGATGATTGATTTGTAATTGATTGATTGATTAATCACAATCTTTTATAAATGAAATTATCCTTTATTGTAATTTCTTTTTAATTAATTATTTAATTAATTAGAAACTTGGAGGCCAAGGATTTACTCTCCTATATGAAGAGAGTTCTTCCAAGACATAATGCCACGGGAAATTTCGACCTATACACTAAAAGAGAGAAAAAAATTGTTCCTTGTCTTGGGTTTCATGTTGAAGAAAAACTTGGAGTTTTTCTTGGAGTTGCATATCAAGGAGGTTCTCATATCAAGAAGGGTGTCCACCAACCACCGTTTGGAGAACATATTGGAAGATAAAGGCTTCTCTTCCCACTATTGGTAATATGATCTTAACCCCCATTATAGTAGTTTCAGTCCTTTAATTATGTATTGTGTTGTATGAGTCGTGATCCATCAGCTGGGCATATATCTAATTCGTTTAGATCTGAACTCCTACATCCTTCACCTTTCGCCCACTGAAATTGTGTATTTCTCGCTTTAAATCGTCAATCTTTGCTGGAGGGAAATATTTCTTCAGAAACACATCGGCCACTTCGGCCCATGTAGATAATGAGGCGTTAGGAATGGTGTTGAACCTTGTTCTTGCAGCTCCCCTTAATGCAAATTGAAACTGTTAGATGTAATATCATCGGATCAATCATGGATCGACCCGATTACGCAGCGGAAGTATCGGATCTAGATCTAAACGAAACAAAACACATAAATAAAAGATCTAATCCTACAAGGGGGTTTAGGAGCCTACATTTTTATGGTGCTTAACTCCAAGAACAATAGATCTCCAAGAACACGTATTTTGAGAAGCCACAGCCTTCCAACGTGTGTCTCCCAGCAACACTAGGTGGATGGTGTTTCCCGCCGCCGGGCCTCCTTGATATGCTACCGGAATAATCCCGAAGATTATTCCAACTCGAAACCCGAAGAAAATAGCCGAAAATTCTAAGCTACTTTTCTGCCATAATGGTGTGTTCATATGTGTGTCAAAAGGCTTGGGAGAACTCTCTTTATATAGGAGAGTAAAACTTAACCTCCAAGGATTAAATAATTAAGAGATAATTATTACAATAATCCTTTATTCCGAATTAAAGATAAATAAAATGATTATCTTAAACAAATTAAGATAACTCATATTATTATCTAATATTCCATGAATTATCAATTAACAAATAAAAGATAAATCACACATTAAATAATTATCCAAGAAAACTAATTTCCAAATAATTAAATAATATAATCAAAACATGCGCCACCAACCTTAATCAAATAAGGTCCACGCACATTTCCTATATTTGACCAATGAGGTCAAAAGGTCAACACACTTATTTGGGTCGAGTCCACGAAAAAATATCTTTTCCGTGTATTTAATTATTTAATCCAACTAAACAATTAATCCACATATCAATTAAATAGTCCAATCCAACTATTTAATTATAATTGAGGTGCAACGACGAGAAATCCAATTATGCTATATTAGGAGCCACGTCGGGGACCATTGACCCATATTCAATGAGCTACAATAAATTAGATAAAATTATTCGTCGATGTAATAATTATATCCAACCTATTAATTCCGGATTACACCACCATAAACCCGAAACTGAACTCTATCGAATATAGATAACTTACACTCAATTTATGAGTCGAAAGCGTCCACTGATATAATCATTACATACGGATAAATCCTCCAAAGACTGTTCATTTCGATTCGGGATATTTCCATAAACCCTCCTCGAAACATCTTATCCTTATTTACAATTAACCCCCTAGTGATCAATTAGTTCATATCCAATATAATATGAACTCGGCCGATCGATCAGTTTCTAGGGTCAACAAATAAGGGAACTGTCTCTCTACTTCCCGAGGGAAGTAATGGATTCCATATCTGTGATAGCACAGACCACTCACTCATTCCAGAATAGAGCCAACGAGAAGTGTTGGACCACATACTTCGAAGTGATCCTTACTAACACATCAAACTCTACCCTAGTCTAAGCGTGCCTGCAGGATCACCTCAGATTAAGATTAATCCATACATGATCATCTTGTGATTCGATAAGACTTCTCGATTACGGAATTATATCGAGAACTCAAATCAAATCGGTCCAAATTTCTATATGATTATCATCATATATAAATGCCCCACTAGGTACCCTATTACCGATAAATCGATAAGACTGTCACACCTAAAGTGTTCTCGGGCTCATTATTAGCAAATTAATCATGAGACCCATACTCAGATTAATCAGCGCTACGGACTAAGTTAATTTTAAGTACATCTCACTAACTCAATCCTCTTGTGTATAGCCATACACTAAGTTATGTGATTACATAAACGAGGTACTTAGGGTTTTCAGTAGTGTCTTAATTATAAACATAAATGCATATAATAAGATGAATTACTAATTCCGTCCTAAAACAATTATATAAATGTCTTTCGGGCACTACACCTTACAATCTCCCACTTGCACGAAAGGCAAGTTGATTAATTGTTTTATAGCACACCCTTTATATCTATATCTACAACATTCTCCCACTTGCTCAAAACAAGTGAGATGAATCCCTCAAATCTGTACCCTCAAAGCGCATCTTAGTAATTCATCCTTCCAAGCACGACCGGAGTATGCCTCCGCAGGGTAAGTCAGTGACCCGGCGCGTACTCAGAATCCGAATACTATGTGACCTGGTACACTGATCAGGTAGGTTGGCGGCTTGAGTCAATCTTTGGGATCGAAACGTCGCCTTTCCATCTAATCCGGAGGTACGATTTCAATATGCTTTTGATTCAACACTGAGGACGAAATCGACTTAACGATCATCCTTCATCTGACCTAAAGTCAGAATCAGTGTCATCACTTATATTCTAGTTTGCACCTGAATATACTAGCATATTATTCCTCATTCTCCCGAAGATACTTGAGGATTCACTAAACATCCCATTTCGTATTCATCCGTAGGTTTAGATAATCATTCCTGAGAGGTAGGGTAGACTACATCGTTAATTCTGCATGAATGCAAGAATGTCTTAACCAGGTGAATGGATAGGATTGCCAATGATCGATTCTCGTGAATTTGAAAGAATCAAATCCTTTAGAATGAATCCCGATGGCATGTCAGACTCTGACTTCAGATAACACACCCATGTTGTTTCCAACTGTTTCAGTGTTACCATTCACGAACACTAATCTACATACTACTTTACTATTATTGATTCCCAGTCTACGAAAGACTTATCAACATTCTGGTCAAGTCCACATATTTAAAATATATGACTTTGAAATGACCTAGAGGTTTGCTTTAATCCCCAAATGATATAAGCTATGGCAGGCATCCTGCCAAAGGTTCTTTCTGAATAAATTAAGATACCGTTAGTTCTCGCAAAAAGGTCTTAGGGAATCACCCCTATTTTCTGCTTTGTAACGAATCCGTTATTTGTTCTTAGCTAAAACCCTTACATTTCGAATGAATTGATTCCGTTGTTCGGCAAGAAAGTCTTAGGAATCACCCCCATTTCCCGCTCTCTGACGAAATCAAGCAAGACTGAGTGGTAAGAGAGATCACGGTCTGGTTAACTCTCTACCTTTTAGGGAATCACCCCTAAATTACTCAGCTTTGCGGTGAAAGTTAAACTTTCCTATTCAATCGACTCTTCTCCGTGTAGTTCCAATTACTCCCACTCGGGCCCGAGATACTCGGTGGTTCTACAAGAGTTCAACAGAATCTGGATTATCAAACTCCATTCACAGGGTTATGGCTTTTAAACCAACCTCTATGATCAGGATCCTATACAGTCCACGAAGGACTATAGGTCATCAATCTACCCTATAGACCATAAGGTCCTGCAATGGGTAATGGACAAACCATACTCCCACCGCTGCGTTGGGGTGGAGTGATATCTTGATCTAGTTTAGTAGTTTTTATTAGTGTTTTCACCAATCGCGGTGTTGGATGTGGGTCGAACAAATCGATTAGTAAAATCTTGAGTACAAATACTTCAAGATCCAAGGTTGTTATTTATAGACTCTATCGGTCGAGTTTGACAAGATAACCGTCATTCTCTCGATTTTACAAGTTTTATAACCAACCTTTACTCAATGCATTAAGATATTTCACGTCCTGAACGTGTACGCAAAATTTCCAGTCCTACCTTCAAGCACTCGGTGCTAAATGCCTCTATTTACGGAAGTGGGGTGAACCGAATTCACTCCTTATCCACAAATGCGTAGGCATCTTTTAGGTAGACCTCTCGGTTTTTCAATACAACCGTTATTTTGCAACCAATATCTTAAATGAGTTCAGCAGCGTATCGTAGCACATCAATAACTATGTAAGGCAAATTTGTGGTGTATCCCTTAGTGAAACATTTCACTGGGAGGTAGGCCGAGCATCAGTCCCGAAGACTACGCAATAACCTATTTCTGAGTATGGAATACTCTATCTCTGGTGAAATGAGAGATTTCCTCCAAATATTTTTGATAAACTTACCGGAGTCTCGAATAGTAGTCAGACAAGATGTCACTACTTCAAAAGCTCCCACTAGCTTGTACCTTTCATATGACCCCGAAGGTTGTTATGCACAAGCTATGTTACTTCTTTAAATCTATTACCCTTTCCTGATTGAAAGGAAACTTAGTCATTGTTCCTTTGAGATGTTGTTCCTTTGACTCGAGATAGGAATCACCCTAAGCCGATCTTGAGATCTTGTCTTTAGGAATATGCACTAATTAATAGAATAGAAAGAAGCGTTTATCGAAATACGGAAACCATTTGCGTTTATATGTTTTAAGATGTGTTACTAATACCTTTTCAACAATGATTAGTGGTTCGACTTTATCAAACAAAAGTCCGAGTCTTGGATTCGTATACGATCACATTACATTCATCGTCAATAAGACAAACAAATTATCCTATTGAAAATGAATACGTTCGTTCCAACGAATCCGAAAACAGAAAATGAATTTTCTGTGATGCTCAAGAATTGAATCCGAGATTCATTTCCTTATATCACTCTCACTAGTCAATCTGAAAAAAACTGCCCGTTGTCTATTTTATTTATCGTTTAATGCAAAGCTACCTAGTTCTTCCAAAGAACCTTAGCTTTCGAGAAAATTGCTAGGATACATTGGACAGTGATCCGAAATCACTTTCATTATCCTCTAATTTCCAATTTATTAATTTTCCGGTTTAGCCTTAAAACTACTTAGTCTAGATGACTAACACGTATAAACATTCTTTCCCATTCTCGACTTTCCTTAGATGGAAACAGTCTTGAACTAGCAGTTCGTGTGAGTAGACACTACTCTTGAACTGTGGGACGTTCAGTGTTACTTGCTTGGACTATCGATTTTTCTAATCGTTAAATCATAAGACCAAAGCTCCCACTAGTTTATCGGTTCCAAATACTGTCTAACTAGAAACACTTTGTATTTATGATTTTTCGAAGATTAGAACATCACTTAGAACTAAGGTCCCACTAGTTTATCAGTTCCAAATACTGTCTAACTAGCGATGCTGTGTTCATGATGTTTCAAAGATGATAAAATCTCCAGAACTAAGCTCCCACTAGTTTATCAGTTCCAAATACTGTCTAACTAGTAACGCTTTATTCTTGTTTTTCCAATGAATGGAGAAACTCTAGTGCATTCCATTACACATTTCTAATTATTCAGAAAAACAACAAATCATAAGACTAAGGCTCCCACTAGTTTATCGGTTCCAAATACCGTCTAACTAGCAACGCCTTATGTATATGATTTTCCAATTTTTCAATTAGAAATTTGATGTGTAATTACACTTTTAAAATTCACTAAATGAATTTTATCTGATAGTCCTATGTCATCTTTTGTAAACTAAGTATGGTCGTCTCTCGTTCAACACGAGTGGCACCCGTGACACACCTGTACTATGTCACTTAAGTTTTTAAAGGCTCCAGAGAAAAATTTCTTCCGAAAAGTTAACTGCATTTATTGATAATTACAACGTACTTGTTACTTTCCACATTTTTATTTAAATCCTATTACTAACAGTTTAGTAACCTAGAGATTTAGTTGTAAATAAAATGACAGAAAGTTAAATTCAAAATAAATTTTCACTACTAGATTTATTTTAGGAATAATAAACTATAAAAGAGTTTATCCTACCATTCCAAGGATTTAACCTCGCACCTCAGTGCCGCCGTAGGGTAGGTCTAAGAGGTGATAGTTAAACTGAGACAATCTCTCTCAGTGATTAATCTTCGAGACTCAAACATCTCACGGGAATCAGACATCCCGGACCTTAATCACTGATTACCTTCCTTTTTCTAGCCTAGATATTTCGAAAATATCCATAATGAGTGTGACCTACTATATTAGACCTCAAAGTACGCCCCGAGTATGCCGCCGTAGGGTCGGTCAGGGACTCAACGAGTACCCAAAATCCTATCCTTTCGAAGACCAAGCCTTGAATTTTGATAGGGGTGAACACCATCCGTAGGGGGCCGAAATCAAAGCGGCTCGAGGCGTCACCCTTCTCTCACGTGCTTGCATCTATAGTAGAGGCCGTGGGGTTGGCTGTCGCCTTCCCCGCTCCCACTCAATATTTTGAAAAAGTGGTGGGTTTACTAATTACGGTTGCGGTCTTGACAATAAGAAACAATAAATCAAAGTACTCCGAATAGGGTCGGTTATGTAGGCAAGCCTACGCCGTCTTATTCGTTGGAACATATGTGACAGTTCAGGCCAATCCGGCAAGAGGAGCCCCGTTTAGCCCGGAGGCTTATCGGCTATGCTAAGTCCTGTCGAACTGCTGTAACGTACATCACACGTGGAGGGGAGTCGATTGAGCTGAAGCTCGGTTGAACTCGCCCAACCATGGTTAGACCATTTCCGAATCCATGTACTAAGATTCTCCTATTTCTAAATTGTCACCCAAAGCGTAATCTCGTTTCTGTTTAAGGTGGGTTCACTGAGAAGCCATCACCGAAAAGCTCAACGATTTATCCAAGTGGGATTCACCGAGAATCCATCACTAAAATCGTAACGATTGACAAAACCCGGGTCCTCGGTTTTTATAATTAGCTACTTATTATTTAACTACCACATATTAAATTAATAAGCATTCATACTAATTATTCGTGTTATACATGCCTAATTTATTCGAAATAAACTAGCTACATGTATGCATTGGAGTGGAATCATGATATGATGCATGTCATGGTAATTTTCCGGTTATATCATACAATTTTCGATCATACACGAAAAAATAACGGAAAAAATGAACACCGAGATGGATCGTTGGTACCCCCGTATCTCACCTATTAAAAAAAAACACAAATTCTAACTAGGGTTTACTATTTTCTAATCTGCTGCTGATGCGTATTATCGAAGATCTGAAATCCAAACGAGCCTTGATCGTCATGAAACTTTATGGATCTGTTCTTCACTCCGTCTACAGAAACATCATCAACTTGAGCGCCTCCTCGCTCACTCCGTTGTACTTCTGTGTCGAGATGATCTACAGATAGTTGTCTAAGAATTCATTCGGGTCCTTATTCCGCGCCAGTGAAAATCGCATTCTCGCCGATCAAAGTTGATGACATTCTGCTTCGGTTCCATGTTGTTAGCATGGATAGTTGGGATCCTGATCGGATTATGTCCGGTCCCTTGATACGGGGTAACCACGTAATCCCTTGCTGATACAAACCCTTGATTTGCCTGTGGGTTGTTCTGTTGTTGCTAATTCTGGACCAATGGAGGCTATTGGTCATTCGGGTTATTATTCAGGTTGTTCTGATTCGCTTGCAGACGCTGAATCTATGCCATCTGTTGTTGAATTAACTGATACTTCTGCATTTGCAAATTGTCCTGGCCAGGCGGCTGTTGCTGAAACTGACCACCCCCTTGTTGGTGTTGCTGTTGGCGAAGATGTGGTGGGTTGTTATTCTGGAATTGACCACCCCCCACTTGACCATTTTGTCCATTCGGCTGCCTCTGACCATTTAACACATTATTTGGTTGGTCCTGTCTGTTTCTTCCATCACCCCCTTCTAGAGTGGGGTCAAATAAATTTCTTCCATCTGTCCTTACAGCCATAGGAGTGTCAAGAGGATTCCTCTCGTGTGGAGGTGGGTTATTTAGAGTACCCAAACCCCCCATTTGAGACGTCCCATCATCATTCAACCGATCTCTACCATTGGTCGTCATATCTTCTTCCTTTGAAGAGAAGTCTGATGTTTCGTGTCCGTCCACGGTTTCTGGAACAGGAGCAAACAATCTTCTCCTCAACTGCCTTGCATGCCTGTCAATTTCCGGATAATAACGCTCTAGAGGTGCCCCAAAGCTCCGGGTCATACACTGCAAGTCAAAACAAAACAACAAGAAAACAATAAAAATGACCTAAGCCCAAGCTTTCGGTCAACTTTTGTGATATCAAAGTATTGCCAATCCCCGGAAACGGCGCCAACTTGATAAGAAATTTTTTGCAATCCAGTTAATCAAGTAAAAACTCGAAACCTTATGAAATTCTACTTTCTAACCGGCAGTGGACCGGATCGATTGTAGGTAGTGCTTGAGGAGTCTGAGGTCGAACCCACAGAGATTGGCTTTGAGTACCACAGCTGACTAAGCACTCAGTTCAGGTCAACCAGAAAAATATGACGTTATACTATCGCATAAAAGAAAGATTATACTAATCGGATTTCTTAACGATTCAAAGAGGTACAGCCGAACTACGATCCAGCAGATTACTCTACCCTCAGACAAACTACCCCAGGAGTGTGCTCTACCTTCCTTGTCTGTCTAATGATAAATTCACAGATGTCGAGTCCTAATTCTGGTGCTAACTCACACCCTACGCAACGCTCATCAACCCTCCATTTAGAAGGCCAACTCACCTAACGTGATTAAGTTCTAGAGTCGCCCGAGTGAACGATAAAAACCCCATATTGGATAAGGTCCTAACGACTAGGGTGTCAATCTAGTGCACAGGTAGGTGTCAAACTAACTTTTAAGCCAAAACGTCTACGGTCCCGAAACACCGGTTCCCACACTTCGCCGCAACAAACATTTATAAGGTAGGTGTGTGTGATGGTGAACTAGGTGATCAAGCTAGCTCCATTACGATTAAAATAGGTTTCGTGATATGAATTATCGATTAGAACATTTTATTACGTGCTACATGACCTCCCGGTTCATCTCCCTAATGGCGTTTCATCCGCTTTCACATAATTCGGCCGTACGAAAGATTTAGCTACTCATTTTCGAATTGAAACAATAAACGGTACAGGAATTCATGATATAAATGATAAAAGAACAAGAAACCATACCCACTTTATTGAAAATTGATGAAGTACCAAAGTTGTGCTCAAAAAGATCAAATCTTGACAATCGAAATGTAACGGATTGATGTTGTAATGTATCTAATGTAATAGAGGATCGAAAAACGAGAACAATGATATATGGCACTTACTTCTACGCTTTCGGACAAAGGAAATCGCCCAAAAGAGGCTAAAACTATCTAAATTCGTAAAAGTCTGCTAATGAAAATGTTTGAGGTGCCCTTTTATAGCCTAGGGCAAACTTCAACGTATCCATACGGATAACAGGCTATCCGTACGGATAGTTCTTGATTCTCCATGTTATCCATACAGATGGGAATTGATCCGTACGGATAAGTCTCTGATCACATCTTCTGTTTTGTGCTCCCAAGTGTCTGTCCGTACAGCTGGCTTTCTATCCATCCGGATGGCTCTCTGCTGCTTCATTCTATCCGTACGGATAAATGGACATCCGTACGGATAAGTCTCTGTTAAATATTTTTGCATCTGTCTGAGAGTTGTCCGTACGGACAGACGTTTGTCCGTATGGATAGATGCCTTAACTTCAAAAACATCATTTTTTCATACTTAGCCATCCCGACTCACCCAAATCCTGCATAAACATGGAAACAACAAGAAAACGCATAACCCCACAAAGTACGAGTGCTCGGGAATTGAGTATAAAGTGCTAAAAGTAGGCTGAGTTTACGGAAAAACTGATAGTTACTCACCGTGCAAAGAAAACCTCATTAACACTCAATATATGGTCTAAACTCACCCGAAACATGCTAGAAACATGATAACCGTGGGTTAAACTGTATAGAAATGTACAGTAAAGTTCGTTCATATCAATTCACCCCGAAAATTCTGCTCAAGAGAGGATAGATTGGCTCGTTATTGCTTAGAATATGTGTTAAATGCTATGTGAGTGTTCCTAGGATCGTAATTCTACATCTATGCTATTTTCCCCGAGGTTTTGGTACTGGTTTGTCTCGTTTTGCATGTTTTATAGGATGTACCGAATCTGGAGCATTGGAGAATGGATCTGGACCAAAAGGAATGCATTCGGCTGAGTGATTGAAGTCCAAGAAGAAGCTTGCTGAAGATAAAAAAGAATAGTAGGCCCGGTAACCCGAGGGTTTGGCCCGGTAAACCGGTGACTTATTCAACACGAAATTTATTCTGCCGCATTGTCTAAGTCGGTTAGGGTTTTAGAGAGTCTAAGTCGGTCATTGTAACTATATAAGGCCGCATTAGCTGATTATATTATCATACAATAAGTCTTCATAGTTTTATTATCAATTCAATTAATTACAATTATTATTATGAAATAAAGTTTTCTTGAGATTTGGAGAGTTGCTTTTGGTTTCCTCCCTTCTTCCGCCATCTGTAGCTTGAGTGGATCGAGCTAGATCTCCATTGTTGAAGGTGTGAAGCTTTGAACGTTCCTTTATTGTCTTCAATATGGTAGATCTTGTTGGTCCCTTGAAAAGGCTTTGGTTAAGTTTAGAGGGGGGGTGAATAAACTTAACATTTAAAACTTTTGGAGTTAACAAACTCAGCAACTTCAGCAGCCTGCTGATACTTCAGTAGTCTGCTGACACTTAGTAGTCTGCTGACTGTTGAGTTTACTGAATTTGTGCAGCAGAATATATCAAAAATTATGTTTTATTACTTGTTGTTAAATATGATACCAAGTATTAGATACTCAGTAGTGTATGTGTGTGAATTCAGTTGCTAGATTCAGTTGATTGATGTGTTAGATAAACTAAGTGCGGAATATAAATGCAGAAAGTAAGTAGGCAGATTTTATAGTGGTTCCAGGTGGTGTAATCCTGTCAGTCCACTCTTCTCCTGTGATGTTGGAGGTAATTCACTAGAGATGTTTGATGTAGCTGTCACAAAAATCCCTACGTTGCTTGTCCTTCACCAATAACTATGGCTTCACAAACTGAACACTTGGAACAGTAGGATTGCTGCTCCAAAGTCTTCCACTGGTCCTTGAAGGGTGGGATTGCCTCTTCACCAACTCCACCACAAACAACAGTCTTTCTCACCCAAAGATGCTTCACTGTCTTCAGTAGATTTATTGTGAAAGAAAGATTGAATCAAGTAAGTGATTCAGCTTTCAACAGCTTGATCAGGATGATATGATCAGCAGCTTGATGTCTTCAAGTGTGTAAACTTGATGCAGCTTGAATGCAGATTACACTTGAAGATATTCTCTGGATCAGTAGCCTTATGCTCAGAAGGGTCAGCAGGGTGTTTGATCGATTTAATTCTGATTGCTCAAGATGGATCCTTTTTTTCCTTCTAACATCACTTGTATCTGAGTTAGGAGTCCTTTATTTATAGGTAGAAATCCTTGTGACTTATGTTTGAAATTCAAACATAGCCGTTTTGGATATGTCTCCATCTTGACTTGCTTTTTCTGACTGTTCCTAGGACTGACACTGTCAGATTCCTTTTTGACAGTTTACAGTCTATCCACCCTTTGACTTGTATCCATTGGATAAAGGTATGAATCTTTCCAACGTCCATTTGATCTTCACCATTGATTTGTTTGATAAAAACAGAGGTTGTTAGTTATCCCTTTCTTTGTAATCTTCCAATGCAGCCTTTGATTAAATCGGAATATGTGTTCAACAGGTTCCTGAGAACATAAGCCTACTGATATACACATCCGTAAGCTTATCCTTATTATGCTCTCTTTAAAAACTCTTCAGCTTACTGTCTTTTATCTAACTTTTATTTATGAAGTTAGATTACACCTTTTTGCATATAACTAAGTTCCAATCACCACTTATCTTATGGAACTTAGACCTTGTACACAAGGTATATGTAATCAGTTTAGGTCATCACAGACTTCCCTAAATTCTGATTCCATATCCTTGACTTTAAATACTAAGTTTGATCCCTTAGCCTTCAATAATTGAGTTTGAGCCCTTAGCCTTCAATCTTCAGCTGGTTCCTGACTCAGCTATCCTATTGATCTAGACTAGTCTGCTGATGTAAATCAGCTGACCTTTTACAGTGCTTGTTTGAACAAACCTATACAAGATCAAACTCTAATAAACCTATACATTTGATCTAGACATCTTTTTTCTTTTGATCTATAACAGCTAGTCTGGCACTCATCACTAAAACTTAAAAATAAGTCCAACAATTTCCCCCTTTTTGGTGATGATGCCAATACCCTCCTAACAGCAAAGCAAAAAGATTAAAAACAAAAACAGAACAAACTTAGTCAATTTTCATTATAATCAGTTGTTCAAAGGTATTACAGTCTAGATACAGCAAAAGACAAAACTGATAAAGTGTGATGATCTACTGTCTTCTTTCTCTTTCTTCCCTTGCCTTTTCTACTTGATCTTGATAGGCTCTTATCTCTCTGATCATATCTCTCATCCATTCATTTTCATTCAGAGAGAAATATATATGAGGATTCACTTCTTTCCACCAATGCCATGCTTCAGGTAGAGTAAGGTTGATCTGATGTACTCTAAAGCCTGAACGCATGTAAACTTCCTTGAATTCATTAAGTGACTCCTTTGCATTGGTAGTAGGTAAACTTCTTCCACCTCTACCACCTCTTCCACCTCTGTGTGAAGCTCTCATGGCTTTAACCCTTGCTTCCCAAAACATTAAGCCCAAAAAGGAGTTTAAACCTTCATGAAAGCCTTTGTCATTACAAGGTCTCCACTTATTATAGTAAACCTTTTTATATTCTTTGAGAAGATCATCAGTGAGTGGAAGTCTGCCAGGTGCAGGCTCCCTAGAAGCATTAGTGTCCTCTTCCCATCTTTTCTTAGCAAAGATTCTGGCAGCCTCTTTTGCTACTGCTGTTTGGATCTCTTCCCCCTTATTGACATCATCAACAAATCGGGACAGCAGGCCATGTACACTCTCCTGTGTGAGCACTAGGTTGTTCAGTTGACCCTCTATAATTTCAGTCCTAGTGTCAACAGCTGTGATCCTTCGTTGCAATGTTTGCTCTAGTAGAGTTATCCTTTCAGTGATTTTAGGATCTAGTACAGCAGGTTGCAGTGTTCCAGCAGATTCAGCCACAGCAGGCTTAGGTGTCTCAGCAAGCTTATCAAGTTTCTGGTGAATGGATGTAAATTGATCTTTCAGAAACTTGTCCTTCTGTGTATTTCCTTTCTTGATCCCCTTCATATCTTGAGCAAGGTCAGCAAGAGCATAATAAGTGGAGGTTATATTGGAAGAAACAGTTTCAGTGGTTCTTCCTCTATTCTCCACTAAGTTCATTAAATCTTCAAATCTCTGCTCTTGCCTGTCAAGTTGAGTTCTTAAATTTGCAATGTCATTTCTGACAGTCCTCAACTCATCCAAAACATGTGCTGGTACCCCACCAGCCATTCCTCCGTCAGCTCCATCACCAGGCTCTTCTACATTGTATTCTTGCCTCTGTCTGCTGATAACCATGGAAAAGCTCATATCCCTTCCAGCAGGGTTAGGTCCTTGGAATTCCACCAGAATAGGATCAAGAGCAGGCTCTTCAAAAACTAGTACAAATGCCTGTTGAGGTTCATCATTAATAGGTTCTTCCTCAGGCACTTGAAACTCCTCATCACTGTAGTCATAGTCCAGCAGCTGCTCATCCTCATCAATAACAGCTATCTGCTGACCATCATTGCCTTTAGTGGCCTTTCCTCCAGCAGCCTCTTCTACAACAACATCAGGGGTTTCCTCCAAACCCAAAGATAGTTCCAACCTTTGTCCAGGTGCTGTTTGAGACTCAGCAACCTGTACCTCTTGTTCCAACCTTTGTTCAGTTGCTGTTTGAACCTCAGCAGCCTGAACCTCCATTTCCATCCTTTGTTTATGTGCTATTTGTGCCACAACAACCTGTTCAGGGAATACATCCATATTTTCTTTCTGAAATTCCCTAATATCAGAAATCCTTCTTAGAAAATTTGCAGTCTTGGTTAGAGTGTCCTCAGTGTCAATCCAGTCTTGATATAGAATTGAATCCTCCGAACTGACATTAGGCTCACTAAGATCAGTAACCCTTTCTTCATCTGAATCCATAGTCTGCTGATCATCAGTATGCTCAGCAGGTTCAACAACAAACAAAGTGTCTATCTCACCAACCATCCTGTTTGCACCATTGTGTATTCCCTCATTGATTTGTGCCTCTAGATCAACCATGGTGAGATCCTCCAGATCCTCATTCATTTGTTCAATTTGTTGCCTCTCAGTGGATTGTCTAGCACCAGTAGACTGCTCTACTCTTGGTTGAATAATCATAGCAGTTCCACTGAATCCTCCGGGACCAGAGGGGTGATCATCACCAGATTCAGATGATGAATCATCACTGTCCGATTCACCTCTGAGGTCTCTGAACTTGATACCCTCTTCCTTCTGTTGTTCATCAAACAGATCCATCAGTCTTGATTGCAATAAAGAGGTATCAACCAGATCTAGCAAATTTTCCACTCCCAACTTCTCAAAAGCCCATTCTTCAAAATCTGTCATTGGTTCTGCAGCTGGCTTTTGTCTCTTGTAGAATCCTAACTTCCATTGAAAGTAGTTAGCAACCAGTAGGATTTTAGGATAAACATATCCCTCCTTTTTCTTCTTCTCCTTCCTCTCAAATGGCATGGTTGGCTTTCTGGGAGATGTTTCAGGACATTGCTGACCTCCAAATGTCTCAACAAGTAAATTTAGAGTTTCTTCCACATATGCCTCTAGGTCAGTAGGTTGCTCAGGTTGTAATAGTACCTACTGCCTCCATCTGTACTACACTTGGTTCCTCCTGACTTATATGCTCATCAGCAGGGTTAGCAACAGATTGCTCTTCCTCCTGAACTATTGCAAAACTTGCAGGGTCTTATACCAATTTCCACTTCCACAACAGGTGTAGACTCAGTAGTCTGTTGTGGCTCTTCAGCAAGTTTCTCAACAACAACTTGTGCAGTTTCAGTAGGCTCAGCAGCCTTTACTGGGGAGGATTCAACAACTTCAACAGCAGGCTCAGTTTCAGCACTCTGCTATGATTCTTCAGTAGGTTGCTCATCAACAACCTCTACATCCTCAGTAGGCTTGATAATTGTTAAGGGCTCAGCCTCAATAGCCTCTCCTTCTTCTTCTTCTTCTTCTTGTTGCCTTTGAGCCTCCAAAGTTTTCAATTGCGTTCCTTTGCCATGTTTCCTTTTCTTGGCAATCTCTTTCATTCTTTTGGAAAGTTGCTCTTCTTCAAATTCAGCAGCTTTCCTCTTCCTTGTGATTTTATTTATATCAATAACTTCAACTGACTGCTTCTTTGTCTTCCTAGGCTTTAACATTTTTGTGATTTTCCTTGTATCAGCAGCCTTTCTCTTTTCAGTAACCTTCTTAGGTGCAGTAGGCTTGACAACTTTCTTAACCTGCTCACCACCAGCATCATCATTTCAACCATCACCATCACTTTCAGTAGCCTTATCATCTACATCTTCATCATCATCCAGACCAGGGATAGGAGTAGCGACTTCTGGCTTGAATCTAGATTTGTTAATCTTTTCAGATAAAACATCAGGTATCTGAAAATGATTCAGTAGGGTTTGAATCATTAGACCTAAAGGCTTGACCTTGGACTTCCTTGTACCATCTCTATCTTCAATACACACTTTCTTCATGTAGTGTATGAAGAATCCAGCCCAATCAAACTTCATACTTCTGTAGATGATGATCAATAAGTCTATTTTTGGTCCAGACAGTGTATCTAGGCTCCCAACAAATCCCAAAATGGTTTTGGCAATCAATTTGCTCAGCAGATTGTACTCATAACCAATATACTTCACATTAATGGCTAGATTTGAAGCAATTGAATCATCTGTCTTTATTGAATCCACAAATCTCATTCTTGGTAGATTCATTGCTTCTGGATTGGTGGGTGCATTGTTTCCAGGTGAAAATTTAAATACCTCTCTCAGTAGGTCTGAAGATATTTCAATCTCTCTTCAACTAACAGTTGTAGTGAAGGCCTCTCTTCCTTCATGTATGGCAATGTTTCTCCAGAATTCCAACACACTGGCATAAGAGATTCGTTCCAATCTTCTGTTTATAACACCTTCTAGCCCAGCAAACCGTCTGATTCTTCATCCAATATTAATGGCTAACTCAGTGTAGTTACAATCAGTAACATATCCTCTTACACTCTGACTTGTTCCAATATGAACCTCATCCTTCTTTGCCATTGTTGTAAGAAAAAGATGAAGAAGATAGTTCTCAAATCTGTGTTCACACAGTGTATACGCAGAGAAAATCAATCTGAGTTTTGAAAGTGGTCTCTGTGTATAGGTCTGTATATATAGATAGATGTAGTTGTAACTGTCAGAGCACGTACAGTGGTATTAACCACGATTAAAGTTGGAATAAATAGGATCTTGACACGTGGCCCATTACTTATCCATAAATGTTTGTAACCGTTCGATCATGTAACTACGGTTATAAGGATAGAATAAATATCCCGCCATATGCTTTTTGACTTTAGTAAGTTTGACTGTGTAACGTTTCCTTCAGTAGCCTTGTCATCAGTAGACTTGGCTCAGCAGCCAGCCTGCTGACAGAGTTACTCTGCTGATGCTTAAATCCTTTTTTGTTGTCCAATTGATAATACAAGATGAAGTTTAATACCAATGACTGATCTGTCAAGTGAGCTCACCCAACATGACAAAGATCAATCCACTTGGAAACTTCATTTGCTCAATTGTCCAAACATAAGAACATGGAATTGTTGATACCAATGACTAATCTACTAAGTGAGCTCACCCAACATAGCAAAGACTAATCCCATTGGTGAATTCCAGTACAATGCTGATCAATGATGTATCAGTCAACCTTTATAATTCAATGTTCAGTCCTTAGTTTAGCAAATCATTCACTATTCAGTGGTTTGGTGAAAATATCAGCAAGTTGATCTTCAGTAGAGATATGCAGAACCACCACATCTTTCTTTTCAACATGATCTCTTATAAAATGATGTCTCACATCAATATGCTTGGTTCTTGAGGGCAAAACAGGATTTTCTGTGATTGCAACGTGTTGTCACACATTATAGGAATTTCTCTTTCTTCAATTCCATAACCCTTAACTGTTGTCTTAACCAAAGTATTTGTGCACAACAACTTCCAGCAGCAATATATTCAGCTTCAGCAGTGGAAGTTGATATTGAGTTCTGTTTCTTGCTAAACCGGAGACCAGTCTATTTCCCATTAACTGACAGGTTCCTGTGGTGCTTTCTCTATCAATCTTGCATCCAGCATAGTCAGAGTCTGAGTAGGATATGACTTTGAAGGTTCCATCCTTCGAATACCATATTCCTACATCCAAGGTCTCTTTTAGATATTTGAAAACTCTTTTAACTGCAACCAAGTGACTTTCCTAATGTTTTGATTGAAATCTTGCACAAGCACCTACAACAAAGGATATATCAGGTATGCTGGCATAGCAGACTGCCTATCATCCTTCTGTATAAAGTCTAATCAACATCTTTGCCATCTTTGTCTTCATCCAATCTAATATTTGTACTCATAGGAGTTGATACCTTGGTACTATTTTCCATACCAAATTTCTTCAGTAACTCCTTGGTATACTTGGTTTGATGATTGAAGATTCCATATTTCATCTGTTTGACTTGCAATCCCAAAAAGTAGTTCATTTCTCCCATCATACTCATTTGGAATTTACTTTTCATTAGATTTGCAAACTTCTCACATAGCAATTCATTTTTAGAACCAAAAATTATGTCATCGAAATAAATTTGTACCAGCAGGGTGTTGTTCCCTTCATTAATTCTGAAAAGAGTCCTATCAATGGTGCCTTTTGTAAAACCATTGTCCACCAAGAAGTGAGATAGAGTCTCATACCTTGCTCTTGGTGCTTGTTTTAAACCATAAAGTGCTTTGTTGAGTCTATACACTTTATCTTCTTGATCTTTAACTTCAAATCCAGGAGGTTGCTGAACATAAACCTCCTCTTCCAGAATGCCATTCAAGAATGCACTCTTGACATCCATCTGATATACCTGGAAGTTTTTGTAAGCAGCATATGCCAAAAATAATCTGATAGCTTCCAATCTTGCAACCGGGGCATATGTCTCATCAAAATCTATTCCTTATGCTTGAGAATAGCCTTTTGCAACTAGTCTGACCTTATTCCTCATAATGGTACCAGATTCATCTAATTTGTTTCTGTATACCCATTTTGTACCGATGATATTTGCATGAATAGGCCTTTCCACTACTGTCCAAACTTGATTTCTGTCAAATTCATTCAATTCTTCTTGCATAGCAATTATCAAATCTGGATCTGAAATTGCTTCTTCAACAACTTTAGGTTCCATTTGAGATAGAAAACATGTAAACATTGCTTCTAATTGTCTTCTAGTCCTCACACCTTTCTGTATGTTGCCAATAACTTGTTCAGCAGGGTGATCCCTTAACCATTGTGGATTCTGGTTGGATTGATTCTCAAGAACCTCATCTTTAGTAGCATCTGCTGTTTCTTCGAAAGGGGGTTCAGCAGATCCTTGAACTGCCTTAGTTGTTGCATCAGTAGTGTTACCAGCAGGGTGTTCAGTAGGGGCAGAATCAGAAACCTTTAAGTCATTCAATCTTTCCAAAACTTCAACACATTATAGAACAGTGACTTGTTGATTCTCAGTAGGTTCTGAAGCATCATCTTTCATTCCAGTGAACTTAGGTTCATCAAATACAACATGTATTGTTTCTTCATGTTTCAGTGTCCTTTTGTTCAGTACCCTGAATGCCTTGCTGACTGAAAAATATCCCAAGAAGATTCCTTCATCTGATTTTGGTTGGAATGTCTTCAATTGTTCCTTATGATTCAAGATAAAACACTTGCTTCCAAATGGATGGAAATAGGATATATTAGGTTTTCTTCCATTCCAAATCTCATAAGGTGTCTTCAGCAGCTTCTTGTTCACTGATGTTCTGTTTTATGTATAAAATGCTGTATTAACTGCTTCAGCCCAATATCTTTCAGGTAGAAATGCTTCTTTTAGAGTTCTATTTCTTCTTTCAGCAACCTCATTGTGCTGAAGTGTACCAGCAGCAGCAGAGTTGATGTAGTACACCATTCTGTTCACAATATTCTCTTAAAACTTTATTGAGAAATTCAGTACCCTTGTCTGATCTTATTTTTCTTACTATCAATCTTTTCTCATTTTGCAATCTCTTCAAAAGTTCAGGCATCTTTTGAAGTGTTTCACTTTTCTTGTTCATGAATATCACCCAAGTGTACCTTGAATGATCATCCACAACCACTAAGGTGTACTTCTTTCCTGTTACACTTGTTGGTGTTACTGGTCCAAAAAGATCCATGTGCATCAGCTCCAAAACTCTTTTAGTTGACTGTTTAGTCTTTGACTTGAAGCTTGACTTTGTCTGTTTACCTTGTTGGCATGCATCACATATAGCATACTTCTTGAATGTGATCTCAGGTAAACCAATCACCAGTTTCTTCTTCACCAACTGATTGATATCATCAAAGTTTAGATGATTCAACTTCTTATGCCATAGCCAATTGAGTTATGACTTGGTATGCACAATCAGGCATGTTTCTGGAACAGCAGTAGACCAATCCACAACATACATGTTTTGTTGTCTTCTTCCAGCCAACACAACTTGATCACCTCTCTCACTAATGACAGTACAAGCTTTTTTTGTCAAAAGTGACCTTGTATCCCATGTCACAGAATTGTTCAGTGCTCAGTAGGTTGTAGTCCAGTCCTTCCACATATGCCATATTCCTGATTCTTAATCCATTTCTCACAAGTGTGCCATATCCTCTTGTGTATCCTGGTGTGTTCTTGTTGCCAAAATTCACTCTTGGACCATCCTTTGCCACAAAACTTGACAAAAAGTGTTTATTCTTTGTCATATGTGTGGAACATCCATGGTCAAAATACCAGACACCCTACAAAGCAAAGTTAATGCATTTTAGGTACCCAAACCTGTTTGCGTCCATAATGGTCAGTGGTAAGCTTGACCCTTGGCAAGTTTCCATAAGGTCTTCTTTGAAAGGTATCATACTTTGGTTCATACATGTATTCTACACATCTATAAGGTCTAACAATTGGTTGTGTAGGATTCACATATGCTTTCTGGCCTTTTGGAATATAATGCTGTTTAAAGTGATTCATTTTGTTAGAAGCACTAGGATAACCATAGGTTTGTTGTCTGTTAGGAAAAGCCCTGTAATATGGAGTCTGCTGAGGTCCCTACTGAGGTCTTGTATAAGTCCTCTGTTGAGCCCTCTGCTGATTCCATTGCTTAGGTTTTACCCTTGCAGCATGGTTATATCTGTTGTTTCTAGCAGTGGGTGCAGGAATATTCCAATCATCATCAGTAGGGAACATTCTTCCTTTCCCCCTGAGATAAGTATCCCTTGAATGATTAACATTTTTGGATTTAGGATTCTTATTCTTGGAATATTTCTGGTTTTTCCCTTTTTGTGGTCCAAATAGACTTGGCGGCCAGTCCGCTATCAAGCAGTCTAGAAGGCACAACAGTCCTATTTTTAGATTTATTCTTTTTATTAGGACCTGTTGAGTTCCTTGACTTCTGATTTTGCTTCCTTGAAGCTTTCTCAGTAGGCTTTACTGCCTCAGCAACCCTTTCGGGAGTTGGATCTTATGCAGGCACAAACTTAGGACAAATTCTGGTACTAGATTCAGTGACCTTACGGGATCCACTCTTATTGGATTGTTGAGTTCCGAATCCAAGCCTTGTTCTATCACCATAAGGCTTTCCAAATTTGAATGCAGTGGAGGAACAAGATGGTTCAGCAGACTCAGCAGCTACTGAATGTTCAGCAGGCTTATGTTGATTCTATCTGACTTCTTTTTCTTTTCCTTTGAGAATTCTTAATTCATCATTTAATCTTTCAACTTCTGATTGAAGAGCTTCTTTTTTAGCCTTCACAATCTCATAACCAGATTGTATTATCCTCAGTTGATTAAGGATGGCATCAAAAGTTTCTTCATTTTCAGAATTCTTTGGATTTGAACCACAGGTTGATTCACAATCACTTTCAGCAGGAGTATTGATAGATATAGAATTGTATACCTCCATTGTTTCATCCATATTTGCCATTAAAGCATAATCTTCCATATGAGCAACAAGTGCAATATCATCAGATTCATTTCCCTTTTCTTATTTTACTTCATATCCTGATTCATCTTCAGCAACCATAGCCTTCTTGCCATGTCTTCTTTGTTGACTTTTGGTCTTAAGTAGGTTTGGAAAGTCAGGTCTGAAATGTCCAAGCTTCTTGCAATTAAAGCAAAGATAATCAGGTTCTTTTTTCTGTTTTAATTCAGGACAATCAGGTTTGAAGTGTCCTGGTTTTTTGCAATGATAGCACAAGTAATCATTATCTTTCTTTGATTCATTCTTCTTCTTTTCACGGAATTTCTTTGTGAAATTCATTGGAGAACCCTTTCCAGTTTTCATCATTCCGATTTTCTTGCTCAGTAGGGCAATCTGCTCTTGCATCTCATCCAGTAGATCCATCTGTCAGCACATCCATCATTTCATCATGGGATGCAGCTAGATAAGCCTGCATATGACATTTATACTCATCAAAATGATCTAAAGAATACATCAACATTGTTCTAGCATACTGGTTGTTATACCTGATGCAAAGCTTTCAAAATCAGTATCTTGAAAAAGTTTTCAAAGTATTTTCACAAGCTCAACAAGTAGGATTACTTCAGAACAGAAGCACTGCCCTCTGATACCAATTGTTGGTCCATTGAAAAGGCTTTGGTTAAGTTTAGAGGGGGTGAATAAACTTAACACTTAAAACATTTGGAGTTAACAAACTCAAAGAACTTCAAAGAAATGCGATACTTGATAGTCTCTTGACACTCAATAGTCTCTCGGACGATTGAGTTTATCAAATTTGTGCAAATGGAATATATCAAAAATTAAGCCTTATTACTTGTTAAATATGATACCAAGTATTAGATACTCAGTAGTGTATGTGTGTGAATTCAGTTGCTAAATTCAGTTGATTGATATGTTAGATAAACTAAGTGCGGAATATAAATGCAGAAAGTAAGTAGACAGATTTTATAGTGGTTCCAGGTGGTGTAATCCTGTCTGTCCACTCTTCTCCTGTGATGTTGGAGGTAATTCACTATAGATCTTTGATGTAGCTGTTACAAAAATCCCTAAGTTGCTTGTCCTTCACCAATAACTATGGCTTCATAAACAGAACACTTGGAACAGGTAGGATTGCTGCTCTAAAGTCTTCCACAAGTCCTTGAAGGGTAGGATTGCCTCTTCACCAGCTCCCCCACAAACAACAGTCTTTCACACCCAAAGATGCTTCACTGTCTTCAATAGATTTCTTGTGAAAGAAAGATTGAATCAAGTAAGTGATTCAGCTTTCAGCAGGTTGATCAGGATGATATGATCAGCAGCTTGATGTCTTCAAGTGTGTAAACTTGATGCAGCTTGAATGCAGATTACACTTGAAGATATTCTCGGGATCAGTAGCCTTATGCTCATTAGGGTCAGCAGGGTGTTTGATCGATTTAATTCTGATTGCTCAAGATGTATCCTTGTTTTCCTTCTAAAATCATCACTTGTATCTGAGTTAGGAGTCCTTTATTTATAGGTAGAAATCCTTGTGACTTATGTTTGCAATTCGAACATAGCCGTTTTGGATTTGTCTCCATCTTGACTTGCTTTTTCTCGATTTGTTCTAGGGTCGACAATCGCCGGACTCCTTTTGACAGCTTCTGATCTGTCCACCACCCTTGACTTGTATCCATTGGATAAAGGTCTGAATCTTTCCAACGTCCATTTGATCTTAACCATTGATTTGTTTGATAAAAACAGAGGTTGTTAGCTGTCCATTTCTTTGTAATCTTCCAATGCAGCCTTTGATTAAATCGAAATATGTGTCCAGCAGGTTCCTGAGAACATAAGCCTGCTGATATACACATCAGTAAGCTTATCCTTATTATTCTGTGTTTAAAAACACTTCAGCTTACTGTCTTTTATCTAACTTTTATTTATGAAGTTAGATTACACCTTTTTGCATATAACTAAGTTCCAATCACCACTTGTCCTATGGAAATTAGACCTTGTACACAAGGTATATGTAATCAGTTTAGGTCATCACAGACTTCCCGAAATTCTGATTCCATATCCTTGACTTTAAATACTAAGTTTGATCCCTTAGCCTTCAATAACGGAGTTTGAGCCCTCAGCCTTCAGTCTTCAGCAAGTTCCTGACTAGTCTACTGACTCAGCTACCTACTGATCTAGACTAGTCTACTGATGTAAATCAGCTGACCCTTTTATAGTGCTTGTTTGATCAAACCTATACAAGATCAATTTCTAATAAACCTATACATTTGATCTAGACATCTTTTGGCCTTTGCTCTATAACCGCTAGTCTGGAACTCATCACTAAAACTTAAAAATAATTCCAACAAATATGTTCGTATTTATGTGTTTTACTTAATCTGCATGTTTAACAACCCCATAATTTACATATTTTAATCGTACTGAGCAATGTAGATCTAGAAATTAGTAAAAGCCGCACCCGGTAAACCGGCGGTCTATACAAGTTTACCGAGGCATATTTTAGAAAAACTAAATTGGGATTCACTACAGCTATGTTGATCGGTAGAAATAATTAAAACGAGTAATAGGTCTGGCCAATCTAGTATTCGTAATTCATAAATTAACATGAAGGACCGCAAGTGAAGTGTTAATTAGTACATAGTCTTGATGGACCCTAGGAACGTGCTGGTCAGTGTCGACAGCTGTCTAGGTGGGTTAGCGGTATGAGGTAACTTTCAATATCGGCAGTTCTACTTCTTTACGTGTATGGGCTATTACGGACCAATTAAGGAGGGTATCTTGCGTATAGATTGTCTACTACCATTGTCGGAGTAGATAGGAGTAGGAATTGCACCTATAGCTGATAAATATGATAATAATAAAGCTCACGATTAATATAAGGAAATTATGTGGGGAAGTAAACATAACGATTAACTAAACCAAGTTAGTAGATCGGTAAGGAGAGGGAGAGAATACCAACGTTTGTTTTATTTTATTGTTGGTAAATGACCGCCTATATGTTGCTTCTTAATTAGGTTAGAATCGTTTATATGTATAAGTTGCATTGTCTCTGTGGGATCGACATTGACTCGCATTTACTATACTACGATGTACCTAGTATTCTTGCTAGTAATATCGACGTTAGTGACTTACAAGCGATCAGGTCACGAACCAATCCCAAAATATTCCGAGATAATGAATCAGGATCCACAGTCAAAGAATATTGCCATCCCCCTTGCATTTTTTCCTCAAACTCAGCATCCTTAATCCAGAAGGGGTCATAGCGGGGAACAGAAAACCACTTGACTTTGCCCTGACGAAACGGATTACTCAGGATCGGGGCATGATCAGAATGAAGAACAGGACAAGTGGTATACATGATGGTTCGGATATAGGGCCTGCCACTAAATGTTGCTCATACCCATGTCTAGACAAAAGTTGGTTGTGTCTCCCACCTATTACACCAATAAAAGGAGCTCTAAAATAACCAAGGTCAATCAATCTACAATCCGTCAAGGCACCTTAGAAAGCAAGCATCTAAGAAATAGGCCTCAAACGCGGCCCTTCTTGTTCGGACTGTTGGAGTATCTCATTAAAATCTCCCGCCACTAACCAAGGCAATTGGTGAGATTCATGCAGCCGACGAAGCAACGTACAAGTGTGAATTCGTTCCTCGACCATTAGATTGCCATAAAACCTGTAAACCTCCACACCCTACCATCAGCATTTGTTACAAGGGCATCAATGTGCCTATGGCCATAAATGGAAATCATAAGATTAATATTTGACCGCTAAAGCAGGGCCAGACCCCCACTAGCCCCCAAACTACCAACTACAAAAGCATTAGGAAAACCCAAAGCACAGTGAACAATTTCAAATCTACTTCTAGGGAGCTTTGTTTCAAACAAAAAAACTAAAGACGGTGAAAAAGAAAGCACAAGAGCCTTAAGAGCTTTCACTGCACGGGGTTGGCCTATGCCCCGGAAGTTCCAACATAGGTTATTCATGGTGCCGGGTGGGCCTGCTCCTCGGCAGCCTCCATCAATGGCATAAGTAGCAAAGTGCAATTCTTCTTAGTCCCGATCTCCTCATCCACATTAATTTGTGCCTTCCGTTTCTTTTTTATCGGGATGACAATCTCCATAGCAACTGCTTTACCCGTGGCACATGCCATTCGTTTAAAAGTAGAGACCCGCAAATGAGACTTGTGGTCCCCAAATAAAAGGGGCATATCCACCCCGGAGTTAGTACAAACGTGGGAGCCATGTTGAAGCCCCCAACCGGAACCCCTTCTTCCCCACCCTGAAGTCTCGCTAGTCGTTTGTACGTTGATACCTGCATACGAAGCCCTTGAGTTACCAACGGCAAAGGCACCTGACTCACCTGCACATCCTGCAAATCGAACCCCGGTGCTATGGCTACAGTGGGCAGCAAACCAATATCCCTAGCTGGCGTCCCAACATGTTGAGCCAAATATTGCATGAATTCATGACATATTCAATACGCATGCATGGCCACTTGCATGCCATCAAAAGGGACTCTATTGAGACAAAGATATGCTGTCAAGAACATAAAGGAAGTAGGATGGGCAGTTGGCCAGATCTAGTATGGATCGTACATGGACTAAAGCCAAGCTGTGATTAACGTGGCCAATATATTCTTCCTCCAGTTGCAATCCCTCCCACCACCTTCAGGCATAGTCATGCACGGCAAATACCTCCAAAATATTTGACCGGCATCCCACACCAAGCCAAGGTCCATAAGCCAATGAATTCCAATCTGTCACCGTTAATTCTCGTGTCAACTTAGGAAAAAAACGGTGGGTGTGGCGCACCAATTGGCAATGGAAACATATATTTGGTAATCGTTCATACTGTAACAATGTCGTCACCGACGTCCCATCCGCATCCAACCGCAAAACACGCCGGAACGGGGCCTGTAAATCAACTCCGACTCTTGGCCGCAAGAACCTTTGTCCGGACAAGTCTTCTCACAACTCCCCAGCCGTCACCTCCCCCAACACCTCCGCCAAACGCCTGCCCACTGCCACAGTACAAAGATTCGTAGGTAAACCTACCACATGAAGCCATAATTCAGCTACCCGAAAAAACCGGCAGCGCCTCCCCATCATCTCTCCGAAGGTGAAGCACCACTAAATACCCATCAAAACACCATGGGCCGCCGGCGAAAACCCTAGCCGCTGCCTCCTCCGATGGTAGAACAAACTGAAATAAGTTTTTGGCCAACCGAGTAACCGTAAAATCACACCCCCATGACTTATACACGGCAAGCCAAGGCCCCCTTATGCCAATGTATTTCGGTGAGAACAGACAGCCAATCAAGCTCCGAGCCCGCACCCCAGTCCCCTCCTCAGACCTCTGTATGTGCACCGCCGACTGCTCCTCCTCCTGAGGGGTGAGAGACAACGAGTTTAGCAACGCAGCAAGTGCCTCCTTTTAAAGTTTTTTTCAATACACGATTTCAACATTGATTATAATTTGACAAATATTATATCATTGAAATACACGACAATGCCAATAACATTTTTGTGTTTTCTTTAGGATCCATTTAAATGTCAAATATCTAATTTAAATTGTTTAAGAGCACTTGCATCAGATCGTCTAAACAAATTCTCGATATCATAGTATTAAATACAAAATTTAATAGTTTACAGAATCTTTATCCGAGAGATTATATGGTGAAAAGGTTGTACCGAGAGGCATACATGATAGGCTCTCGTTTTTACTCTCTTTCACATAATATGCTTTTATCGTGTTGAGATTTTAGAAATGAGTCGTTGTAATGTTGACATTTGGTAGAACATTTGTACAACGGTTATGATATTGTCGGAAATATCACGGTGGCGGTAACGATGGTTATATGTGGATATTTAGCTAATAGTGTACGTTTTCTCCGGTGAAAGTGGTGGTGACTATGAAAGATATGAAGATTCTGGTGACAGGTTCATATTAATATGAATGCGGGTTCAGAGTCGAAAAATTGGCAGAGCTTGGTCTTATTGTATTAATATTCTGATCGTTATGATTTACACGTTGCCCCTTTTTATAGTTTCCAGACTAATCATAATTAAGATTATCTCGACAAGACATAACTAAGTACAATTATGCATAACAAATATGGTTGTATCCCCAGCTATGATGATTAACTCTGAAGCCGGTTGTTCTTGATGCGCGCCTACGAATGGCCGCAGACCAGTAATCGAGCTTGATCTCAATCACGTAGGGATTGAGTCCAGGTTGCCTTGAACCATGATGGGGGTTGAAGAGGTGGACCATGGGCCGGTGAGATGTGGAATCGATCTCAGCTTGAAGTCTACCCGTGGATGTGGCTGGACCAACAGCTTGCAGCTTACTTTCGGCTTGGCAGCAAGTGGATTGAAGGTGTAACCGTTCGGCTGTCGTGATATGACCTCTGCTCGGGGCAGATGTTGGGTCTGTAAGACCGTTCGTGGGTTTTGTATAAAATGCCCCCTACTCCGTGTCTCATCTGTTCTCCCAAGAAGAGTGAGAAATGGAGTAGAGCTGTTGGTGACTTAGAATACCGTGGCCCGATAATTTCTATGAGAGGAGTTTGATGCCGATCTAGCTATCATCAGGCTTAAAATCAAATCCATAAGATTTGTTGTAAGGTGTTGTGCTATGGAGCGGACATGCTTTGTCAATTTTATGGCTCGAGGCGACTCGTTGCAGAGTGCTATGCTATGAAGTCGATGGACTTGAGGCCGTGAGTGGCTAAGGTTGTTGTAGGAGTTAAAGGAGGCGTATGTAATATTCCGATTTTTGGGAAAGGGCAGACGTGTTATTTTGCGAATACGAATTATTATATCCTTCACATTTTTTGTGGATTTAAGTATATGTATATATATGTCAAAATTATATGTATATGTATATATATATATATGTGTGTGTGTATATATATGGAAAATTGGATTCAATTATAATTAAGGAATAATTAAGGAAATAATAGGCAATTATTATTTAGGGATTTTTTATTTTAGGAAAATAACTGCCCATTTTCGTATAACCTATTATCAAATTCAGAAATTTCCTTTCTACGTTCTTTGCAAACGCTTGAGAGCAAAAGAGAAAAGGAAAATAGATTTCTTCAGAATTCTAAGACAGTTCTTAACCGTTTTTAGATTCGAGTAGAGCTTTGGAATCGTTGTGAAGAGGGCGTCGTTTCAACACCAAAAAGTTCAGAGTTTTTAAAGGAATGTGTTTTCGCCCTAGGCGTGGTTTGATCGAGTTTAATGGATTTAAACTCAATTCGTTTTCTTGTTGTATAGAAGCGTGTGATCGAATCTAATCTAAATTCTGATTGATCATATAGGTTTTTCTGTGAGAAGGATCAAGTTTGACTGCAGATTATCAAAGCTTTTGGTGCCGGATAGCTTGTAACTCTTAGTTATAGGCTTTTCCTATGATTTAGTTATGGTTTATAAGGTTAACATTAATGTTTTGATGTGTTTAGAGGTTAGAAATCATATCTTTTTCGTTGTTTAAGGAATATGGGATTAATTGGTTTGATAAAGATGAGTTGTGTTTACTTCAGGCACCGAATGAATTCTTCCTAAGAGTTGAAGTTTGGGACCATTGGAAAAGCATGATAGGCTTGTGCTTTGATGAGTTAGTATTCATCAATGTATGAGTATGTGATAGGTTGTTGTGTTTTCCTGTCTATGTGAGGGAGTGGAGTTGTTAAGGTGAGGTTTGCCTTGAAAACACTTAGGTGGCTAGTTAACAATTAACTAAGTACATACTTGGCTAGTAAAAGATTAAGCATCATGTCATTCTTTGATAGGCACCAAACTATATCGCGATGTGTGGGCGATCAGTAAAAGCGAACAACGCTGCTGGCCTATAAATGGCTGAATGGTAGTGGAGGAAATTCACATAACGTGTATGCTATCAGGCTTTCCTTCGTGGTTATTGGTGTGATCCACCAATATGTTGCACAGTATACCTTATGGTGGATATACACCATGCGTAGTGCCCTTAAATGCGGGTGTAACTTGGATAAGTTCAGACATAAACGTATAGTCATGGCATGCTGATGGACCCCTAGATTGAGTCGGTCCTACAAAGATAATCTAATAATCTTGAATCTTGCATTATAAATCTTAATTTAATCATTAATGATAGCCGACCCGAACTACACCACGTGTCGTCCACTTAGTATGTATAATAAATGATTAGCCCCTAAATATAGAGCGTTAAGGGCCAGGAGCCCCAGTAACATACCTAAGGGAAGGTCCCTTACGCTAGGTGGGAGACCGGCAGAAACTCCTCCTCCAACCACCGCAGGTCGGCCAAGGCAAGGCGAAGAGGAGTTGCTCAGTTTGGCCATAGTGGCCTAGGGGGCTGAGTGCAGGACGCTCAGACCAACCCCGGTAGTTATTCCACGCGCTGGATAAATAAGTGCAAATGAGGAAAGAATCCTTAGTCATAAAGACTCTGATATTAACATTAAATATGTCCATAATTATCCTTAAGTCATAGGGATTTAGGCGTGTATATCCTTAGGGAAATAATAATGATAATTATAATACATTTCCTTGCCGGACAAGGAAAGGGATGAGACATCTCTGTTAGGAACATTTTATTATGTTTTGATGATGGCTATACTAACTGTTATAGCAAGCCTAAAAATAAGTTAGAATTCTCTTTATAAGTCTTTACTTAGAGTCTGACATGTTCTATATGTTGAGTCATACAAGTATTGTACTAGTTGGTAGGACAGCAAAGTAAAATCAGATGTTTGGCAAAGTAAAAGCGGCCAAGTACCAACATAGAAGCATGAAGACATATGGTCTGACTTATAACCTAGGATGTCTGTGATGACCTTGGATAAGTCTAAGTTACATTCCAAAGCAATGAAACCTAATGTTTAAATATGGTGTACATTGATCTTACACAAATCAAAGATCAGTGAAGTACAAAGATTCTCCTAAACTAAAAAGAATGAAGGAAATAGTGAATCGGCAAAGTAAATTGACAATCGGCTGAGTAGTGACAAAGCACTGAAGGAAGATCAAATCGGCAAAGTCAGAAAGATCACTTAACCGTTCAGGGAACGGCCAAGTAAACTTTACTTGATCAAATTTTGAAATATGAAGAAGATTCAGAGGATCAAGCATTAAATGCACAATCAATTGAGAAACAATCAAGGACGGATTTTCTGATGAACGTTTGATGAAAAAATCCGATCACCAAAATCAAGGAGGATTTAATTAAGGGGGAATCAAGAATAAAATCAAGGATTATTCCCCTCATTAAAATAGACAACGGACGGAAATTCAAATCAAGGTTTATCAAGGCTATAATTAGAAGGCATTGACAGAAAAGAAAAAAAGAGAGACACACAAGAGAACGATCAAGTCAGAGAATTTACAAGCAGAAACTCTGTCAAATTGAAAAGCCTTCATCTGTGCTAAAAGTGAAACATCTAGTGATCAACTCAAAACTCATAACTACAATTTCAACATCAAGCATTGAGTCCGATCAACAAGTTTTGTGAATCCAATTCACTTCAATCAAGCAACTAAATCAGATCCATCTGAGAAGGAGTTGTGTTTGTGATAGCTGTTGAAGGAGTTGTTCCCAATGAGCAGTGAAAGAGACTGAGTCACTGAAGCTTTTGAAGCCAGGGAGTGATAGTCTTGAAGATTGTGAAGCTTGTGTTGTCAAGGACAATCAGACTATTGTATTTGTGAAAACAATAGTGAAATTCCTCTAATCATCACAGGAGAGGAGTGGATTAAGGGATTACACCACCCTTAACCGCTATAAACCTTGTGTCAATTTACTTTCTACAGATTACCTTACTGCATTTACTTAATTGCTTAAATTATATCATATATTTGTGATTGCATAAACTACTTTGAAACAACATATTAAGAAGGGACTTATCCGCTGCCCAAAATATTTTAAACACAAGAAAGGTTTTTGAAACTCCACTATAGTCATTCACCCCCCCCTCTGACTATAATTTTACCCTTCTCTAGGACCAACAATTGGTATCGGAGCAGTGTTCCTAGTATCAGAATGTTCAGATCTAATTTCTGGTAACAAGGAGATCACACATTTTCAAAGTAGTTTTCAAATTTGTGCTTTCTTTACACACACACACACACATATATATATATATATATATATATATATATATATATATATATATATATATATATATATATATATATATATATATATATATATATATATATATATATATATATATATATATATATATATATATATATATATATATATATATATATATATATATATATATATATATATCTCTCTTATTATTACTTATGGATTCCTCAAACATTATGTCAAAGGTACATATATTCAATGTTAATAATTTTGATGAATACAAAATAAGAATGTTGTCTCATCTTGCAGCAACTCATGAGGAGATGCTGGATGTGATCAATGATGGGCCAATCGAGATTACAACTGTGATAGCCACAGGAGCAGATCAAGGAAATGTAATAGACAAACAAAAGAAAGATTGGACCAAGGATGACAGGAGAAGAGCAAATCTCGATTTTGTTGCAAAAGACATGATTTTGAAGAGTCTGGACAGTAACATATTCATGAGAATCAAAGATTGCAAAATAGCAAAGGAGATATGGGACAAATTGGCACTGGTCAATGAAGGAGCAGAAGCAGTCAAATAATAAATTGTCCGTTGACTTCAAAATGAAGCCTGGTGAAACCATTGATCAAATGGACAACAGATTCCCAAGCATCATCAGTGAACTACAACAACTTGGTCACACATATCCACAAAAAGAAGTGTGTCTGAAGATCTTGAGAGGCTTACCTGAAAGATGGAGGATCATTACATCAGTAATAAGAGGGACAATAAATCTTGCAAACACTGACACCTTGACTCTGATGTCTCAATTAAAAGCATGAATTTGAGTTGAACGGCGAAGACAGTGCACCAGAAGAGGCACATAAGGCCAGCAAAGTAACACAACTGATGCAAACAGCAAAGAGACACATGAGCTGAAGGAATAGGTAGCTTTACTGGTTAAACATTTTGACAAGTTTACCAAGAAAAAGCAATTCAAAGGAGGCTCATCATCATACAAAAAGTCAAGCTCAAACAAAGATATAAAGAAGAAGGATGATGAATATAGATGTTTCAATTGCAAAAGAAAGGTCATTTCAAGGCAGATTGCCCTAAAGAAAATGACAAAGATGAGGAGAAAAAGAAGTACAAAACA
This sequence comes from Gentiana macrophylla, assembly GCA_026214975.1. Lineage (NCBI taxonomy): Eukaryota > Viridiplantae > Streptophyta > Magnoliopsida > Gentianales > Gentianaceae > Gentiana > Gentiana macrophylla. The sequence goes on from CM047810.1 coordinate 78,090,234, forward strand.
GCTGAAAAGAAGAAAAGCAAGAAGGCATTCAAAGCTGAAACCAGCAGTGAAAAGAATGAGGAATCATCAGACAATGATTCATATGATGATGAAGCTGACAGCTCAGAAAATGAAAAAGCTTACCTATGCCTTATTGCTAAAGAATCTAATGAAACTGAGGTAACATCTAGCTCATGCTCATCATCTAGTGCATCACCTTCTAATACTGCACAATCTTCTATTCTCCCACTAGATTTTTCAAATATAATCCAAAATCTCATTAGCAAATTTGATGAAATTGAGTTGAATCATGAAATTCTGGAACAGGAGTGTGAGAATCTAAGAAAGGAAAATAAAAGATTAAAGAAAGAACTGGATAAAGTAAAAAAGCTGAACTAACTAGTAAGGAGACTTACTCAATGTACAACAACCAGAAGATGATCATACATCTGGTGTTGACAGACCAGCTGAGAAAGTCTCCCTACCAGTTAAGACAACCACTGCACCACTAAATCCACCAGCTTACCAACACTCAAAAAGGTTTGGATCCAGATCGGGTCTTGGCTACAACAGTCAGGATGAGAATAGAAACAATGGACAACACAATTCTGAATCTAGGAACAATAATGGACCAAAATTCAGAAAAGGACTGACCATAGTTTCAACCACTAATCTTGCACCGGTGAAGTCAAAACCTAGTGTAGTGAAAACAGCAGACCAAATCATCAATTCAGCCGACTAAAGGCAAAGGTTTTCTGAAAGTTAAGGGAAGACTTTACCCTTTAGAGGATGATTGGATGTTGCACCTCCAAAATACAGGAAGAAATCGTTTCGTACTATGCAACATGTGTTTAGGAAAATTAAACCTAGACATGTTCCTAGACATATGAAGCAACATGAACACAGATTTCCCACTACATATTGGAAAGTGAAAAAGGATGCAAATGCACCAAAATGTAAAGAAAAGTATCAGAATATCTCTAGTAGAAACATCAGAAGGTATTCTGCCATACCTTATACATATGAAGTTGATGACTTTAATTATCCAAAAAGAAGATCCTTTGGATACACACAAGGAGTAGGAGGCATGACTGTTAACAGGTATGGACCCAAGCAGTGTTAGGTACCTAAACATAATTAATTTGTTTTGTAGGATGTCTGGTACATAGACAGTGGATGTTCCCGACACATTACAGGGAACAAAGATTGGCTCATGTTTACGGTGATTTTTACGATTTATATTACATTATTTCGTAACAATATCCTTTGTATTTTATTAATTTTTATAGAAAATTAAGTGTTTAATGGATTTATTGAAAGAATGAAGTTGGAAAGTATTAGAGTGCAAAGTCGGGTTATTTACGTGATTTTATTTGCAATTATCTATTTATATATGTGATGTTACACTTTGCATGTTTTTATTATGTTGTAGGTACGACGAGCATATCGTGGAACGAATCGAAGAGTTGAAGGAGTTCGAGCAGCAATTTATTTGAAGACTTATCGAGAAGGACAAAATTGGAATTGTTATATTTTTATTAGGGTTTAGTTTTTATTAAGAAAAGGAAATAGGATAATTATTACCCTAGCTCGAAAAACATTATAAAAGGACGGATCCATCAGCATTCAGCAGATACAAACTAGCTTTTCCTAAAGAACAGAACGCGGCACGAAACCCTAGGTACTTTTTTGGTTCGGTCGACCGAACACCATCACTCGGTCGACCGAGTGCTTCTTTTTTTTTTTTTTATATTTATTTTGCTTCGCTTGTACAAACGATGGTCAGAGGTTGAGGCTTTCTTGAACGAGCTTTGTGAAGACGTCTCAGCAGCATCTCGATTTCAACTCTTGGATTGTTTGTGAGTTTAATTAAAGATTGTCTCTTTATTATGTTTTTATTGATGTTATGTAATTTCATTGATGAATGTATTGCTGTGTGATGTTTGATATGTGATGAAAATCGTTGTTAAACTTAGGTCACCATAGTAAAGATTGGATTTTCAACCTAATTAACGATAGTTGTTAGGTTGAAATCTAGATTATGAGATTGAATAAATTTCACACATTGGTAATTAAAGCGTTAATCTTTTTGTATCGATAGACGAAAAAGATTTATAGGCGAATTTTTCTAAGAGATTAGCAATTCATACTTATGATAGGTGAATCACAATTTTTATTAAATAATCACTAAACAATCTAGAGAAGAAATTGAAGGTTGCGAGATAGGTGGATCATTGCTTGTTCGTTGTTACACTAATTGAGAAAAAATCATTGTTGCTTGTTCTTCGTAGCAATCTTAGTATTTTATTGTCTTTTTAGTTTATAAAATAGAATTATCATAGTTAGTTCGGTTCGCAACTGTCCTTCCTGGCTTTAGATTTTTAATCTTCTGTCCAGTTTAGCTTTATTGTTTTCATTACTAGTTCATTTTGTTTTGTTATTTTAGTTGTAGTCTTTAAATTGTTTAGGATAGGATGTTTTTACTTCTCGTGACAACTTTAGGAAAATTAATCAAACTAGACAAAGACGATTCCCTGTGAGTTCGACTCCGGTTTTAATCATTATACTACGATCCCTGCACTTGGGGTAAACCGGATTTATTTTATTACTTGTTATATTTCGTTTAGCATAAAATCCGAGACAAGTTTTTGGCGCCGTTGCCGGGGAATCGGTACGGTTGTCTAGTTTATTAATTTTTCTGATTTTCTGTTATAAGTTGGGATAAAAGGGATCGTTAGGGCACATGGTAGTATTTTGGCCGTAACTTTCGGCTCGAGTGTCCGTTTGGCGCGCAGGACCCCAATTCGGAAAGTTCGTTCCGACGCCGACGACATTGAAAATAGCCGGTGGCCGTTCGACACCGTTTTCGAGGTCAAAATCTGCTGTTTTCCCTTCCATTTTGGGCTCAGAAGCTTTCAACACGTTTTTCTCCCTTTTATTGTTTTCTGTTTTATATTTTTCGTAGGTAGGTTTCTGTTTAAGTTTTCCGTATCTTTTTTTCTGTTTCTTTATCTTATTAAAAAAAAAGAATAAAAAAAAACTCGTAGCAATTCGTGCGGACATCTTGTTTTTGGTTTTGGTTTATGCAAACTCGGAATCAGAAAGTTCCACTGTTGTACACCCCTGACCTCGAGCGAACCATAGTCAGACCAAACAGGCGAATAGTCTGTCTTGCGGTTCTTCCAGACGAAGTAAACACAGCCGATCTAGATTTCGAGCGAAATCTAGCAGAGGAGATTCAAGAAATCGTCATCATGGCTGCAAACGATAGACGTACGTTGGCTGACTACGCCAAGCCTGGTGAATTCAAAGTCAACCCAACGGTCGTTATGCCGGCTATTACTGCTACAACATTTGAACTTAAACCAGGTCTTATCCAAATGATGCAACACGCATCTATCTTTCATGGTTTCCAATATGAGAATCCTCACACTCATGTACACACATTTTTGGAAATATGTGGTACAACTCGCATACATGGGGTAAATGAGGATGCGATTAAATTGAAATTGTTTCCATTTTCCTTGAAAGGGGAAGCGAAAGAGTGGTACAACTCTTTGCCTACCGAGTCAATTACAACCTGGGCTGAACTCGAGCGTGAGTTCCTGAGTCAATATTTCCCACCCTAAAAAACGGCCCAGTGCCTGAATGAAATCTTCACATTTTTCCAAAGGGAAAATGAATCTTTCTTTGACTGCTGGAAGAGATTTAAGGCTCTCCTGCGGAAATGCCCTCATCATGGTTTAGACTTGCAGAGGCAAGTCAACACTTTCTTCAGTGGGTTGACCTAACTCACCAAGGGTATGGTTAACAGTTCTTCAGGAGGGGCATTTTTGAGAAAAACGCCTGAAGAGGGGTGGCAAATGTTTGAAGATATTTCCAAGTACAACTATGCCCCTTCATCTCACGCTATCCACACACCTCCTCCTCCTAGGATCGAGGAGGTAAATATGCAAAATCAGATTTCCATGTTGCAACAGCAGGAGGCTGCTCTTTCAATGTCTCCAAATCCAACGAATCAGAATCTATCATTCCCGCAGAACTCTCAAGTTCTGTTTTGCGAAAATTGTTGTCAAACTGGCCATATGGTTGGCGGTGTCAATTTTTTTTTTTTTCTTCAACCTATAAAGTCAATGCTTTGTCCGAAATCGGGGACAAGATAATCCATCACATGCCAGGCATGTGATAATGTGGGAACACACCGCTCGTTTATCCTATGGTTGGACGAACGCAGTCAATGCGTTCGATGGCGGCAAAATCGAGATTCAACAATCGCCTTCTCGCCAAAGCAATTTTCAAAACCAGGGTTTCAATCAAAACCCGAATTTCAATCGTAACCATAATATGAATTTTTCCAATCAAATCGAGAGGTTCAACCGTGAATCGGTCGAACAATCCAAATCCGATGTTTCAAAGTCGGTCTAGCGAATCTTTCCCACAAAACTTCCAGAACTCTCAAGGCCCCTCTCAATCTAGTGATCTTGAAAGAAATTTGGACTCTTATCAGAAGGAGCAGAATAATAATTTCCAATTCCTTCTTAGCACAATTAAGAATCTTGAGAGGCAGCTCGGGCAAGTAGCTGACCAAAAAGCTTCTAGACCCTCGGGGCAGTTACCTAGCTTTACTGTGAAGAACCCCAAGGGTGGTCAAGTGGCTCAGACCGAGTTAAATCAAAGCCAATGCACTAATCTAGTTCCCACAGTTCCTTATGGTAAAGAAGAGGCCAGTACTATGAATTTGAGATCCGGTACTCAGCTTAGTGGTCCCCCGAACCAGGGAAACCACTAACCCCTCCTGCCAATGATGAGGCAAGAGGGGAAGTCGAGCGCCCATGTTTACCTGTCCTGGATGAGAGTAATCAGGTGGCTGATCCCCTGAGAAATAAAGAGTTTGATAGTACTCAGGTGGCTGATCCCCTGAGAAATAAAGAATTTAGTGAGAGTCGGTGGTGATCCCCGACCGTAAGAAAGGTGAAAAGGTGGTGAGGTGGAAAGATTTGGAAGATAAAGTCATTAGTTCATCCTCAAAGAAAGTGTTTTACGAGAGTGATTTAAAGAAACTTCCGTTTCCACCTAGAAGCAGAGATCTCCTGCATGAGGACAAGAAATATGAAAAAGTGCTTAATCTTAAAAATACTCGTAAATCTTCCATTATCTGATGTTTTGGTTGAGATGCCTAAGTATACAAAGTTCATAAAGGATGTTGTTTCGTCTAAAAAGAAGCTCGAAGACATGGATCGGTTGATTGGTGAGGACTGCTCTATGATAAGTTATAATGATTTACCAATCAAGAGGGGTGACACTGGGAAATTTGTGCTCACATTGCTGATGGGAGGCTTAGTCTTCCCAAATTATTTATGTGACCTGGGTGCATCCATAAGTGTGATTCCGTTGTCTGTCTGTAAACAGCTTGGATTGACTGATCTTTTAGAACCCACAACCATGAACCTTCAATTCGCTGATAGATCTTCCAAGAAAGCTGCTGGGATATTAAAGGATGTTCTAGTTCAAATAGATAGATTCACTTTTCCGGTTGACTGGTACGTCCTAGACATAGAGAAGGATGAAAATGTCCCCTTGATACTTGGAAGACCCTTTCTTTCTACAGCCAGAGCCCTTATTGACTGTGATGGTGGCCAAGTGACCATACGAGTTGGTGATCAGGAGGTGAGCTACAGTGTCTCCAAAGCTATTCAGAGACCCTCTGATTATCCAACCGGCTTCTCCATAGAAGATATGTCAGATGACTTTAATGATTACATGGAAAAGCAAGTCATGGCTGTTAAGACTGAATATGAGAGATTAGTTGAAAATCTGAATAATCATGGTTGGGTGAATCTAGAACAACTAGCAGCTGAGTTTGATGAAGATTCGATGAAAGGAGAAGCTTTGGCAGTGGGACCACTCAGTAAACTCAGTGATGTTGAGTTGAAAAGTGGGGAGCTTAAATCGAGTTTAGAAGAACCACCTGCAGATCTAGTACTGAAGCCGTTACCTAAGCATCTGAAATATGTTTTCTTGAGAGAAGGTGACAAGCTTCCGTTGATTATTTCTGCCAAGCTATCCCGGTTGGAAGAGATGAAACTGTTAAACATTTTGAGAAAGAATGAGAAAGCTTTTGGCTGGCAAGTGGGAGACATTAGAGGGATATCTCCTGACATATGCATGCACAAGATAAAGACTGAAGAGGGTGCTAAGTGTGTTAGACAACCCCAGAGGAGGCTCAACCCTAACATGCAAGAAGTAGTTAAGAAAGAGATTATCAAGCTTTTGGACATGGGTATTATTTTTGCGATTGCTGACAGTGAATGGGTGTCCCCTACTCAAGTAGTTCCTAAGAAAGGAGGAATTACTATCGAGAAGAATGAAAAGGGTGAAGAAAGAGCATTGAGGCTAGTGACGGGTTATAGAGTCTGTAATGACTACAGAAAAATCAATGAAGTCACGAAAAAAGATCATTTCCCCCTCCCTTTCATTGACCAGATGCTTGAGCGTCTGGCAGGACATGCATTCTACTGTTTTCTTGATGGTTATTCGGGATATTTCCAGATACCCATAGATCCGCCCGACCAAGAAAAGACTACTTTCACCTGCCCCTATGGTACATTCGCTTACAGGCGAATGCCATTCGGTCTCTGCAATGCCCCAGCTACATTCCAAAGATGTATGCTGCCTATCTTTGATGGGCTTGTTGAAAATTGTATGGAGATATTCATGGACGATTTCTCAGTCTTTGGTCAATCATTTGATGACTGTCTTGATAATCTTGATCAAGTATTATCCCGCTGTTTGGAAAAGAACTTAGTCCTAAACTGGGAAAAGTGCCATTTTATGGTAGACGAAGGAATAGTTCTTGGCCACAAGATCTCAGCCAAAGGAATGGAAGTGGATAGGGCAAAAGTGGAAGCTATAGAGAAGATGAATTTTCCTAGAAATGTGCGCGAAGTTAGAGGTTTTCTTGGACATGTCGGTTTTTATAGGAGATTCATTAAGGACTTTTCCAAGATAGCCAAGCCCCTTTCTACCTTACTGAGAGAAGATGTCGTTTTTAATTTTGATGATAGTTGCAAGCAAGCGTTTGAGGAGCTTAAATGTCAGTTGATTTCTGCACCGATCCTTATCTCTCCTGACTGGAACCTACCCTTTGAACTCATGTGTGATGCATCCAACTATGCTGTTGGTGCAGTCTTAGGACATCGTATTAAGGGAAAATTCCAGCCCATCTCTTACGCCAGTCACACACTGAACCCCATACAAGTAAACTAGATGACCACTGAAAATGAATTATTGGCTGTAGTATTTGCAATGGACAAATTTCGTAGTTACTTGTTGGGCGCCATGCATCCACTGCTTTGGGTGATCACGCCGCTCTCTGCGCTATCTCATGACGATTTAAGAAAGATGCTAAACCGCGCCTACTATGTTGGATACTGATCCTGCAAGAATTTGATGTTCAAATTAAGGATAAAAAGGGCAGTGAAAACGTAGTAGCTGATCATGTTCCGAGAATGCAGAATGAAGTAGAGAAAGAGCCTGACGATATAGACCTTTACTTTCCTCTTGATAATGTTATGCTTATAGACGATTGCGCTCCAGATGTTCCATTGTACTCTTCCATCGTCAACTACCTGCATTCCCAGTACTTAAATCCGGAATTTTCTTATCAGGAGAAGAAGAAATTTTTCTCTGATTTGAAAACCTTTGTATGGGATGAACCTTACCTCTTTAAGATCTGCAAAGATGGATTGTTGAGAAGGTGTGTTCCCGAATCAGAGCAACGAGATATCATTGAACAGTGCCACAGTGGGCCTACTGGTGGCCACTTTGGTCCCTGGAAAACCGTTGCTAAAATCTTTCAGTCCGGTTTCTATTGGCCCACGATCTTCAAGGATTCAGAAGCTTTCTGCAAGGCTTGTGATAGGTGCCAACGAACCGGAGCTTTGACTAGGCATTTCGACATGCCATTGAAGCCCATTTTAGAATGTGAAGTCTTTGATGTATAGGGTATTGATTTTATGGGCCCGTTTCCATCTTCCTGTGGAAACAAATACATCCTAGTCTGAGTTGACTATGTATCAAAATGGGTGGAGGCTCAAGCCACTTCTCGCAATGACCACAAAACGGTCATGAGGTTTCTGAAGAAAAATATTTTCGTGAGATTTGGATGTCCCCGCGCCTTAATCGGTGATGAGGGAACGCATTTCTGCAACCGGCCATTAGAAAAAGTCCTTGAGAAATATGGTGTCTGGCACAAAATTGGCACACCATATCATCCTATGACTAGTGGCCAGGTTGAGAGAAGAAATCAAAGTTTGAAGAAGATCCTGAAAAAAGTTGTGAACAGTCATAGAAAGGACTAGAGTCTCAAACTGGATGATGTACTATGGGCGTACCGTACTGCCTATAAAACCCCTATGGGTACATCTCCCTATCAGATGGTGTATGGAAAACAGTGCCACTTGCCAGTCGAATTAGAGCATAAAGCGTATTGGGCCATTAAGTTCTTGAACTTTGATGCCCAGTCATGTGGTGAACATCGACTGATGCAGTTGCATGAATTGGATGAGTTTAGACTCCAGGCCTACGAGAGTGCCAGGATTAGCAAGGACAGAATGAAACTCCTTCATGATGCTAAAATCAAGAAGCGAGAATTTCAAGTTGGGGAGCAAGTCTTACTTTATAATTCCAGGTTACATTTGTTTCCTGGGAAGTTGAGGACGCGTTGGTCCGGCCCCTTTGAAATTCATCAAATTATTCCCGGAGGTGTTTTAGAGCTGAGAGGTCATGGTGACCAGCCATTTAGAGTAAATGGTCAAAGGTGCAAGCACTATATTGGTCAAACTAAAGAAAAACCTTTGATTATTCATTTCCTCGACATCCTCGGGTGTGGTATGACTGAAGTTAATGAGCTTGAAGAATTCACGCCCGACTTGTTTTCCGAGGATGACGGCAGTGGCTTGGTCGAGCAAGTTATGGCCGGGAGTTGGGACATGGAAGAGTATGAAAGGGAGGCCAATTTAAAGAAGAAACTGAAGAAGAAAAGGTCGACAATGGGGAAGATTAAGAGCATTTGGAAAGCAGTAAGTAGCCTAACCCCACGTGTTGGATGCTGTTTTTGTGGCCACACAAATTATCAGAGCTTACACGAAGTAGTGGCCGGAAGGAAGGTTAAATGGCCCGACCCGGGCTGAATGAGAGGATTGTCGAGCCAATGACATAAACCAACAGCGCCACAAGGGGGCATCCTAGATATCTATATATATATATTAGTCATTTTTCAATTACTCTTTTGTCTTTGGTTTATGTGTTTTAGTTTTAAGTCTAATAAGAGTGTTGTATGAATCTGCTTCAGTTCGGCTTTGTTTTGAAATGGATTACGGAGTTCCTCCGCATGAGATTCCATTCATTCATAGAATCGGCCATATAACTCTAGATGATGGACCTGGAGGAACGCTTATCCTTGACGTTGATTACCATATCATCACGCGCGTCAGGAACATTACTTATGTTGTCATTGTACCCCACACTGTGGGTGGTGGAGAGTTTAGTACTGAGGACCTTCAACGTGCGTTAGGACGGCCGTATACGATTCTAAATGACCCGATGCTTACTGATTTGTTGATGGTACTCCGTGATGAACATTTTAAAGGAGTAGATGTTGCGGGAGAAGATTGGAACTTGCAAGATGAATATGACATCCCTCATGCGATCGGTATGCTTCGTCGCCTAATCCGGATTGTAGATTGGGGTGACATCTATGAAGATTAGCTTGGGCTAGTGTTTTGTGTTTCTATTTTCTTTGTGTATCCCAGTATTCTTTGCATTATTAGTATATATGCGTATCATTTTGTAGCATTATGTTTATGTGTCTGTTGTCATTTTGTAGCATCTAGCCCTGCTTCTTTATAGTATCCTCTATCGTTACTTTTGCGCGACGTATTATATTCCCCTGTGTTCCCCGAGATATTTCCGTGTTTCTCAAGTAGTGCAGGTACATTTTTAGCTGTTTTGTCAAGCTAGTATTGAAGTCGTTGCTGGAAAAGGACTACATATGACATCTCAAACGTTGGCCTTTTCATGCTTGTGCCTGACCAACGGGTCGACTTTCTATACCAAATCAGCTAAGTACTTTATTTCTTCTTAATTCACACAACATGAGGACATGTTGTTGTTTAAGTGTGGGGAGGGGTTGTATGTACCTACAATTGTGCTTAATCTATTACCATGCTTAGAAAGAGCTGAAAATTTGAAATTTTTAAAATTTTTGTTTTTGTTCGGGCAAGTTCATATTTTGTTTGGCTTACTATCATTGTGGTCTCCAACCGTGGCATATTATAGTCATTGATGCTTTATCTTGTATGTTTAGTAGGTCGATGTCTCACCCGACATACATTCACGTAGCCATGTTAAATGACGAGCTATAAATTATAAAGCTGTACCCATTTAGATTAGTAACATTTGATCATCTTATAAGTATACTGTGCTTAGTGCTAATGTACGTGTCATGGGAATTATAATAGTTTGTATTTAAAATCAGAGTATGACATACTGTGAATGTCCAAGGTTTGAATGTGATAAGTGAAACGTAACTACTGTGCTTGGGAAGTTGTTGTTAAAATAATGAAAAAATTGGGTGTGTCGGAAGTTGGTCGATGATTGGAGTGAGGTAGGGCGTACCACGAATGTCTTATACAACTATGATGACCAAAAGCTCACGACAGTCAGAAGAAGCTACCTTATGATTTGAGTAAGGTAGGGCATATTCCGAATGTCCTATTCTACTATGACGGGCAATAGCTCATTCTGATGTGCGTTTATATGTGAAAGTTAATTGAATCAATTTACGTAAGGAAAGTGGTATGAATAAGTGGAAGACTTAGTTATTGCCTATCTTATCCCAGTATAAACCGACAGGCATGTTGTAGGGAATATCCTCTGAGTATGTCAGAAAGATCCTAAACACATTCTATCATCCTTTCCAGGACATGTTACGTTTTGTAGGGCACATGTTATAAGTATCATCATCTTTTTCTAGTTTAGATGGGTATTTGCTAGTTGCTTGGAAAGTTTCATGTTTGGACTTAGTGGAAATTTTATATGGCTCTGCACACACACACCGGGGTGAACCTCTAACTTATTAAATACGCTGTATACTTGCTGAAGATGTCTATATTTATTCTTTTGGGTTGAAACTTTGCGGTACTAAGTAAATCTAAGCCTTGGTCTTGTTTTGTCTTGCTCGGGACGAGCAAAAGTTAAGTGTGGGGGAGTTGTTTACGGTGATTTTTACGATTTATATTACATTATTTCGTAACAATATCCTTTGTATTTTATTAATTTTTATAGAAAATTAAGTGTTTAATGGATTTATAGAAAGAATGAAGTTGGAAAGTATTAGAGTGAAAAGTCGGGTTATTTACGTGATTTTATTAGCAATTATCTATTTATATATGTGATGTTACACTTTGCACGTTTTTATTATGTTGTAGGTACGACGAGCATATCGTGGAACGAATCGAAGAGTTGAAGGAGTTCGAGCAGCAATTTATTTGAAGACTTATCGAGAAGGACAAAATTGGAATTGTTATATTTTTATTAGGGTTTAGTTTTTATTAAGAAAAGGAAATAGGATAATTATTACCCTAGCTCGAAAAACATTATAAAAGGACGGATCCATCAGCATTCAGCAGATACACCTAGCTTTTCCTGAAGAACAGAACGCGGCACGAAACCTTAGGTACTTTTTTGGTTCGGTCGACCGAACACCATCACTCGGTCGACCGAGTGCTTCTTTTTCTTTTATTTATTTATTTTGCTTCGTCTGGTACAAACGATGGTCAGAGGCTAAGGCTTTCTTGAACAAGCTTTGTGAAGATGTCTCAGCAGCATCTCGATTTCAACTCTTGGATTGTTTGTGAGTTTAATTAAAGATTGTCTCTTTCTTATGTTTTTATTGATGTTATGCAATTTCATTGATGAATGTATTTCTGTGTGATGTTTGATATGTGATGAAAATCGTTGTTAAACTTAGGTCACCATAGTAAAGATTGGATTTTCAACCTAATTAACGATAGTTGTTAGGTTGAAATCCAGATTATGAGATTGAATAAATTTCACACCTTGGTAATTAAAGCGTTAATCTTTTTGTATCGATAGACGAAAAAGATTGATAGGCGAATTTTTCTAAGAGATTAGCAATTCATACTTATGATAGGTGAATCACAATTTTTATTAAATAATCACTAAACAATCTAGAGAAGAAATTGAAGGTTGCGAGATAGGTGGATCATTGCTTATTCGTTGTTACACTAATTGAGAAAAAAATCATTGTTGCTTGTTCTTCGTAGCAATATTAGTATTTTATTGACTTTTTAGTTTATAAATTAGAATTATCGTAGTTAGTTCGGTTCGCAACTGTCCTTCCTGGCTTTAGATTTTTAATCTTCTGTCCAGTTTAGCTTTATTGTTTTCATTACTAGTTCATTTTGTTTTGTTATTTTACTTGTAGTCTTTAAATTGTTTAGGATAGGACAATTTTTACTTCTCGTGACAACTTTAGGAAAATTAATCAAACTAGACAAAGACGATTCCCTGTGAGTTCGACTCCGGTTTTAATCATTATACTACGATCCCTGCACTTGGTGTAAACCGGATTTATTTTATTACTTGTTATATTTCGTTTAGCATAAAATCCGAGACAGCTCACTGACTTCAAAGCTTTTGATGGACCCAAAGTTACCTTTGGAGGCAAAGAAAACCCTGGTAAAATCAAGGGGGTGCTAAAAGTTGTAGCACCGATCGAGACACTCGATCATTTCACATCGGAAGCTTATGCGATTTATGATATGAAACATAACTAATTAATCCTACGAGAAGGTTAAAGATTTACCTTATCGGAGATGAAGAGATAATTGACCAAAGGGAGAAGCCGTGATCTTCCGGATTGTATCTCCAAGCGACGACTGCAGGATGTCGATCCTCACCGTAGAACCTCCTCGAATATAAACAAGAAAAAACCTAGATTTTTCTCCTCTTAATGACATAGGCAAGAAACTAATTTTTCTTCCTTCTATTTTATTTGTGGCGCAAATTTCAATGTGTATTGTGTTAGGAGGAACTCTCTTTATATAGGAAAATAACTAGTCAAGAGAGTTATCTTTTTCACACCATAAAAACATATTCCAATAAGGAAAAGGTATTTTTGCTACAAAATAAGAGATAATTCCCAAAAAATCAATCTCTTAATTTCCATTAATTATCCAACAAATAGATAATTAATTAATTACACATGTGACATAATCCAGAAAAATTTCTTTTCCCAAATTTATCAAAATTGTAGGCACCAATTATGTCAATATTTTAATAGAAAATGTCTTTTCTATTTTATATATTATTTACCAAATAAATAATATTGCATATTCATTAAATAGACCAACAATTTAATTTATTCTTGAGGTTCCATAAAATGAGAAAACACTTGCTTGTTAGGAGCCAACCCGGGGACCATGGACCTATAACCAGAGCTACAATAAATTAAATAAAATATTCATCGAACAGAATATTTCTACTTAACTTATTAATTCCGGAATTACGCCACCAGAAATCCGAAACTGAACTCTATCGATTATAGATATAACTTATTCTCATAACGTCGAGTCGAGTCGATAAGTGTCCATTGATCTAATCATTTCATATAAACTAACCCTCCATAGACTATCCGTACTGAAGTAGGATTATTTCTGTAAACCTTCTTCACTACATTTTATCCTTATTTACCATTAACCCACTAGTGATCAATTAGTTCATAACCAATACGAACTCCCGTGATTGATCAGTTTCTAGGATTAACAAATAAGGGGATTGTCTTTCTACATCCCGCAGGAAGGAATGAGTTCCATATCTGTGAGACACACACTTCTCACTCATTCCTGAATAATGCCAACGTGAATGTGATTCGGACCGCGCCTGTTAGCGATCCTTAACGAACACATCAAACCATATCCTGAAACTAGTAGGAGTATGCAATCACATCAGGATTAAGGTTAATCCATATATGATCATCTTGTGATTCAATAAGATTTCTCAATCACGGAATTATATGAGAAACGCAGATTAAATCGGTCCAGTCCTATATGACTACATTCTTAGTAATACCATCCGCAACGGAAGCGATTTAAGGATCTAGATCTATAATTTACACGTAATAAAATAACTAGATCTACATGTACATGGGGGTTTTAGAACATACCTCTTGGATCTCAAAATCCAAGTAGAAGAACCGCAATAGAAAGAATAAAATATTGTGTGAAGAGCACCACGATCTTCCGTACGTGTGATCCGAGCAACTCCCGGTGGAAGGAAATTCTCGTCTCGAATCCTCCCGATATGCTACCCGGAAAACCGCCAAGATTTTCTCCTTCTCTCCCCTTGGCCGAAAATTATTTCTTCCTCTCTCTAAGAGATGAAGTCGAAATTTCTAGTGTATTTTAGGCTTGGGAGAAATCTCTTTATATAGGAGAGTAATCCTTGTCCTCCAAGGATTTTATTTTGCTAATAAATAAATCCAATAAATAAAAGATAATCCCATAATATTCTAGAACAAATCTAGAATAATATTTATCTTTATTTCTTACCATAAATATTTATCCAATAAATATTTTGTGCACATGTCTTATTAATACACAAAAAAATAATTTCTTGTTCCATAATACATGAGGGGGGCCGAAAATTCCCTTGTGACCTAGTCACAATAATTTTCTGCCATACACACTAATTGGGCCAAGATTATGAAAAATGTATTTTTCACATATTTAATTATTTAGCCCAACTATTTTAATAGTCCACTAAACAATTAATTCACATATCGTTTTAATTAAATTCTAATAAGAACTAAATTAATATTATTAGGATTCGACGTCCGAGAATAGCTATGCTATATTGGAGGCACGTCGGGGACCATGGACTAATAATCAGCGGCTCCGATAAACCAAATAAATAATTATCTTATGAACAGAATAATTATATTCGATAAATCAATCACATGAATATGCCACCATAATCCCGTGACTGCACTCCTCCAATTATGAGATTACATTTATCTCCTCACGAGAATAATAATAAGCGTCCATTGATATAATCATTACAAATGGATTAATCCTCCATAGACTGTTCATTCTAAATCGGGAAGTTACCGTTAAACCTTTTTCAGAACCTCTTATCCTTATTTACCATTAACCCCTAGTGATCAATTAATTCATACAACTCACTGGTAGCTAATCAGTGTAATATGAACTCGTACGATCGATCAGTTTCTAGGATTAACAAATAAGGGAACTGCCTATCTACTTCCATAAATGGAAGGAATGGAATCCGTATCTGTGATAACACAGACTACTCACTCAATCCAGTACAATGCCAAGATGGGGTAATTCAGATCACAGACTCAGTGTAATCCTTAACCGTCAAGTCAAACCTCATACTCATTCAAGCAGTTGATTGTGATCACCTCAGGATTAAGATATATCCATAAATATGATCATCGATTGATTCGATAAGACTTCTCGATTACGGAATTATATCGTGAACTCTAATCAAATCGGTCCAGCCCTATATGATATAGCTATCATATATAAATGCCCCACTAGGTTCTCTTAACCGAATGTCCGGATAAGACAATCACACCTATTGTGTTCTGGGCGCAATAATAGCACGTTAAGGAGAGAACCGATACTCTCAATTAACTTCACTACGGGCTAATTGTATTTTAAGTACATCTTCACTAACTCAATCCTTCCCTTGTATATCCCATACACTGAGTTAATTAAGTGATTACATAAACGATATACTTTAGGGTTTTCTATAGTGTAAATACTATTGTCACATCGGTGAATATGAGAATAATAAATATGAATAATAATATCATTTCATTTATTAAATTAAACAATTACAAAATTATCTTTCGGGCATCACACCTAACAATCTCCCACTTGCACGAAAGCATGTGATTAATTGTTTTAGAGCACACCCTATTATTTAAAATACAGCAAACTATCACTCCCACTTGCTCTGAAGAAAATGAGACATGTCTTTAATACCTATAGTCTCCAAGTGTCGACTAAAAGCTTCAATCGACAGTGTCTTGGTGAACGGATCAGCAGGATTATCGGCGGAGGCGATTTTTCTGACGGAAATGTCCCCTCTATCGACAAAATCGTTGATCACCCAGTATTTCCTCTCTCTATATGCTTCGACTTACTGTGCTTTCGAGGTTCCCTAGAGTTGGAAATGGCCCCATTGTTATCACAATAGAGAGTAATATGATCTTCAGCATTCGGGACAACGCCTAATCCGCTGATGAACTTTCTTAACCAAACTGCTTCCTTAGCTGCCTCGGAGGCCGCTATGAACTCAGCTTTCATTGTTGAATCGGCTGTGCTGGATTGCTTTAGGCTTCTCCATTCTATTGCACCGCCACCAAGCAAAAACACTGAACCAGAGGTTGATTTAGAATCATCTCTGTCTGACTGAAAGTCAGAATCGGTGTACCCCGCTAACTCCAAACTCCCACTCGAATAGACGAGCATATAATTTCTGGTTCTCATCAAATATTTGATGAGATTCTTTACTGCTGTCCAGTGCGGTTGCCCTGGATTTGACTGAAAACGGCTGACTAATCCAACGCCATAACAAATATCAGGTCTCGTACACCACATAGAATACATAAGACTACCAACAGCCGAGGCATATGGAACTCTTCCCATAGCTTCAGTCTCTTCAAGAGTTTGAGGCCCCTGAGTCTTAGCGAGGTAAATGCCGTGATGGGTTGGTAGAAAACCCTTCTTTGCGTTCTCCATAGTGAAACGTGCCAGCACCTTATCTATATAAGTTGCTTGGTTAGAGCTAACATCATGTTCTTGCGATCCCTTATAATTTGGATCCTTAGAACATAACTCCCTTCTCCCAAATCCTTCATTAGGAATTGCGTTGTCAACCAACTTTTCACGTCGGACATCATCCCCTTATCGTTGCCAATTAGGAGTATGTCATCAACGTACAACACTAGAAATACAATACTATCTTTGATAACCTTCTTGTACATACAAGATTCAGCAAAGTGTTGTTCGAAATCATAAAACTTGATCGTGTGATCGAATCTATGATACCAGGAACAAGATGCTTGCTTCAACCTATAAATGGATCTGAGCAACTTGCACACCATATGCTCTCGACCTTCTTCAATGAATCCTTCTGGTTGCTGCATATAGATTTCCTCGTCGAGAAAGCAGTTTAGAAACGCTGTCTTAACATCCATTTTCCAGATTTCATAATCCAGACATGCAGCAATCGAAAGGAGGATGCGGATGGTTTTCATCATGACCACAGGTGAGAAGGTTTCCTCGTAGTCTATACCCTCTCGCTGTGTGTACCCTTTGGCTACCAGCCGTTCTTTGAAGGTTTCGACCTTTCCATCTACTCCTCTCTTTCGCTTGTAGAGCCATTTACATCCAATGGGCCTTTCACCCTGAGGAAGTTCTACAAGTTTTCAGACTGAGTTAGAGTACATAGACTCCATCTCTTGATTCATTGCGTCAATCCATTTATCCTTATCGTGATCCAGTAAGGCCTTCTTATAGGTCGGAGGATAATCTTCCACCCCATCAGAGGCGACTACGCTCGTCTCTAAATCCATGCCGTACCAAGCCGGTGGCCGAACCACTCTTTCATGCGACGCTAGGTGGAGCAGAAATGTCGGAAGTATTCAAGTATTAGTAGTGTTGTTTACGGGAAACATCAACAACCACAATAGGCCTGACGTCATCGGAGAGTAATTCCTCTAGTACAATTTTACTTCGAGGTCTGTGGTCTTTCATATAACTTTCCTCCAAAAACATAGCGTTAGTCGAGACTAGCACTTTGTTATCTTCCGGATCGTAAAATAGACCACCACGTGTACCTTTTGGATAGCCTACAAACAAACACACTTTCGTACGCGATTGTAGCTTGGTAGTCTTTTCCATCAGCACATGTGCAGGACAACCCCATATGCGGAAGTGACGCATGCTTTCGCGACTTCCGGACCACATCTCTACGGGTGTCTTTTCGACGGACTTTGATGGTACTGCATTCAAAATGTAGACCGCTTCTTCTAAAGCATAACCCCAAAAGGATATAGGTAGTGAGGCGTAGCTCATCATTGATCTAACCATGTTAATCAATGTCCTGTTTCTCTTCTCAGCAACTCCATTTTGCTGAGGTGTCATAGGCGCTGAACGTTGGAAACAAATTCCTTTTTCAGCCAAGTAGTCAATGAACTCAGTATCTAAATACTCACCTCCATGATCTGAGCGAAGGCATTTCAATGACTTTCCTAGTTGCCATTCGGCTTCTGCTTGGAACTCCTTGAACTTACCAAAAGCCTCAGACTTCCTATGCAGTAGATAAACATAACCGAATCTCGAGTAGTCATCAATGAAAGGCACAAAGTACTCGTATCCGCCTCTAGCTTGTACGTTCATCGGACCACAAAGGTTTGTGTGCACTAAGTCTAGTGTTCCCGTGGCCCTATTACCCTTTGATGAGAAGGGACGCTTAGTCATTTTTCCCTCCAGGCAACACTCGCAGACAGGCAGTGTGTCAATAGATGACTCACCTAAGGCATGAACCTTTTCTAGTCTTTTGAGTCTTTCCAAGGAAATATGGCCGAGCCTCAGATGCCACAAGTATGTTTTATCTTCTTTTACTTGAGAAACTTTTTGCCTTTTAGCAGATCTTTGATGAGCATTTTTAAACATTTCAGTATTAAGTAGGGGAGCTTTATGTGGTCTTACAAAATATAAACCATTTTCATTCGTAGTTGAACACAATTCAAAGACATTCTTTGAAATAACAAATTCACCATTCAAATTTGAAATAGAAAATGATTGTTCAACTAAGGCAGAATGAGTAATTAAATTTCTCATGAAATTCGGAATAAAATAAACATTCTCTAAATGTAAAATTCTATTATTATTAAAATGTAAGTCCACAGCTCCCACTGCTTTAGCCGAAATGAGCGCCCCAGTTCCTACTCGCATCACTTGAGAACCCTCTTCCAACTCCTCGTACAAACTAAGAATCTGCAATGAAGAACATACATGGTTAGTAGCTCAAGTATCAAGTATCCAAGTGGACACATCTTTAGCTACATTAAAAGATTCCAAGAATAGTAATTCCAAATTACCTTTCTTATCTTTCCCAGTAACAGCCTTGGCTTTGCCATCCTTTACATCACGAAGGTATTCCGGACAATGGCGTTTCCAATGTCCTACCTCCTTACAGTAGAAGGATTTGCCCTTGGGCTTGGCCTCGTCAACTTTCTTGGCTTTCTTTTTCTTCATTGGCTTGGGCACAGGTGCAACACTACCCTTCTTCTTTGGTTTCGCCTTAGGCTTGTTTGATTGCTTAGCTTCGGCCATATTTGCTTCAGCTTTCTTATCCCCTACTTGGAGCTTATCTTTTGATAGCAGGCCCTCGTAGATTGTCAGTTCATTAAGCATCTGTGTCATGGTCAACTCATGTTTGCCCATCAGATACTGAGTTTTGAACGGGATAAACTCAGGAGTCAACGATTCCAAAATCATCGACACTTGAGTTGCTTCATGAATACCGGCGTCATTGAAGTAACTGATCATATTTAGAACATGACCATTCACTGCTTGACCTTTCTTCAATTTCGTGTTAACAGCCGTCCTGATGGCATCGTGTCTTGCTTGGTTGCTAGGTGATCCAAACATCGAAATAAGTTTCCGCATGATTTCTCCTGCAGTCTCAAACTATTCAATTTGGGTCTTAATGAACTCCGACACTGCCGCCAGGATGATCCCACGAGCCCGGTTATCTGCCTCGATCCAGTGATTACGCTGTTCGATCTCTGCTTTTCCGGGTTTTTGGATCGCCACCATAATTATCAAGAATACCCTTGATGAGTGTGATCTCTGCTTGATAATTATACCTTCCTTTTTTAGCCTAGGTATTATCAAGAATACCCTTGATGAGTGTGACCTACTATATCGGATCTCTTAGGTACGCCCGCGAGTGTGCCGTCGTAGGATAGGTCAGTGACCCGACGAGTACCCAGAAATCCTATCCTTTCGGAGACCAAGCCATGAATGTTGATAAGGGTGAACACCATCCGTAGGGGGACGAAATCAAAGCGCCGTGAGGCGTCACCCTTCTCTCACTTACTTGTATCTATTGTAGAGGCCGTGGGGTTGGCTGTCGCCTCCGCCGCTCCCACTCAATATTTTGGAAGTGGTGGTGGGTTAACTAACCACGTCTTTTTGATGTTAACATAAAAGCACATCAAATCAAGGATTCCGAATGGTGTCGGTAACGTAGGCAAGCCTACCCGTCCTATTCGTTGGAACATATGTGACAGTCGGACGAAGTCGGGTCAAGAGAGCCCCATTGAGATAAGAAGGAATCACCCCTCCGCTCGCCGGTGTAGCTTAGTCTTGCTGGACCCCCGTGCATACATCACACTAGGAGGGTTAAGTCGGTCGAGCCCAGCTCAGTTGATCACCCAACCTATAGGCGAACCGTTTTTATCCAAGATTTATTATTCTTTTACCATCATTCAATCTCGTAGACACTACGAATTGAAAACATGATCTCGTTTGGGCTTTTACGGCGGTTCACCGAGAACACACACCGAAAAGCTTAACGATTTCATAACCCGTCCTCGGATCTTTAATTAGTTACTAAATTAATTAATTACCACGTATTAATTAAATTTCAACTAATTACGCGAGTTTGTATACATGCCTATTTTAATTACCAAAATTAAAATTCTACATGTATGCATGGAGTGGATTTATGATATGATGCATGTTCTTGGCAATTCCGATTTTATATCTATTTTATGATCAAACACATAAAAAATAAATTGCGGAAAATTTAAACACCGAGATGGATTGTTGGTACCCCCGTATCTAATCTATCCTAGGAAAAAATAAATTACATTCTTGTTGTCTTCATGTCTTCGAGCTTCGAACCTTGAACCACGAACCGCGAACCCGAAAGGAGAATGGGCCTTTTTTTTTGAATTTTTTTTTATAAAAATCCTGATGTTTTATGATTCCATAAAATTAAAAAAAAATTTATTAAACAGCCGCCGATTATTTAAAATATTAGGGTTTGATTAAAAAAATTCAAACCCTAGCCGTGTGAAAGAAAAAAAAAATACAACAAAATTTTCAGCCCCGACTCCTATTCATACCTCGAGTTCCGTCTTCATCTCGTGTTCATCATCGTTCTTTCGGAATTACAAAAAAAAAAAATAGCCGAAAAAATAAAGAAATAAAAACAACAACTTTTACATCAATCCTATGCTCAAATGATCTAAATCGAGAGAGCTTACAATAGATCTAATGAGTAAACAATACCAACCACAATCCATCTCTTCAAACCACAACAATCGCAACATAAAAAAAAATAATATATGCATCGGCCCCTATAAAAAATTGGTACAAAAAATCTACATGTTTTCCACTCATAGATCTAATATTTTATACGTATAAATATAGATCACCAGGCGACTGATACCACTGTTAGTAATACCATCCGCAACGGAAGCGATTTAAGGATCTAGATCTATAATTTACACGTAATAAAATAACTAGATCTACATCTACAAGGGGGTTGTAGAACATACCTCTTGGATCTCAAAATCCAAGTAGAAGAACCGCAATAGAAAGAATAAAAGATTGTGTGAAGAGCACCACGATCTTCCGTACGTGTGATCCGAGAAACTCCCGGTGGAAGGAAATTCTCGTCTCGAATCCTCCCGATATGCTACCCGGAAAACCTCCAAGATTTTATCCTTCTCTCCCCTTGGCCGAAAATTATTTATTCCTCTCTCTAAGAGATGAAGTCGAAATTTCTAGTGTATTTTAAGCTTGGGAGAACTCTCTTTATATAGGAAAGTAATCCTTGTCCTCCAAGGATAAGACGGTCCAATGTCGACGGTCCGGATAAGACGGTCACACTATAAAGTGTTCTGGTAGCATTAATGGTGGTTTAATCAATAGACCCATACTTTTATTAACTTCAGCACGGACTAACATTTCAAGTGTATCACCATAAACTTAATCCTCATGTGTGACACACACTAAGTTATATGGCTACATATGATACAACTTGGGGTTTTCAGTAGTGTTTTACTTACAAGCACGAAGCAAGTAATAAGATGAGAACAAACCTGTCATTTATTAATTCTAAAACCAATTACTTAAATTGTCTTTCGGGCGCTACTTCCAACAATCTCACACTTGACCATATGTACAAGCAACAATTGTCTTTCGGGCACACTAGATCTAACAATCTCCCACTTGCCCGTAAAGACAAGCAATGATTGTTTTCAGAGCACCACACCCTTATTATTTCTATCCACAACATTCTCCCACTTGCTCTAAAGCAGATGAGACATATCTCCCAATTTCATACCCGCCAAGCGCTTGTCAGTGGCATTAGATGCCACACGACTTGGTAAACTGATCAGCTAGGTTGTTGGCTCGAGGTGATCTTAAGGACCGATATCTCGCCCGTTTGCATGGTCTGTCTGACCAGGTGGTACTTTTTCTCAATATGCTTTTGACCTCTTGTGACTGCGAAAATCATTTGCATGACCCACCTCTCAACTATTTTCACAGTAAAATGGTATCGGCTCATCGAGACCTAGAATTACTTCCAGATCCAACAAAGAATTTCTCATGCCACACTGCATCTGCAGCTGCTCCGAAAGCTGCTATGTATTCGACTAACAAAGTCAAATAGGCAGTGCTGGATTGCTTCAGACTATAGCTCCATCACAATGAGTAAACACTGAGCCTGAGATCGATTCACGATCATCCTTAATCCGACAAAAAATCAGATACAGTGTAGTCAATGACACTCATGTTCGCACCCGAATAGACAAGCATACGATTCCTTGTTCTCTCAAGATACTTGAGGATGCACTATACTGCTTTCAACGTCTGAATCTAAGACTCGACTTTTATTGACTTGTAATAACCTGACTTTCTCTATCCAAGAGAGAATCTATCTTATTTTCTCTATATCCGAAGATTGAGAGAATTATTCCGTGAGGGGTTGGGTAGGAAACCTCTCTTTGAATTTTTCATTCGAAAATGCATTATCATCTTTAAACCAATAAGATGGATGGGATATTGCCAACAACTTGTTCTTAGGAATTCAACCGAATCAAATTCTAAAAATATAGTCCACTTCTCTGATTCAGAGAATCTTGGCTTGTCAGTTTCTTACTTCATATAACACAACTATGTTCTTCACAACTGTTGTAGTGTTACATGTATTAACACTAACGTCTACTACTTTACCAATATTAATTCTCCATTCTACAAAAGACTCATCAATATTCTGGTCAAGCCCACACATTTCAGAGCATGTGACTTTTAATGACCTAGAGGTTTGCTTTATTCCACTGATGGATATAATCATAGGCAGTCAATCTGCCATTGGATTTAAGCTAAAAGCCTTCTGTTCTGAATGAATTCTAGCTCCTTTATACGGCAAGAATGTTTCAGGGCATCACCCATGTTAGTCTTTCAGCTTTTCATGGAGTTAAGCAAGGCTGAGTGGTGTGAAAGTTTCAGGGCATCACCCCCATTGAACTATCTACTTCTCAGCGAATTACCCCTAGACCACTTGGCTTTGCCTTGAAAGATAAACTTTCATTCATTCTCATCACGTAGATCCAATTACTCCTACTGGGCCAGAGACACTCAGGTGGTTCTACAGGATTGTTAACAGAACTGGAGTACCAAAACTCCATTTACAGGTTTATGGCTTTAAACCAATCTCCTATTGGCAAAATCCTATACAGTCCTTCCAGAGGACCCTAGGTTATCAATCGCCCCTAGCAGGCTGTTAAGTCTACATATTCACAGCGGGTCAATGGTTAAAGCATACTCCCACTGCATTTGGGTGGACTGACATTCTGATCTAGTTCAGTAGTATTTATCGGTGTTATCCCCCAACAACCAATGTTGGATGTGGTCTGATTAAATCAGATAGTAACTCCTTGAGTATCTTTACTTCAAGGTCCAAGGTTGTTATTTACAAATTCTTTTAGAAAGGCTGGGACAGTACAACCGTCACTTTCTGATCTTAGGAATCTTATAACCAACCCTCACTCACTTTATATTAAGATATTTCACGAACATTCACCATCTGAACGTGTATGCAAAATATCCAGTCCTACCTTCAAGAACTAGTGCTAAATGCCTCTATTTGCGGAAGTGGAGTAAACGTCTTTCACTCTTTATCCATAAATTTATAGGCATCTTCTAGGTAGACTTCTCGGTATTACATAATAATGTAAACCATTATTTTGCAACCAATATCTTAATTGAGTTAAGCAGTGTATTGTAGCATATCAATAACTATACAAGATAGTCTATGGTTTATCCTTTCAGTGAAATCATTTCACCCGGAGGTAGCCAAGCATCGGTGCAAAACTATGCTATAGCCTATATTTGAGCATGGAATACTCGTTTCTCTGGTAATATCAGAGATTCCTCCAAAATCCACTACTCAAAAGCTCCCACCAGCTTGTATCCTTCATAAGACCCCGAAGGTCAATATGAACAAGTAGGGATACTTCTTCAGCTCTATTACCTTTTCCTAATTGAAAGGTAACTTAGTCATTTTTCCATTGAGATAGTGTTCTTAGACTGGGAGATAGGAATCACCCTTAGCCAGTCTTCAGATCTTATCTCTAGGATATATACACTAATTAATAGATGCCGAAGAATCGTTCATCTAAATAGGTAACCATTTGTCTTAATAGTTTATGATGTGTTACATATACTTTTTCAGCATTACTTAGTGGTTTTGACTTTATCAGACAAAAGTGCAAGTCTCATAATCGTATACAAATGTCATATTCACTTTCTTTGAGGAAACTATTTTTATCGATTTGAAAGTGAATCCATTTATTCCAACGAATCTGAAAACAGAAATTAAATTTCTGCGATATTCAAGGATTAATATCCAAAATTTTGTTTCCTAATATCACTCCCACTATCTTAGCTGAAATAACTGCCCGTTGTCTATTCTTCATCATGAATGCCCAATACCATGTTCTTACAAAATAACTTTAGCTTCTGAGTCGAATTACTCAGTAAGAAAGTCTCTAAGGATTCATAGGTTAGTGATCTGAAATCACTTTCCTTATCCTATACTTTCTTTTATTAATATTTCAATTTAGCCTTTAACTTATTTAGTTTAGATGACTTACTTTTTAGACATTACCTTCCCATTCTTGGCTTTCTTTAAAGGAAATGACCTTGAACTAGCAGTTTATAAGAGTAGACACTACTCGTAAACTGTGGGATGTCTGGCAAGATTGATACTAAACCATTCTCGTCATCTTTGAACTAATTTTTTTTGTCTCTTGCTCAGCACGAGTGATAGCAGTCGCATCAATGTCACTTAAGTTTGTAGGCTCAAGAGGAACATCCTCTTCCGAAGAATTAATTTGCATTCTCGATTATTGAGTTCAACGTTCTTGTTACTTTTCCACTTTTACGAAGTCATCATCAGTCAATTTATCATGTACAGCAGTTTAGATACCATGAGATAATATGTAGTTGCAAAAAATAAATTATGACAGAATTATAAATCAAATCATACACCACAACATATAATAATTTTAGGAATAATAAACGTGATGTCATGCATGCAGTTTATCCTACCATTCCAAGGATTTAGTCTCACACCTACAGTGCTTCCGTAGGGTAGGTCAAAGAGGTGACGATTAAATTGAGACAGACTCTCTCAACAATTAAACCATTGAGAATCAAACATCTCCGTTTAGTTGTTGATTACCTTCCTTTTTCAGCCAAGATATTTCCAAAAGTACCCTTGTGAGTGTGACCTACTATTTCAGATTTTTAAGTACGCCCCGAGTATGCCGCCGTGGGGTAGGTCAGTAACCCGACGAGTACTCAAAATCCTATCCTTTCGGAAACCAAGCCTTGAATTTTGATAGCGGTGAAGGCCATCCGTAGGGGGCCAAAATCAAAGCGGCACGAGGCGTCACCATTCTCTCACGTGCTTGTGTTAACAGTAAAGGCCGTGGGGTCGGCTGTCACCTTCCCCGCTCCCACTCGTTATTTTGAAATTTTGGTAGTCTCTTTTTAGGATTTTATAATTTTCTAATAACCGAAAACAACAGATCATGAATATTTAATTTAATCCTCCCACTAGTTCATCGGTTCCAAATACCGTCTAACTAGTGTCATTATATCCACAATCCTCCAATTTTATGGATTAAAATTCTTTTTGTGTAGACACTACACATATAAAATTCACCAAGAATTTTATAATCCTAATCTATTAGTACTTTATGATATTTTTCTCAATAAATTGAAAAAACAATAAATCACGAAGTTTAAAGCTCCCACTAGTTTATCAGTTCCAAATAACGTCTAAGTAGTGACACTATTTTCATGATTTTCCAATTAGTCGATTATTTAGAAATCTCTTTTGTAGTCACTACACAACAAAAATTCACAAAAGAATTTTAAAGTCCAAATCTTGTCATGATAAAAATTTAGGATTTTTTCAATAATCGAAAAACAATCACCAACTTATCGGTTCCAAATACGTCTAGTTGGTGTCCCAATTTTCATGATTTTCCAATTTTTGATTATCAAAATTCTAATTCATGTAGAATTTGATCTCAATAATTTGAAAACAATAAATCTTGAAAAGCAATCACCAACTTATCGGCATTAAACCCTGGCTGAGTTTTAACCGAGTTCACCGAATGGTGTCGGGATTGGCTAAGCCGACTCGTCCTCTTCGTTGGTTCATGTACGACTGCTCAATGAATCAAGCTAAGGTTGCCCCATTGATCCTCAGCTCGCCGGATAGCTTGACCTTGCTAGACCCACGACTCTAACGTCGCACTTGGACGGACAAGTCGAGTCGAGCCGAAGCCCTGATGACCGCCCAAACCAGTTTTCGAACCTTTTGCTTAGTTGGTGTCCAACTTTTTCCAGATTTTCCAATTTTTCAATTATTAAAATTATTTTATGTAGTCACTACATAACCTCAACCCCGTAGGATTTACGATCCCAAATTAAGTTTATCATGTGAATTTTATGTCCCGATAAAATTCCGTTCGTTTTAATTAATTTAATTAATTACCTAAATTAATCTAAATTAATTACGTCTCATACATGCCTAATTAATATCATGATTAATTATCTACATGTATGCATATGCTAGGAGTGGAATTCATGAATATGATGCATGGCATGGTTATATCACATAAATAATCATACAAGAAAATAAATGTGAAAAATAAACCACTGAGATGGACCGTTGGTACCCCCGTATCTAATCTATAAACCTAAAATTTATTAAATAGATAAACCCTACTTTTAAATGATATACAAATTTCTAATGCACATCAGCCGCCGATTGATATATCTATTCTCTGATGTGTTTCTGTACAAGAAAGGCTCCAGCTGAGTTGGTCAAGGCGTTGTTCCTTCTTCCTGCAAGTCATGGGTTCGATTCCCTTCAACTAAAAAAAATTTGATGCGCCTGGGAGGATTGATCTCTGAATCCTTAGCTGTGATCCTCACCACTGTGCCGCCGAGTTGATTTGTTGATCTTATTCGAATATTAATTAAATACAACAAGGCCGGCGAAAATTAAATAATTCTAATTTCTAGGAAATTAAATTACAACAAATAAATTACATAACTTCCTATACTTGGAAAAATTGGGTTTACAATAAATCTAATGGTACACAAGTACCAACCACAATCCATCTCATCAACCAAATCAATCAATCGCATATATATATAAAAATATACAAGATGCAATATTTATTCAATTCCATTCCTTATTAATTAATTATGCAATCATGATCGCAAAATCACTTTAATCTCGCACTGATACCACATGCTACAAGTAGTAGCACCGATCGATACACTCGATCTTTGCAAAGTGGAAGCTTATGCGATTTACGATATGAGACATAACTAATTAATCCTACGAGAAGGTTAAAGATTTACCTTATCGGAGAGGAAGAGATAATCGACCAAAGGGAGAAGCCATGATCTTCCGGATTGTATCTCCAAACGACGACTGGTGGACGTCGATCCTCGCCATAGAACCTCCTCGAATATGCACAAGAAAAATCCTTCATTTTTCTCCTCTTAATGACTAAGGCAAGAAACTAATTTTTCTACCTTCTATTTTATTTGGGGCGCAAATTTCAATGTGTATTGTGTTAGGAGGAACTCTCTTTATATAGGAAAATAACTAGTCAAGAGAGTTATCCTTTCACACCACAAAAACCTATTCCCATAAGGAAAAGATATTTTTGCTACAAAATAAGAGATAATTCCAAAAAAATAAATCTCTTAATTTTCCATTAATTATCCAAAAAATAGATAATTAATTAATTACACATGTGATATACTCCAGAAAAATTTCTTTTCCCAAATTTATCACAATTGTAGGCGCCACTTATGTCAATATTTTAATAGAAAATGTCTTTTATATTTTATATATTATTTACCAAATAAATAATATTGCATATTCATTAAATAGACCAACTATTTAATTTATTCTCGAGGTTCCATAAAACGAGAAAACACTCGCTTGTTAGGGGCCAACCCGGGGACCATGGACGTATAACCAGTAGCTACAATAAATTAAATAAAATATTCATCGAACAGAATATTTCTACTTAACTTATTAATTCCGGAATTACGCCACCATAAATCCGAAACAGAACTCTATCGATTATAGATATAACTTATTCTCAAAATGTCGAGTCGAGTCGATAAGTGTCCATTGATATAATCATTTCATATGAACTAACCCTCCATAGACTATCCGTACTAAAGTAGGATTATTTTCGTAAACCTTCTTCACTACATGTCATCCTTATTTACCATTAACCCACTAGTGATCAATTAGTTCATAACCAATACGAACTCCCGGGATTGATCAGTTTCTAGGACTAACAAATAAAGGGATTGTCTTTCTACTTCCCGCATGAAGGAATGGATTCCATATCTGTGAGACACACACTTCTCACTCATTCCAGAATAGTGCCAACATGAAAGTGTTTCGGACCGCGCCTCTTAGCAATCCTTAACGACACATCAAACCCTATCCTGAAACAAGTAGGAGTATGCAATCACATCAGGATTAAAGTTAATCCATATATGATCATCTTGTGATTCAATAAGATTTCTCAATCACAGAATTATATGAGAAACGTAGATTAAATCAGTCCAGTCCTATATGACTACATCATAAATAAATGCCCCATTTAGACAACCAATGTCGACGTTCCGGATAAGTCGGTTACACTATAAAGTGTTCTGGGCGCATTAATGGTGGTTTAATCAATAGACTCATACTTTGATTAACTTCACCACGGACTAACATTTCAAGTGTATCACCATAAACTTAATCCTCATGTGTGACACACACTAAGTTATATGGCAACATATGATACAACTTGGGGTTTTCAGTAGTGTATTACTTACAAGCATGAAGCAAGTAATAAGATGATAACAAATCTATCATTTATTAATTCTAAAAACAATTACTTAAATTGTCTTCCGGGCACTACTTCCAACAGGGGGAAGGCATAATGCAAAAGAACAACTTGAAGATTCAAAATGTGGCCTATGTTAAAGGACTGAACTTCAACTTACTGAGTATCAGTCAATTCTGTGACAAAGGCTACAATGTGCACTTCAGCAAAAAAGGATGCAGAGTGATTCACAGTCAAACAAACACAGTTGTACTTACAGGAAGAAGAGAAGACAACATGTATGTGGTAGATTGGAAGACAGCAAAAGCAGCAACATGTTTGCTTGTCAAAAATAAACAATCAACCAACTGGATTTGGCATAGAAGACTAAACCATCTAAACATCAAGACTATCAACAAACTGTCAAAGAAAAAGCTAGTTGAAGGCCTATCAGAGATCACATTCAAGAAAGAAAGCCTATGTAATGCATGTAAAAAAGGGAAGCAAATCAAAAGCTCATTCAAGTCAAAACCCTATCAATCAACTACAATAATCTTACATTTACTGTATATGATCTATTTGGACCAGTCACACCAGTCAATATAAGTTGAAAGAAATACACTCTAATAGTGGTTGATGATTTCTCCAAATATACCTGGACCATATTCATGAACAAAAAGTGAGAGACACTCAGAAGTACCAGATTTGCTAAGATGAATTCAGAATGAGAAGGAAATAGAGTACTGCACCAACTATCAGCAGCATGGACTCCACAATAGAATGATGTAGCAGAAAGAAGAAATAGGACACTCAAAGAAGAAGTCAGAACAATGATTGCAGAAGCATGCCTACCAAAGAGATTTTGGGCTAAAGCAGCAAATACAACATGCTATACTTAAAACAAATCAATCATCAACAAATACCATGAAAAGACTCCATATGAAATATGGAATGGAAGAAAACCTAATATCTCATATTTGCATATGTTTGGATCAATTTTTTTTGTTTTGAACAGGAATCAATTGCATACTTTTGATGAAAAGGCTGATGAAACAATCTTTATGGGATACTCAGACACCAGCAAAGCATTCAGAGTACTGAACAGAAAGACCTTGGTAATTGAAGAATCAATTCATGTAGTCTTTGATGAGCCAAACACAAATGGTGAAAACCTTCAAGAACTTGAAGAAGCAGGACCAAGACAAGTCTATATGAATACAACAATACCAACTACTATTCTAAATCACAATATTGGAAATCAAGATGAACCTTCAGCCAGTACAACAGAATAAGTACCAGTACAAGAGCATGAAGCTGATACACAAAGTGAAGCTATGGAAGCACCAAGTCAAGAACAACTTCAACATGATCTCAACTTGCTAAGAAATCATCCTGTAGATCAAGTCATTGGAGACATTCACACAGGAGTCAGAACCAGAAGACAACTGGAGCATATGCTAACATGGTTTCTATCTCAAGTAGAGCCCAAAAAAATAGATGATACAATCCAAGATGTTGATTGGAATACAGCCATGCAAGAAGAGCTAAATGAATTTGAAAGAAATGAGGTTGGGGAACTTGTTGATAGACCAGACATGGCCAACATCATAGGAACAAAATGCGTATTCAGAAATATGATGGATGAACAAGGAACAATTGTCAGAAATAAAGCAAGGCTAGTTGCAAAAGGCTACTCTCAAGCAGAAGGAATATTAAGATGAGACATTTGCACCAGTAGCAAGATTGGAAGAAATCAGACTCTTTCTAGCATTTGCTGCACACAAAGACGTCATAGTCTATCAAATTGATGTCAAGAGTGCATTTCTAAATGGACTTCTGGAAGAAGAAGTATATGTGGAACAACCTCCTGGTTTTCAACTCAAAGGAAAAGAAGATAAAGTATACAAGCACAAGAAGGCTCTTTATGGACTCAAACAGGCACCTAGAGCATGGTATGAAACTTTATCACAATTCTTGATCAATAATGGATTCAACAAAGGAACTATTGATAAGACTCTTTTCAAGCTAGAGGAAGGAACAAGCACATTGCTAGTACAAATCTATGTTGATGACATTATTTTTGGATCAACAAAATGAAAAGTTGTGTGAGAAATTTGCAAATCTAATGAAGAGCAAATTTCAGATGAGCATGATGAGAGAATTGAATTACTTTCTTGGTCTACAAGTGAAACAGTTGAAAGATGGCATCTTCATAAATCAGGCCAAGTACACAAAAGACTTGATACACAAATATGGCATGGACACAAGTGGCACATCAGATAAACCAATGTGTGCAAGAGTTATTCTTGAAAAAATGAAGCTGGTAAAGATGTTGATCAGAAAATGTATAATGGAATCATGGGATCCTTACTATATCTAACTGCAACCAGACCGGACATAGCATTTGCAGTAGGAGTGTGTGCAAGATTTCAAGCTCAACCAAAGAAATCACATCTTCTAGCAGCTAAAAGAATAATCAAATACCTAAAGAACACCATCAATGTTGGAATTTGGTATCCAAAAGATGGAGGATTCAAGTTGATAGCATATTCAGACTCTGACTATGATGGATGCACAATAGATAGAAAAATCACCTCTAGAACTTGTCAAATGCTAGGCAGCAGACTAGTTTCATGGTTTAGCAAAAAACAAAACTCTATATCTACATCAATAGTTGAAGCAAAATATATAGCAGCAGGCAGCTATTATGCACAAGTACTGTGGATTAGACAACAGCTAAGGGATTATAGAATGGAGGAGAAGACAATTCCAATCATGTGAGACATCACAAGTGCCATATCTATTACTGAAAATCCTGTGTTGCACTCAAGAACAAAGCATATTGATGTAAGACATCATTTTATCAGAGATCATGCTGAAAAAGGGTATGTTATTCAAGATACATACCCACTGAAGATCAATTGGCGGACATCTTCACAAAACCACTCAGTCATAAAAGATTTTGCATGTTGAGAACTGAGTTGGGAATGATTGAAATTGACTAAGCACTAAAGAGCTGCTAACTGGAGTAATCAGCTAAGTGACTTCACCAGCTGATTAAATCTTTTCCATTACAGGAGATGTAGCAGGTAAGGCACTGGTACTCAGCTAAGTTAACTACAATGATTTTTAGGAACAGTTATATACAGCAGCTCAGTGAAGAAGTCACTACACCGGATTAGTGACCAGCCAAGTCACTCCACCGAAATACGAATCGGAGTCACCAACAAACTAAAGTATAAACTATATCAGTTTAATACACGCGGAAAATCAAGAAGTTATAGAAGATTATACTGTGAAATATCACACACGTGGAGATCATTTTTTCAATCGTGGAGGTAATTATATATTCTCCTAATTACAACCGTCTCGATTCCTGGGATTTATCATTACTTACCCCAATCCACTCCCCCACTTCACTCAAATATCGGGATGTATATACATAAAATCACGCCATTACAACACAATATCCTTCCATATTCAACCACGTTCACACTACACAAACCATCCTATATAAACTACACTTAGAGATTTTTCAGAATTCTTTACGCTCTCTTGCAAATCATAAACCCTATTTTCTCACTGCAAAATCAAAGCTTTCTCTCAAATCTCAAAAAATGGCCTCATCATCTTCAACCACTCAAATTGGAAAATAGTATGAAAAATCAATTGCAACTGGGTCGTTCTTTCAAGATGCACACTACTTAAAGCTATGTGGAAATGACGAAAACGCACAAAAACTGGCAACTGGATGCAAAATCCTAAAATTATCGACTTTTCTAAATCCTCCAATCACCGATATTTGCTATGAAAGTCAAATTTTTTTTGGGAAGACTGCAAAATATATCCTTAGGCTCTCTGTAGAAGAAGGTGACGAATGGGAGGAAGACAAAATCACTGCATCTGTCAACGGCACAGAAGTAGTTATTACAGCGAAGGTAATTCGCTAACACCTCAAACTTTCAAATAAAGGTCAAGAAAAAGTGGCTCTTGTTCCACAAAACTTGGATGAATTCTGGGATACAATCGCTAAAATAGCAAACCCAGGCCCTAATAAATTCAACTGTCTTAGGTCTGCCCTGAAGAAATCTTTCAACGAATTCAGTGCCTTAGATGGAAAAAAAATTTAAGGAAAGTTAGGGGCAAACAATGCCATGACAGAGGTCAGAATGCGTCTTATAGGAATCATCTATCACAGTCTGAAGTTTAATTGGGCAACTTATTTCTTCCTAAGAATCAAAGAACAAATCCAGGGAGAGTCAACTGCTGCTAAAAAGGGGTTAGTAGAAGGAAAGCAGAAAAATGGGATTTTCTGGGTAAAGAAATCCTATGGTATTCAACTACACTATCTTTTACAATGCTTACTAGTACCAGTTGTCCAACTTCATAAGTTGCATGAATCCAAAACAATGTTCACCTATGTCAAACAACAAAAGGAAGCAGAAGGAGGAAAGAGAAAGCAAGTCCTAAAACACACTTCTGGCCAAAGAAAGAAGCAAAAAGTTCAAAGAAATTTGGACAAGGAAGATTTTGGAAAGTTGAAGAATGAAGATGAAGAAGAGGATTCTGAAACAGAGGCAGAACAACCAGAGGAAGAAAGTGGAAATGAGGATGAACAACCGCAAAATGATGAGGTTGAGGAAGACACTGGAGATGATGAAGAAACTCCAGACGAAACGGCACAACTGTCTGCAAATGATATTGATGATCGAATTGCAGCATATCTTGAATGGAAGGAAGGTGATTCCAGATTTCAGCTTCAAGACTCAGAACGCATCTTGCTGAGTAAGCTTGGTTTTTTAATTTTCTTGGAATCACAACCATTGTTGGTGTACTAGATGAGTCACCACTCAGGGATATTGTGGATGCGGCTAAGGCAAAGATGCATCCACCCTCTGACAAAGAAAGTGATGACTCAGCTGATGAAAGTGATAACCATGATGAAGACGATGGTGATGATCACAATAATGCTGATGGTGCTGATCAAAATGGTGATGACCCAAGGGACACTACTGATGACCAAGGCAAAGAGGATGAACCAATAGCGGATGCAATTGATGATAACATTCTCTTAAGCTCTTTTCTACAGACACATTCATTAGAGAAACAAACCTCACCAGCTAAGACAACACATCAACCACCATCTGCTGACATTCCGGCTGACCCTACAGCAGTGTTGGACACTCGATCAGTTGTTGCAACACCAGTCAGGGCAATTCCCAACACAGTGCTGCCCCACAACTCACTTCCACTCAAGTCCTTGAAGAAGTAGAAGCTGGTATAGTTGTTACTCAACATCAAAATAGAGGACATCAAATAGTACCAGAACCAGCTGACATCCATCACACACCTACTCAACCGACCACTGGAATAACAAATGAGGCCTTTGAAAAGGCAGCAGATCGGCTGGCTGAGGAACTAGAACAACAAGCCATGTATCTCAGATCCATGACTTCAACATTTAAAGATGAAAGTCACTCCATTGAAAGAAGATTCCAGGCTGTTGCTGAGTACATCGATGCACAGAATATTGTTGTGCAAAGACAAGGAGACTTGCTCAAACAGTTAAACCTCATTATCACCAACAATCTTGCAAAGACTCAGACAGCATATTTCTGAAGAAAATGAGTCCATGGCACTTGCCTTTGGCATCAGATTTAGAAGTGTAACCTAAAAGCTGACTGAACATGACTCCAGGTTCATATCCATTGAGTCCAAACTGGACTCACTGATTAGTACAGCTGAAGCTACAAACAATATCTTGCTCCAACAGGGTATTGATTCTGTCAAAAAGGGGGAAACAAGAGACAAGCCTTAAGGATCAATAGTTAGACCCCCAAATTTTACAGAGGAACAGCTGAGAGCAAGGGACAGAGAATCAGAAATGAGGCTGAAGAGCAGAAAATTAAGGCCAGAGAAGAAAGATAAAAGGCCTCAAATGAACCCTGCATAGGATTTCATCATCCTATCCAAAGAAGGGATGATGATAGAGATAGATCAGGTGGACAGCAAAGACTTGGATCAAGTCAGCAAAGGAGATCAGCAAGAGAACACAGAACCAGTACAAGCAGAGAGAAAGAAGTTTCCCAACTCATAGAAACAGGCAAGAATATGTGGCTGAGATCCTAGATCATGTAAGAGAAATTTTCAAAGTCCAAGAAGGGTTGTATCCAAATCAAACACAAGATGAAGCTTGGGCAGAATAGCTAAGCTATCAGGATGAACAGAAGAGAGTTGACATGGCCAAAATATACAATGACATTAAAAGACAACATGCATCTCTCCAACAAAGTGTTGAAACCAGCAGACCAAGTACAGCCATACCACTTTCTGCAAAAGGACCAGAAGATTTACCAACTGAGCAACAAGAAGATTTCAACTATATGGCAAAATTATTCAACCCTATGGGGAGAATGAACAAACAAGACCAATGGGGTCTGTACAAAAATCTCAAGTTTGCTGACTCTCACATTGCAGAAGCTAGGGATAGACTTTAGAAGTATTTTGGAGAACCTTGGACAAATGAGACTATGCCTAATTTTAACAGACTTGTTGCCAAGAGAGTATTTCATGGAGTCTCTGAATACACTGCTATGGCATACTGGAAGTGGAAATTTCCAGAGATCGAGTGGAAAGATATGGAAGAAGTCCAAACCACAAAGTTGAAGTGGTACAAAGCAGATCTAAGTAGAATGTTAATACAACTATCTGAATATGCTTTGAACTGACTTATCTTATTGCCCTTAAATGGATGAATAAAACTATCAAGTCTTATTCCAGTGTTTGTTATGATAAGTTTTGTTATACTTATGTTCAGGCTTTTGAGGGTTTTGGCATCATCAAAAAGGGGGAAATTGTTAGGAACATTTTATTATGTTTTGATGATGGCCATACTAACTGTTATAGCAAGCCTGAAAATAAGTTAGAATTCTCTGTATAAGTCTTTACTTAGAGTCTAACATGTTGTATAAGTTGAGTCAGACAAGTATTGTACTAGTTGGTAAGACGGTAAAGTATAAGCAGATGTTCGGCAAAGTAAAAGCGGCCAAGTACCAACAGAGAAGCATGAAGACATATGGTCTGACTTATAACCAAGAAAGTCTGTGATGACATTGTATAAGTCTAAGTTAAATTCCAAAGCTATGAAACTTAAGGTTTAAATATGGTGTACACTGATCTCACACAAATCAAGGATCAGTGAAGTACAAAGATTCTCCTAAACTAAAAAGAATGAAGGAAACAGTGCATCGGCAAAGTAAATTGACAATCGGCTGAGTAATGACAAAGCAGTGAAGGAAGATCAAATTGGCAAAGTCAGAAAGATCACTTAACCGTTTAGGGAATGGCCAAGTAAACTTTACTTGATCATATTATGAAATCTGAAGAAGATTCAGAGGATCAAGCATTAAATGCACAATCAATTGAGGATCAATGAAGGACGGATTTTCTGATGAACGTTTGAAGAAAAATCCAATCACTAAAATCAAGGAGGATTTAATTAAGGGGAATCAAGAATAAAATCAAGGATTATTCCCCTCATTAATATAGAAAACGGACGGAAATTTAAATCAAGGATTATCAGGGCTATAAATAGAAGGCATTGACAGACAAGAAAAAAAAGAGACACACAAGAGAACGATCAAGTCTGAGAATTTACAAGCAGAAACTCTGTCAAATTGAAAAGCCTTCATCTGTGCTAAAAGTGAAACATCTATTGATCAACTCAAAACTCAGAACTATAATTCCAACATCAAGCTGAATCAGAGCCATCTGAGAAGGAGTTGTGTTTGTGATAGCTGTTGAAGGATTTGTTCCCTATGTGCAGTGAAAGAGACTGAGTCACTAAAGCTTATGAAGCCAGGGAGAGATAGTCTTGAAGATTGTGAAGCTTGAGTAGTCAAGGACAATCAGGCTATTGTATCTGTGAAAACAATAGTGAAATTCCTCCAATCATCATAGGAGAAGAGTGGATTAAGGGATTACACCACCCTGAACCACTATAAACCTTGTGTCAATTTACTTTTTGCAATTTACCTTACTGCTTACTTAATTGCTTAAATTATATCATATATCTGTGATTGCATAAACTACTTTGAAACAACATATTAAGAAGGGACTTATCCGCTGCCCAAAATCTTTTAAACACAAGAAATTTTTTTGACGCTCCACTATAGTCATTCACCCCCCCCCCCCCTCGGACTATAGTTTTACCCTTCTCTGGGACCAACAATATCCTATATAAACAACCCTAAGGAAATACGAGAAACTTGATTCTAATTCAATTATTGGATATGTAGGCAACTCAAGAGAAATAAGTCGAGAGCTCAGTCTAAATACTCACCAAACATGTCCATCTTTATATACGAATTAGGGTTCTAAGGGATTTAGGTCTTTATCACAAAGATAATCAGCCCGGATTTATTATTAGATGAATCTTAGAATTGTCAATTGGTGCTAGAAGAAGGGCCCTTTCTGATAAACGATCAAAACAATCCCAGAATTCTTGTAAGCAGCCATGCCACCGACGAACCATGGTAAGAAAACTATAGATCCAACGGATCCGACCCAACAAGGTGGAACCTCCACCACCCAGGGAGAAGGCCAGACTACAGCCACACAAAAACTGCAAATATGGCCGGGGACCCATCAGCCTGATCCAATCCTTCAATATCCAGCCAACTAGGTGTTGGTGGATGCCTTGAAAAACATGGATAACACCACTCTTAAGGTTATTTTTTAAGAAACATTGAAGGGGAGAGATCCCCCAGAGGTTTCAGAAACAAGTCCCCCTTGAGAGACTTATAAGAAGCAGGAGGTGGAGTCCAGTCTTAACACAGTAAAAGCAAGGCAAAGGCTAACGACACAGCTAAAGTCGAACTGGATGCTCTGCTTAGAAGACGATAAGACAAACTACGTTGTGTGTCGCCCTTTACCGAGTACATCGACAACCCCCGACCAGCGGGGTTTAAGATTCCTAAGATTGATTCTTATGTGGGTCTAAGGATCCTTATGATCACATGCATCAGTACATATCACATATGAATTTGTTCAATGCCTCAGATGAGATGAAGTGCAAAGCCTTCCCTGCACTGCTAACAGGAAGAGCCAGAGAGTGGTTCAACAAGATTCCTCCTAGGTTGATCTCCGATTTTGGGACCTTAACTCAGAAGTTTGTACATGCCTTCATCGCAGCTCGTCCGTTTCAGAGAAATCAGACTCACATGTTAACATTGAAACAAAAGCATGATGAATACGTACTGCACTTTATAAAGTGCTTTAATGAGGAATCCGCACAGGTGTAGGATGCAGATGATCGACTACTGGTCGCCTCTTTTGTGGCAGGTCTACGAGAGGGACGGCTGCACGTACGCCAAGCTCAACAACAAACTCCCTCAGACAATGGAAGAATATCTGCATATGGCCTATAAGCATTCCCCGGGGAAGAAGCAAACAGACTCAAGAGAAAGATGGAAAGATGTGAAGGTAAGAAAAACAAGTCTGGAGATAAGTCAGAGAAGAAAAGGAAGTCGCTTTGGGATCGGGTAACTGCACCCATCTCAGATTGGCTAGGGAAGAAAGGGGCTCTGCAAAATAGAGACTTTAATTATTCCTTTGAACAGCCCTTGCGAGCAGGTCCTCACGATCATGGAAAGAAAAGGCATAGCCAGGGTCCCACCACCGATGAGGGGGCCTAGAGAAAAAAGAGATCCCAACAAATATTGCAAATACCACAAATATGTTGGTCATGATTCAGAAAATTGTAGAGATTTAATCCGAGACATTGATGCTAAAGTAATGCAAGGAAAGCTAGATGAGGTCGTAGATCGGTCTCATCAGGCCGAACCACGTGGATGATGTGAATTCAAGCATCGAAATAATAACGATAGAGATAACAGAGACGAGTATCAAAGAAGAAGGGACCATTCACCAGATCCTGATGGTCAAATGGACAATCGCCCTATGAACACGATCAACACGATCTCAGGGTGCTGAACAACCCAGGCTGGAGCGAGGGCACAAGCAGTGGCCGGTCTGCTGCCCCTTCTCAATCAAATAAGAGACAAAGAATGTCCGGAGAAGTGATTTATGGTCCAAAAGATACTTTACCTTTGCTAATCAACAATGAAGGGCTAGTAGTAGAAGTGGTGATCAGCAAGAATCGGACAAACCGAATATATGAAGACACGGGTAGTGCCGTGAACGTCCTCTACTACAACGTGTTTGAAGCGAAATAGTTGAAGGATACCAATCTAACCCCCATTTCAGCTCCTCTGTTCGGCTTCGCCGGACCCCCAGTTCATCCACTAGGTGCGATCAAACTCCTCACTACTTTTGGAGAAGGAACCAGGGGCAGGACCCTAATGGTAGATTATGTGGTGGTAAGGGCGCCAACATCTTATAATGTGATTATGGGAAGACCAGCACTTATCGGCCTCCGAGCTGTAATTTTCACCAGCTCATGTATCGGCATGAAGATCCCAACATGAGAGGGTTTGATAGAGATTAAAGCGATGTGTGGAAATGGCGAGGATTTGTTACACAAAGAACAAAGAAGTGGGAAAATGATGGTTCAAAGGTGAGCATCGAAGAACTACTTCTTGAAGATGAAGAGAATTGGTCATCTGAAGATCAGACAGAGGCTGCTCGTCTATGATATGAAAAAATGGACTCAACAATTAGCACGGGAGCATGGATTCCAGGCTCACACAAGGAATCTCTGATATGCCTCTTAAAAGAATTCAAAGATGTGTCCACATGGAAAGCAGAGGATATGCCAAGATTATCTCCAGAGCTGGCGGTTCATAGGTTGAACATAGATCCGAACAGAAAGCATGTTCATCAAAAGAAAATGCACTTTGCCTCTGAGCGCATCTCAGCAATTAAGCAGGAGGTAACGAAGTTGTTGCAGGCCAACATAATGAAAGAAGTTATATATCCTGAGTGGTTAGCCAATCATGTACTGGTTAAGAAACCAGATGGGAGCTGGAGGATGTTCGTGGATTTTGCAGATCTCAGCAAAACATGTCCAAAGGATTTTATGCCCAACCCAAGATTGATCGTCTAGTGGACTCAATGGTGGGATTTGAAGTGTTTGCATTCTTAGATGCGTACAAAGGTTATCATCAGATCGTAATGGATCCAGAAGATGTAGAAAAGACTGCCTTTATAATAGAATTTAGGACGTACTGCTACGTCACTATGCCATTTGTCCTGAAGAATGCCGGAGCAACCTATCAAAGGGTTTTAAATGCGATCTTTGCCGAACAGATCGGAAGATGTGTGAAGGTGTATGTAGATGATGTAAGTCAACCTGATGATATAATTCCCGAGGATTTGCCCTTTTTTCTAATGCAATTAATGACATTTTGACATCAACATGAGCAATTTGTATGATGATTGGAACCATTTTTTCGTGTAGATAGAACCTTTAGAAAAACCATGTTTCTAGTTGTATTATATTAGTAAGTAGCCGATTTTGTTATCAGATTTACACGTGGTATCTCTGTGTCTATTTTGCTGCACAGATATCATGGTTGGGAGCGTGGATTCTGACCTCAAGGTGGCTGTTGATTTTTGATGTTGATTTTGGAGCTATGGCAAGGATTTCAACCCACAAGCATTACCGATACATGTTAAAGGGTTCGAACAAGCCAAGTGGAAGAATAAACTTTGATTATAGTGATCTCAGATACAAATGGCTCGCGCCATGTCGTATTGACCCGCGTCATGAAGCTGCTGAGAATTTAATGCGAATGTCATTCAGCCAACTACTACTTATTGGACTTGACACGCGCCAAACGGATCTGACCCGCACGAGTAATGCATTTTGGTCTTGACGCACGCCAGATCGGGTTGACCTACGCCAACATTGCAGAGTCAGCAAAGAATTAATCTCTTTTATTCTTCCACTCATAAGATTATGAGAGACACGTCATCTTCTTCAACTTTTCCATCTTGAAGTCAAACCCCACCCCTAGCTCTTATTGCCGAATTTTAGTAGAAATTAACCATTGATTTTGATTGTAGAGCTAAGGATTCTAGTTTAACTCTTTTAGTTGATTGAATTCAACACACTAGTGTTAGTTCATTGAAGATTTTGGACGTTGGATGAAGAACAACAACTCGAATTCGTACTCTTAATTTGATAATCCTTAATCTTTATTTTTCATTCAATTGTTCTTATAGTTATGAATATTAATTTGAGATGTTGATATTTGTAGACATGAGTGGCTAGACATATCTAGCCAAGATTATGTTGTAGCTTTAGTTTATCCTCTTATGTTGATTGGGAATGATAGTTTGTGTTGTTAGTTTTGATTGTATGAAGCTTTTCCTACTTGTGTTGTTTTGATTGTTAACATTGGAGTAATTACCTAGTGTTAGCATTTGCACGTTTGACGGAGACCGAAA
The DNA here is from genome assembly GCA_026214975.1 of Gentiana macrophylla. Lineage (NCBI taxonomy): Eukaryota > Viridiplantae > Streptophyta > Magnoliopsida > Gentianales > Gentianaceae > Gentiana > Gentiana macrophylla. The sequence continues at coordinate 78,132,196 of CM047810.1, forward strand.
GGAGATGTCAGTCATGAGAAGAGGGTAGGAGAACCGGAACATAAAATCAACCCTTCTTGGCATTCGATTTCTTATCCGGGGATAGTTGACATTGTCATTGCATTCAAGTGCGTAGCATACCAATTCACTAGGTTTAGGATACCTAGACCAAGGAGGAGGTAGAGAGCAATTCCATACACTCATATGAGGGGGAATTTCCTGCTTAGGAATGCACCGTATCACACTTTCAAACACCATTGGTAGGTTGGAAGGAAATCATTCCCATGATACTACAAGAGGATGGCTAGGTTACACGTTATCTTGGCAAGTTTCTTTTATCGTTTATCATCCCTTTCTTTTATCACAAGCACTTTATTTATGCATTTAATAACTATCTTGTAAATTTGTGACCTAGATCGAATTAATATAAACTTTTTAGTGTGTGACCTCACAATTGAGTTTTCCGTGTGGATTCGACCTTGACTCACCATACTAGACTAAAGTCGACCCGGTACACTGCCGGTTAGATTGGACCTCTAGGAATTGACCATCATGTTTTCTGGCGCCGTTGCCGGGGAAACTTCTTTTGAGTAACGGTTGCTACTTGTACTAGTTTTAAACCTTTCGAGAATAGGTCGAAATTTCCTAATCTCATTTCTATTTCATTTCTTTGGTGCTTGCCTCTTGGTAAGTCACCAAGTGTTATTTTATTATGTTTTTGTTGTTTCTACCCTGTAGCGGATGACCAAGACTCGACGTGGTAAGGCACCACTTACTCCTCTCATTCTAGATATCAACACGTATATTCGGGACCGAGTTGCCAAGAAAAAGGTCGGTCAAGCTCTTCGTGGCTTGTAGCTTAGTGGAGATTCCTCCCAAGGATCATCTACCCAAGGTATAAAAATGGACAGAGACAAAGCAAATGCACAAGTTGATCAAGGGCATGAAGACGCCCCAAACCAAAAACAAAAGCAAAACCTCCATATCCTTAATCCTCCAAATGCACCAAATAACAATCCTCCTCCACCACCAAACAATAACCAACAAAACCGCAACCAAAAACGGAATCACAATAACCGAATAACCCCCAAACCCAAGGCCAATTTGTGATCAAACCATGAGAAGGAATGAGACCAACAATCCAATTCGTTTACCAAATGTGGGAGCAAATAATTTTGAGGTTAAAGCTCATCTTTTGGGTTGGTTGGAACAATAGCATAGTTTCATGGGCGTGATGACGAAGATCCCCACCACCACCTTTACAACTTTGAAGAATTGTGTAATACGGCCTAGAGTCAAGGTGCGAATATAGAGTTCACAAGAATGTCGATGTTTCCTTTCTCCTTGGATGGGAAGGCTAAGGATTGGTTCATGTCACTTCCTCACCTTGACAAGTAGGGAGGAAATCCAAAATGCATTCTTAAAACAATACTTCACTCCGGGCCAGAATCTAGAGTTGAAAGTTGATATTTCCAGTTTCAAACAAGGTGAACATGAATCTCTTGGAGTTTCATGGGAACGATTTAAGAGGTTATTGAGGGCTTGCCTCGACCATGGTTATCCGTTAGACATGCAAATTCAGTTTTTCTGTCGGAAGCTTAGAAATGAATCACGAGCCGAGGTTGACCAAGCAAGCAATGGTTCGTTGATGAAGAGCGCGGCTCATGATGTGTACGATGCTATTGAGAAGATTGCATAGAACAACAGAATGTGGGAAACTGGGTCAAGCACAAGAAGATTTTCTTTTGTGGGAGAAGCCACCTCTCAAACTGAAGTGTTAGCTCAATTAGCTTCTCTTAGCAAAAAGGTTGATGAAATCAAGGGAAATGAGAGCTTGGAAGGAAATAAGTCCATGGATACAAGTAGTGGGGAAATGAAAAATGAAGATTACGGACCATCGGAGATAAATGAGTCCGGTGATTATTCTAATAAAGAAGTGAGTTACATGCAACAACACCGTGCACTACACAACGCCTACTCCAATGCATATAACAATTTTCAAAGAGATTTTCCTACTCAACGTTGGACTCCTAACCCAAAAAAACAAACATCAACCTTCGTTCCTTAACAAAAGACCTCCTTCAACACTAACACTCCGATACCAAATTTCCAAGGTCAGGCCTCATACCAACAACGTCCTACCCAAAACATCCCAATCACCCAAACTTCAAGCTCATCTACGGAAAAGGAAGAGAGATGGGAAAAGATGATGGATAATCTTATGGGCATTGTTTCGACTCAAGCTGCAAATATGCAATCAATGATGTCTTCTATAGGCACGGTGACCAGGATGTGGGTACTTTGAGAACATCCATGAGCAGTCATGATATGAGAATGAAAAACATAGAAGCATCCGTGCGGAACATGGAAGAACACTAGAGTAGTGAAGGTGAGAGGAATGCTAGTCGACCACCGGGTGGGCTTCCCAGTAATACAGAAAGAAATCCGAGAGGAGTGAATGCCATCATAACCTGAAGTGGAAGAGTTTATGGAAACCAAGATTTTTATGAGAATCAAGTGGGAAACGAAGTGGAAAATGATTTGCATGATACCGAAGAAAAGAAGGAGTTGAGCGAAGAAGAGGAGGAAATTGTTGATGAATATTTGCAGGGTGACGGATACATTCGTGTGGAAAAGAAAACGAGGATTGAGTGAAAATACCAAGGATTTTGAAGAATCCAAGAGCAAGTGATTTGAGGGCTCTCTTTAGGGAACATGTCTCATTGACTCCCGCCAAGGCAGATCTGACTCAGGTCAATGATCACTGTAGACATTCAGAGAGTTTTGGGCCAAATTTGACCTGCGCCGAATATACCTCGACGTACGCCAAGGATGGCCCAATTGAAGTATTTACGCAAGCCAATGACGTTTCGGCGCGCGCCAAGCCGCAACAGTCAGATTCCAAGAAAGGAAAAGAGAATTTGGTACACACCGATAGTGAATGGCGACCACCGGCAGCTCAAACATGGAGAAAATCTTCCAATGATTCATCAAGTGGTAAATGTAAGGAAGGTATGAACTCCACTCCTAAATTTATTGATATTGAGTCATTACCTTATCCGCCTAGAGAAGAAATCAAAAAGAAAAAGCTAGATAAAAAGTATGCTCGCTTCCTTGACACATTTCGACACTTAAATGTTAACATTCCTGTCATAGAAGCACTCACTAGCATGCCTGTGTATGGAAAGTTTTTGAAGGATATTCTCACTAACAAGAAGCGGTTAGAGGAATATGAGAACATTTGTCTCGATGAGGAATGCTCCGCCATGTTGCAACATAAGCTTCAACCTAAGCTTAAAGACCCTGAGATCTTTACCATCTTGTGTAAAATTGGGGGCTTTTTGTTTAAGAGGGTGCTTTGTGACCTTGGCGCTAGCATTAACCTCATGTCTGATGAGGACTTTATCAAACTTGGCATAGGAAAGTTGAAGAACACTGAGATGACTCTACAATTAGCAGATAGGTCCATAAAACGTCTTATGGGAGTCATCGAAGATATGTTAGTGAAAGTCGATAAGTTTTACTTCCTAGTTGACTTTGTGGTTATAGATATGGAATAAGGGTATTCAACACCCCATATTCTCGGTCGTCCATTCCTAGCCACGAGACAAATGTTCTCATATTCAATATGTTCATAGCCACGAGACAAATGTTCTCATATCAACGTGGAGAGTTAATGAAGATGAGGTCACATTCAATATGTTCAAGGCTATAAAGCATCCGTACGATTCACGAGATTCTTGTTCGTTTCTTGATGCATTATATTTTGCTAACTTGCAGGTCTATGAAGACAAGCTTGAGGAATGTTTGGCCTTATCCATCTTTGAAAGTGAAAGTGATAATGGGGAAATGAAAGCGGCGATTTCTTATTTGGATGCCGGTCGCACATTCAACAAGTAGCCATGGCATCGATATTTAGAACTAGAACATGATGGTCCATTATTGAAACCTTCAATATATTAGCCACCAAGGAATCTTGAATTGAAAACATTACCTCCTAACTTGAAATATGCTTTTCTTGAACGTGATAATCTTCTTCCAGTTATTTTTTCTTCATCACTAACTAATGTGCAGGAAGACTTGCTGTTGAGGATGCTGAGGAATCACAAGAGAGCATTTGGATGGAGTATGGCAGATATTCGGGGAATTATTCCTGAAATTTGCGTTCATAAGATTATTCTCAATGAAAATGACAAGCCGTGCGCTCAACCACAACGTCGTTTGAATCCTAATATGCAAGAGGTTGTCAAGAAAGAAGTCATCAAGTTATTGGAGATGGGCATTATCTTTCCGATATCGAATAGAGAATGGGTGAGTCCTACTCAAGTTATGCCAAAGAAGGGCGGTTTTACCCTGAAGGAAAATGATAAGAATGAATGGATTCCGAGAAGGGAAGTCATAGGTTACCGAATGTGTATTGATTTTTGGAGACTCAATGACCATACCAATAAAGACCACTATCAACTTCCATATATTGTCCAGATGTTGGAACGCTTGTGCGGGCATAAGTTCTATTGTTTTCTTGATGGTTATTCAGGCTATCTATAGATATTCATTGCGACAGGAGACAGAGAAAAGACGACTTTCACTTGTCCGTACGGAACGTTTGCCTATAAACGAATGCCATTTGGCTAATGCAACGCTCCAGCTACATTTCAGAGATGTATGATGGCTATCTTTTCCGACGTGGTAGAGAGATTTTTAGAAATATTCATGTACGATTTTAGTGTTTTTGGGGATTCTTTTGGAGCGTGTGTTATAGCGATGAGAAGATACTAATTTAGTGCTCAATTGGGAGAAGAGTCATCTTTTGGTATCAGAAGGTATTGTGTTAGACCATAGAATTTCTGAGAAATGTATTTAGGTGGACAAAGCAAAAATTGAAGTGATCGAGAAGTTACCTCCACCGGTTAATCTGAAAACTTTGTGAGGATTTCTTGGGCATGCTGGTTTCTATAGGAGGTTTATTGTTGATTTTCCTGCATTTCAAAACCTCTCAGTCATCTCCTTGAGTAAGAGGTACCATTTGTTTTTGATGAAAAATGCATAGAGGCTTTAGAGACTTTGAAGAAGAAACTAGTTAGCGCACCTATTTTGGTAGCACCGGATTAGAATCTACCTTTTGAGTTAATGTGTGGTGCGAGCGACTTGGAAGTTGGGGTCGTGCTTGGCCAACATCATGACCGGGTGCTTAAAGCCATTTATTATGCTTCTCATATATTGAACTCCGCTCAAGTCAACTATGCAACAACCGAGAAGGAATTACTAGCTATAGTGTTCGCCCTCGACAAGTTTAGATCTTATCTCGTTGGTTCCAAGGTCATCGTTTACACTGATTATGCTGCCTTGAAGTATTTATTGAACAAGAAAGATGCTAAACCGAGATTACTTCGATGGATTCTCCTACTCCAAGAATTTGACATTGAGATTAAAGACAAAAAAGGGTAGTGAGAACGTTGTGGCAGACCTTTTAAGCCGGTTGGATTTCATTGAAGAGGAAGGGAAACGAAGAGAGATTCATGATTATTTCCCGGATGAACAACTCATGTTGGTGGATGCTTCCCTAACAATGCAACTTATTCATGCCGGTTCAAAACCAAAGGAGAGCTCACCATGGTTTGATAATATTGTAAATTACTTTTCATGTGAGTATGTTCCACCTAATTGGACATGGAAAAAGAAGAAGAAATTCTTTCACGATTTGAAATTCTAATATTGGGAAAAACCGAACCTTTTTAGGAGGTGTTTGGATGGCATTATTAGGAAATGCGTTCCCGATAATTAAATTTCAAGCATACTCTCCTTTTGCCATGGTCAAGACACCGGAGACCACCATGGAGGGTGGAAGATGGCGTACAAGGTCTTGTAATATGGATTCTATTGGCCTACACTTTACAAAGATGCACATCGTTTTGCACAATCATGTGTTGCATGCCAAAAGTGGGGAAATGTATCCAAGAGGTATGAAATGCCGCTCAACCTATTTTGGAATGTGAGATATTCGATGATTGGGGCATCGACTTCATGGATCCATTTCCCTCACTCATTTGGTAATAAATTTATTTTAGTGATGGTCGATTATGTTTCTAAATGGGTTGAAGCACAGGCCTATCCCACTAATCATTCTAAGGTGGTGCTGAAATTTTTAAAGAAAAACATTTTCATTAGATTCGGCACTCCCCGAGCTATCATTAGTGACCGCGGCTCACACTTTTGCACCTGACCATTCACTAAACTTCTTGAGAGCTATGGTGTGAAACACAAATTCGGCACACCGTATCACCCACAAACAAGTGGGCAGGTTGAAATGTCAAACCGAGAGGTGAAACAGATCATTGAAAAGACGGTGGACACTAACCGTAAGAATTGGTCGCCGAAGCTTGACGATGCACTTTGGGCTTACCGCACTGCGTTTAAGACACCTATTGGTTGTTCACCATACCGATTTGTTTTTGGCAAGTCTTGTCATTTGCCCGTTGAATTGGAGCACCGAGCCTATCGGGCTATTAAGTTTCTTAACTTTGACCCTGAGCTCGTTGGTGACCATCGGTTGCTCCAACTCACCGAGCTTGACGAGTTTCGCCTTGATGCATATGAGAACACCAAAATTTACAAGGAACGAACCAATTCGTTTCTTGACAGGAAGATCTTTGATCGAAAGTTCCAAGTGAATGATAAGGTGCTCTTATATAACACACGATTGAGATTGTTTCCAGGGAAGCTTAGATCTAGGTGGACAGGTCAATTCATTGTCACAAAGGTGTATGCGGTGCAGTTGAACATACATATGGCAAAACGGCATTCATAGCAAATGGTCATCGCATTAAGAATTTCGTTGAAGATGAGGGCATACCTCAAGGGGAGGTGTTGTTCCTCGAAGACACCCCATTAGACTAAAGAGTTGCATAGTCTAGTTATAGACTATAATTTAGCACACCACGGGTACTATCCTCCAATTTACTTCTTAAGCATTATATTTTGGTTGCCTTGTGTGATTAATTGCTATGTGCTTTTGTGGGTAAAAGTGGTAGTGTCCTAATTTGTTAATCTATATAATTCCATTTTCTCTACGTATAATCTTGTCGAGCAAACGACGTAAAACAACAGCGCTCACGGGAGGCAGCCCGTTTCTTGATAATTGGCAGTCACTTTATTGTTATTTTGATAAGTTTGGTGAACTTTAGTACATTTGAAGTTAAGAGAATTAGTGGGAATTTCTTGACTCACGCCAGTGTTTACTGAGACATTCAGAGAGTTTTTACGTTTTTTGTGGTGCGAGCCAATTTGCCTCTGACGTGAGTCATTGGGTAGTGTTTAGGGCTTGACCTGCGTCAATATGCTTTTGGCGTGAGTCAAGATGGCATTTTTTGAATTAAAAACGGTTCTTCTTCTTTCTCTCCCCTCCATAACTCCCATTACCATCGAATTTCATCCCCATTTCTCTCCATTTTCATCAGTTTTTCTACCACTAACTTATAACTCTCTTCATTCCTAAAAAACCATCACACCCTACCATTTTCCATTTTTTCTCCTGTTGGTTCATGAATGTGAAGAAATCCATTTTGGTCTTAAGGCGTCGTTTTTGCATTTCCGGCCAACTCCATATTTTCCGCGACCTCCATTTCTATCTGCGGTATTCATCACCCAACAAGGTATTTTGGCTTAATTCTCCTCTTTCAATTTAATCTCTTTTAATTATTTTGATGTTTTGAGTTGATCGAAACCAAAGGAAGGGCTGATTGTTGTTTTTCTTGTATTGTTGGCTTGTTGTGACCCTGTAGCCATGTCTGAATCATCTGCTCGTTGTAGTGGTCGTTAGGGTGATCACAGTAAGAAGAGAAACACTTCAAACCTAGTGAAACCGAACATGTTGTCTCTTTTCCCCCAACTACCTTTGGTAAGAAGTCCAATAGGCTCCTTGTCACGTATTTCAGTCAGTGCACGCTGCATTTTGAGCAAGGAATAAAGTTTAAGTCGGTCAGCCCAAGGATTCAGAAAATTATTAAGGATCGTAAGTGGGAGACCCTAGCAGCCAACCGTACTTTTACAGTCAATGGCACTGTTGTGGCTGAGTTTTATGCTAATCTAGTTGTTGACCTTGTCTAGGTAGCCAAGGGTATAGTCCCAGTTCGTGGCAAGAATGTCCCATTTTCGGTTAAGGTTATCAATGACTTCTTTGGTATTCCTGAGATTCTAGCGGATACAACATTTTCTAGTGTGTGGAAGTTGAATGAGGAGGGAAATCTTACGGCTAAAGCTCAGGAGGCTAAGACCTACCTCTGTTCGTCTGCTACTTGGGTAGACAAGTGTTTTAAGTGTGGCAAAGCGATTAAGGATGTGAGGGTGATGAAACATTTCATTATTCATAATATCATGCCTTCCCACAAAATCAATATCTTCAATTTTACTGAATCTGGCCTAGCCCGTGCCATATTCACTGGAGTGCCTCGGGTAGTGCTTCTACATTTTCTTCTGTAGGTACATGTTCTGCTAGTGCTGGTTTTGCTGCATTTGCGGGTCAGGGTTTGTCAGGTTCGATGATCACGTCTATTTGTGACGGGGCTGGTAGTTCGTCGTTCCAGTCTATGCTTTCATCCGCGTTTTCTGATGAGCCTATCCAGATGTTATCAAATCTTTGTGCGGCTGACTATCAGGGTGCTAGCTTATTCCCTCCTTCGATGTTCCCTCCTTCCAGCTCACTTACTCCGTTGGACGCTCACGTGCTTCTTGACGATGAAGACGATGGGGAACTCCCTCCTACTTCTTCATCTGTCCCTGCATCTTATTTCGATGTTGGATAGTGCTTTTGTTCACCAGACTTTGTTACTTTTGTTGTTTAGCCGCTTGTGGCTTGGGTACTTTTGCAGTTGTTTTCATTTTGTTGAACTATTTTGACATTTTGGTCTTGTTTGAACGTTGCAAGTGTTGTTTTTCTTTTGGGATTGTTGCTTTGTATTCAATGTGCTACCAGTGTACTAGATTTCTGTGTGTTGAAATTTCTAGCTCTTATTCTTTTTATATTTATGTCCCCCATTATTTTCAAATTACATGTTCTTATCTCATCATTTAGCGATAATTGTTGCTGATTGGGATGACTAATTCAGAGGTGCAGTTCTTCTGTCCACATTTTGGCCCGAGTCAGTTGTTTTTGGTGTGAGTCAGTCAATTTGGCCTTCTTGACGCATGCCAACCCTTCTTGACGCATGTCATTGACCTTTGTTACACCTTGCACACAAACGACAGGATTAGCGCGCGTCAACATGCTTTTGGCGCACGTCAACTGACTTGACAACCATTAGTCATGCCTCTGCCACCACAGAACCCAAGATTCAGCTTTTTTCCCTCTTGATGCATGCCCATGTAGGTATGGCGCGCGTCAATAACGCGTTTTTTGCCACTCATTACCCATCAAACCCAAAATTTATTCTTATAATTCCACCCATCCCTCTCAAACTCATTCACCTTCATATTTTCTTCTTTTCAAACCTCACCCTGTGCCTGTTCTTTCTTTTCTTCCATTTTCACTTCCGTCATGTCTTCCCGTCAGGCTGATCGTCCCGTGCTATTCTATGATGTGGCTGGTGCCGACATTGTGCACAACTACATCGAGCTTTTCAGCCGTCGTCATATTTTTTTGGAATAGGGAGTTAACTCTAGAAAGCTTCAAGACTTGTCTGAATATCGCATAGAGTGGGGAGGATGGAATCATTGGGTCGCACCACCCCGTGGACGGATCAACGAGACTGTTGTTCGTGAGTTCTACGCCATGTTGTCCACTGAGCCTGAAGAGCGGTCTACTAATTCGTTCATGGTTCATGGGATTGAGGTGCCCTTTCATTGGATGGATATCAATAATGATTTTCACCTCTCTTCCACCACATTTGCACCCCATCAACACTTTAAGGTCAAGTGGAACCTCTCCGACATTGGCAGTTTCATGGCTCATCTCTCCACTGCTACTGCTGCGCTTTTTCCGGGATGGGAAGGTCCACGTGCAGACTACTCGGTTGCTACTCTTTCTCCTGAGATGCGGGCATGGAAGCGTTTTGTCAACAACCGCATTCTTCCCACGGACAATTTCCAGGTGCTGACTAACAATGAGTTGTTTTTGCTCTACGCCAGCAGGTGCGAGGTGTACATTAATTGGTGTAAGTTAATTCACCAAGCTGCATGGTCCTATGCTCAACCTACTTGCACCTTACCCTTCATTACCTTTGCGTGTCGATCTCTCATCAATGCACTCGTGTTGCTTGAGTTCCCACCTACTCTTAGGTTGAGTTCTTCCTTAGTCCGGTTCGCTGCGTCGTGGCCTTGCTCCGAGGACATGCTTGGTGCTCCTCCGTCTTTTGATGAATCGATGTCGAGTCTAATTAGTTCGTATGTTTGGTTGTTGGTTGGTTTGGTTGGTCGAATGTTTTTCTAGTTTTCTATTATGTTGTTTTCTTTGAATCTTTGTTGCAATTCCCTTTGATGTATCCGAACTATGCTCTTGCAATTTCCGTTTTATTCCAATAATGTAAAATGTTTGTCGTTGTTTATTTGATTGTTTTTGCCTATTTTGATAATCATGCCACCGTACATAGCCTTTTATTTTAACCCCCTGTATGAAAACCCTCCCTTTGATGAGATTTATGCGCTACTGACCTATGCCAGTGTGTTTTGGCACGCATCATTCCTCTTGTATTCAGGAATGGCGTGCGCCAACCCCATTTTGGCGTGCGTCATTTTTCACAGCAAAGCTCTCTATATAGCAATAGTGCTTTTGGCATGCGCCATTTTGTTTTTGGCGTGCGCCAACAGGCCCCTTCAGCCCCAGATTTTTCCCTAGTTTTGATCATGGACATTTCCTCAATTTTGCTCATGCTGATTCCCCGTTGTTTCCCTAACTGTCTTGTCATTACTCACTTCGCATTGGGGGCAATGCAAGCTCGTAAGTGAGGAGTGAGAGTACAGTTAGTCTAACAACGGGTAATGCCTTTAATTGCTTAAGAAAAACCTTAGCCTTGATCATCTTCGAGAAATTTGGAGCTGCATAAATTATCTTTTGGCATAAATTATGATCCTGTAATTGATATAGTGAGCATTTCAATAAAATGAGTAACTCTGACAGAACATAGGTACATGTTTTTCTCTAATCTTTGTTGGTAGTGTGATCCGATGTGCACATATAATTCGATTTTCTTTGTTATCAAACAACTATTCAAGAAATTGTGCATGCACACTTTAATTTGCAACTTGAACTTAGGAATTTTATTCATTTGAGACGAATAACAGGTGCTTAGAATCGGAATAGGAATGACGATTTTTGGCATTACTTTGACTCAACCATAGCCAAAGGGACTACCTGAACTTGAATTTCCCTTTTTGTCCCCATCTTAGCCTAGTAGAGTGGTGAGACCCCACTAGAGCTAACCATTCGTACTCAGCCTCATTACAATCCAACCCTTAGCCGAAATTTTGGTCTACATTCCTTTGGCCTCCCGCAAGCATAGCAAGGGTCTAGTAATTGTGAAAGCGGTGGTTGGGAACTAAGAGTTGGATGAGAGTGTTAGCAGGTTGAGAGGACATGTTATGAAGTTCGGTTTGGAAACCATTGGTGAAAAAAAATAATATCTTTATTTCGTACATATTCCAAGAGTCGAATAAAAGCTTCTAACAAATCAAAAACTCAAATAAAAAACAAAGGCTGCAAGTTGTAAATACATAGTTAAATTATGAGTCATTGAAGGCAATTTTGAAGCAATTTGTAAGAACCTAAGTGACGTAAGGATAGAAAGTGGCTAAATTGGAAGAATGGGGTCATGAAGGAGAAGGTGCATTCTTCTTGCTTCTTGCCTTATTCTTTTGATTATTCTTTTATTCCCTTTAGGTTAGCCAACTATCCTATCCTCGAACGTTACAAGTCGATTTGTCAACTACCTAGCCTAGTTCCTTGATTCCGAGTACCTCATTAGTGGAGATTGATCTCATTCCTAAGTTCATGGTTGCATGTTTTGAGTAAGGTTTGCATGATTTGATGATCGTTAGTTGATAGCAAGCTTGAAATATTCACTCACACACTCCACTATTTCCTTAGATCGGCGAGAACAAGTCCTTATGGTTTTGATGGGTTGCATCACCCAATTGGATCCTCAATTCTTGATGTTGCATGATCGTATTTTTGTGACTCTAGATAACCTTATCGCTCCAGTTGCTCGAGGACGAGCAAACGCTAAGTGGGGAGTGGTTGATGTAAGTCAACCTAATGATATAATTCCCGATGCTTTACCCCTTTTTCTAATGCAATTAATGACATTTTGACATCAACTTGAGAAATTTGTATGATGATTGGAACAATTTTTTTTGTGTACATAGAACCTTTAGAAAAACCATGTTTCTAGTTGTATTATATTAGTAAGTAGCCAATTTTGTTATCAGATTACACGTGGTATCTCTGTGTCTATTTTGCAGCACAGATATTATGGTTGGGAGCATGGATCCTGACCTCAAGGTGGAAGTTAATTTTTTATGTTGATTTTGGAGCTATGGAAAGGATTTAAACCCATGAGCATTACCGATACATGTTAGAGGGTTCGATCAAGCCAAGTGGAAGAATAAACTTTGATTATAGTGATCTTAGATACAAATGGCTCGCGCCATGTCTCATTGACCCGTGTCAAGAAGCTGCAGAGCATTTAATGTGAATGTCATTCATCCAACTACTACTTATTGGACTTGACTCATGCCAAACGGCTCTGACTTGTGCCAGTAGTGCATTTTGGTCTTGACGCACGCCAGATCGGGTTGACATGCGCCAACATTGCTGAGTCAGCAAAGAATTAATCTCTTTTGTTCTTCCACTCATAAGATTATGAGAGACACTTCATCTTCTTCAACTTTTCCATCTTGAAGGCAAACCCCCACCCCTGGCTCTTATAGCTGAATTTTAGTAGAAATTAACCATTGATTTTGATTGTAAAGCTAAGGATTCTAGTTTAACTCTTTTAGTTAATTTAATTCAACACACTAGTGTTAGTTCATTGAAGCTTTTGGAAGTTGGATGAAGAACACCAACTCGAATTTGTACTCTTGATTTGGTAATCCTTAATCTTTATTTTTCATTCAATTGTTCTTATGGTTATGAAAATTAATTTGAGATGTTGATATTTGTA